>VXAD01001742.1:2101027-2354901 GCA_013399195.1 Dicrurus megarhynchus
CTCTTCGTATTTGCAATACAAATCCTATCCTTCTGTCCTTTCTGCACAACATGTTCATGGCACGCTTTCAGCTACACACGTATTTCTAATCTTAATAATTGCTGGACTGCATGTGCCAGCAATCTAGAGGTGCCTGTAGGGAAAGTCCATCCAATATTACAAACCACATCCCATGTTAGAATGACCCATGGAATACACCAGGTCACCTCCTTGCCTCTGCAAAGCCCACTTCCACCCTCAAATTTTGCTCAGATTTCTCACAGCATAACAGTGACCTGAAGTATGAAATCACTGAGTGAATCACACAAATTATATAATTCCGTGGTACTAATGGTACTAGAGATACCCAGTGCACTGAAGGGACATAAAAAATATTTCCAAGCAACAGGGACATTTAAAACTTGTCTATTAACTTACTTTTCTTCTTCGCTTCCCCCTCACCCCTTTTTCTTTTAAATAAAGAAACAGAACTGTAAATGTGTTTGTCAAAAAGGAATGGAAGTAAAAGGCCAAATTAGGTCTTGGAATCAAATTTCCATGTAAACATGATTTCAACTCACCTTCAAAATTAGGGGGGTTTTGATTTGGGGGTTTTTGTTGGTTTGGGGTTTTTTTGTGGTGTTTTTTGTAATTCAAACTTAATTTCTATTTGGATATAAAGAGAGCAGTTTTGTACCCACAACTCAACAGAACACTACGAGCAAACACAAACATGCAAGCCAGCAAAGCAGAATTTCTAAGACAGTTGAAATATCAACAATACCAGAGTACCACTCTTTGCTCTGGCATACTAAAGAAGAATAAACTGGTAAAGAAAATGGAGCCATGTACATCTCAATAAAATCAACATTTTTGTCAGGATCAGGATGCCAAAGTGCACATTAATAACAGCTGTCTAGTACACACTCTAGGAGTGAAGGATCTGTGCATTTAATTTGGTACTACAGTACTAATCAAGAAGCAGTTTCACAAGGTGTTATGTCTTTCCTAAGTCTGAAGAAAGTAGTCTCTCCCAAAAGAAGTGAAGCAGAAGAAAAATCTGCTCCGAACTTTAGGTAATAAAACACTTCACCTTGGAAGCTGCCAATGTCTTATTTATTCTCACATTTACACATTAGCTGGACATTTAAAATAAATTCTCCATTTTTTTTTAATTCTTTGGGCTAGCAAATATAACTGTTCCACTACATCTCTTTATTTTAGCAAGAAAGAAAGACTTCCCTGTCGACATGGCCCTCAAAAAACACCACTGACTTCAACTTGTATCCCCAAACTAAGGAGAAGTAGTAAGGGCAGCTCTATAATGTTTTCTCATATTGTTTCTATGCAATATCATTGATAAAATTATTATCTATGTGTATGCCCACACAACAATACATGTACACACACACAAACGTACACACACTCCTCCCTTCCTGCCCGTACCTTACACAGTGCTTACTTTGCACACAGAAAAAGAGATAGTTTGTTTTAAATAATAATCTCTCAACTCTGCTGCACTGAAACCACCAAGTATTTGCCCAAGTACATCAGTCCACCCCTAGACACAGTGACAAATTCATTACAGACAGAACCAAGAAAGGGATCTTCCTAAACAGAATAAGGTAGTTGGCATTCAGAACATACAGTAAAGAAAGTTTCCAGAGCAAAGTTCTATATTAAATATAAGAAGTACAAAAACCTGAATAATTCCACATTATCTAAACACATGAGGATGTGCTCACAAAGGTATTAAAAATACTGAAATAGCTTTACAATACATCTATATTGAAGTAGTCTTAGAAGGGCCTTTTATTTTTTTTAATAATGCTCCTACATTTTCTCTTTAAAAATTCTGTACCTTTGAAAACCAAGGAACTCTTTCCTTGAAGGTATTGTTTTCCCTTCAAGATTTTTCCAAATCAAAAATCTTCAGAGCCCAAGAAAATAGGTAGAGCTTTTTATAATTCAAATTAGAAAAAAGTATAATTTGATGCTTTCTATATTAACATTGGCTTTATTCCAGCATAAATAGCTGTGTGTGCTTTGTATATGACAGAAAATATATAAAATATATTGTAGTCACATGCAACATTTCAGTCACTCAAAAATATAACTGAAAGCTTAGTTTTTCCACTTCATACTAGATTTGAGGGGAAAAAAAGCTTTTCTTATAGAACAATCACTTTCAGTCAACAGAGCATCACTTTTTTAGACCATAAGATAAAATACAGCTACACTATCTGACAATCCTTTGCCTTATTGCTTTCTTGTACAGTGAAAATATATTAAAACCATTTCCTTGAAAGAATTGATGTAATCTCTAGGGAGGGTGCACATGTTCAGCTGGGCTGAGGCTAGTTAAACTCTAGTGTATACTGTATCAGTAAGTAAAGATATATTTGAAAAACTTATTTCAACAATACATTCTGCCTTTTTTACTGTGAAATGTTGACAAAAGCATTTGATGTTGCCATGATAGAAAGCTTTTGAATAAGCTGGAAGTTTTCTAAGTGAGACATAAAAACATGAATCAGTGGAAGTAGTTTTAATGCTTTTTAATATTAACTACCCTATGAGTGTCACTGAGATTTTTATTTCACAGTGCTGGGTTTCAGTAATTGCTTACAGGTAACTGCACAAGTCATAGACCCTGCTTGGTTTATATTTGAAAATACACTGCCCTGCCATTAAATAAAAATCTATAGATTCATGAAAGCTAAAAAGCTATTTCATATTTATTAAAGAATTCAACTACATTTGAAGTTCCAAAGAGGAGAAACAGGTCACACTATCATCAGTAAATCTAACACCCCTCCCCCATGTTGTCTCTTAAAATATCATTTTAACTTCATTCGATATTTGAAAACAAACTGTTTACAGAACCTCACAAAATCCATTACACATGAGAGATACACACATCAGTTCTGTACAGCACAATGGAACAGGAAGTCTGCAGAACCTGGAGGCACAAACCAAAATATTTTAACCAGAAAACCTTTCCAAGAACAGCCCACAATTTTCATAGGCAACAGAGAAGCAATATTCAAACACAGAGATGACCACCCAACAGCTTGCCCTCGCACATAGAATTTGCAGAATAAACCACTAAACACACATCAAGACACATCACAAAAAGTTGTCGACACCACCGAACCTCGCTTCCTTTCCCTGGAGCATCCTCTAAGCCGCCTGGAGAGCGAAGAATCAGCTCACCTGCACGGGGGGGGCCCAGCCGTGGGCACAGGCGCACTCTGACCACCACTGCCCCGGGCTGCCCTGGGGCTTGCCTGGGGATTTGGGGGGGCTCTTCCGCACCGCGTCCCACAGAGGCAGCGCCTTGCCCCTGCCCTGGCCGGCCCCCGCGGGTGCCCAGGAGGAGGGCAGCGCCCGAGCGCCGTACGGGAGGCCCGGCGGGTGCCGGTGCCAGCGGCAGGCGCAGGGGGCATCCCTGGCGGCGGGGGGCACGTTCCTGCCGCCGTCCGAGCCCTCGCTGCCCCTGCCACAGCTGTGCTGCCTGGGAAGGTGCGCCTGCATGGCGCGCCCGGGGCTCGCCCTGGCCGCTGGGCATGGACGCGCTGNACATTTCCTAGCCGACCCTGACACAAGTCACAGGCACCCTGCTGAAGCACATCCATATGTACAAGCTTTACAGGCAAAGTGCTTTCTTGTGGAAACAGCATCTACACAAAGTACTGAAAAAGATACTCCTTTACCAATGATCCCAACAGACGCGGGAGTGGTTTCTTTCCCTGCATGCCTGAAAAGACCTTGTCAACAAAATTGCATCAGAAGATGCAAATGACAAGTCCGGGAAGAATGTTACCTGCCCTAAATGCTAAACCACAGCATGAACGTCGGTATGTGCTAATGTGCACAGGCTGATGTGCACACACGGAGCACAGCGGAGAGAGCAAGAGGCTGAATTTAAAAATAAAGCCAAAAAGACCTATGCCACAAATTAAGGACTCTCCAGCATCTTCTATATGTAAATGTGAATATATTTTGTTATGTGTAAGGTCCTCAAGATTCTGATTGATGTATCATTTTCTCCTCTGTTTTTCACCCCTTGAAATTTCTTTGGTGCTTGCCAATACACTTCTGTACAGAGTTTTCTGTAAATTCCCTCTTGGGTTTTTCTTACTAATACAATCTCTTTTCCTTACATTCTCCTGAATTCTTTCTCTGCAAGTATTTTCTTTTATTTCTTCTTATAGAAGTGACAGGAGTGTAAAGTGAATAAATCTGGGCTGATTGTTCCAAGCACCTCAAGATGTTTAGGGGTATTCTCCAGTCCCAGGTACCTAAGTCTTTTGGCCCATAAGACACTCATTGGATCCTGGACTCATATATGTGTATATTTTTTTATATTTTCTTTTAACTTAAGCATATCTCAGGTACATTTAGCAATAGAAAATAATAAATTGATTTCTAAAAACAAATACAGGACTCTCTAACAATACTTTTATGTCTGTTGGTGTTCAACTAGGATTTAAGTATACACAAAAATAAAAATTAATTTGTAATATACATAATTTTACTATTACAAAATCTAAAACAAATTTGTGTAAAGATGAAGAGACAGCTATGTCTATCTGCAAATATGTTTTTAAGTGAGATAAATGCATTTTTACAAATGCTTTGAGGCACAAAAACTTGATTCAGTTATTTAATTCCTCCTACATAGCTAACCTAAAATTCCTCAAAACTTAGACATTGCTAAAATGCATAACAATAAACCCTGGCAGTAATTTTTGATTAAAAAAAAAAAAAATTATGGCAATGCTCTAACAGTGGAGAAAATATTTTGACAACACTGTAGTTCAAATTGCCGTGTGTGAAGCTCACATCAGTTTTAGTTGTGTTTTCATTCAAGGTGCTTGTCCCAGTTGTACTAAACTGATGTGATAATGCAAGGTTTATTCAGAACTTCACTGAACAGCCAAAATCATACACCATATACTCTCACATAACAGAAACCCAAATGGAAGAACCCACAGAGCTTGGCGCAGAGTTAAGGTCACTTCATGTTTGAAAAAGAAATATTAATGCACTTCTAAATTTCAAGCACAGATGTGGAAGCCAGCACTTAAAAATCTGAGCTAAGGGAGTCTACAAGGTAACCATTGCAACATGTAAAGTTACATAACTCTGAATCTATCTTTTGCAGTTTTAGTCAAGCATAACAAGTGAAGGTGTGCGAGCTGTCCAGAAAGCTGCTTTCCTGTAGTGCTCAAGGGAAATTCAACTCTGAGCACCTAAAAACTTGTCTACCAGAAGATAATTCAAGTCATTACTGCACCATTTCCAGCAGGACTAGATCAAATATATGTTACCATTAAGGGAAGCTATAAATCACATATATAAAACTGTAATATTTATTTATATATTATATATATATATAAAAGACAAAACACTAACACGGCCAAATTCAGTTTCCATTTCCATCATTGCAGACCTGTATTAGCAGTATCCATCACTGTAAAACCATCAGCCTTTTTGTCACACAGCAAGCTACCTAGATCACCCCAGACTATCCCAATGCTATTCCAGCTTTCTCAAATGCCAGTCAGAATCGAAAAAAAAAGAAACTGTAATATATCTTTTAAAGCTATTTGGAGAAATCTAGATAATTGCAGAAGTAACCAAAAAGCCCAAACAAATTTTAAAAAGCTATTTAGAATAAGATACAATATTTGTAAAAATCAGGGCAAGCAATGGCTTCAAAAGGATCAGGGAGTGTAAAGAATCTACCCCTTCCATGACCAGACGTGGTCTGTAGGCCACCTACACACAAAATTTTGGGTAAAGTCAATTGTACCAGAGCACTAAAATGTCTGTCACAAACCTCCCTAGCCCTATATTTTAAAGCAGTAGATGACCTTTTAGCAACGTTAGGGCACCCCAACCAGAACAATGCAGGACTACGAAGGCATCCTTTTGACTGTAACACTCATGTTAAAACAGTATACTTGAAATAGCCTTGTATCAGAGTGTGGAAAAAGGGGTTTTTTTCAAAAGAATTTGACACCACTGAGCAGTGGTGTCACTGAGCATAGCTTAGAAGTGTTGGGTAGGTTCAGGGTATTTCATACTTAAAAAATCCATAAAGAAAAAAATTCTTACAAATAAATTATATTACTGTCAGCGCTTTTTTTTTAAAGGTTGTCACTGCCTGTGTGTGACAAAAACACTTGAATATGGGATGCATATGTGCAACTAATTGCCAGACAACATGGTAAGATGGATTCAAAAGATAATGCAATTTCATCCGCTGTAATTGAACCATTGTACAAGAGAGGATGGCACGCACCTCTGGATGAACTTGGATTAACACATGGCTCAAATCCACATGCCCAGCTGTCATCCTAATTTGATAGTAACTGGTGCACAAAGCAAAACTGAATATTGTACAATATACTGTGTGAACTGAGTTTGACCCAATACTGTTGTGGAAAGAGCTCCCTAATTTTCTTTTTAAAATATTAAGCAGGCATGACGAAATGGAGCAAATAGATTTAGCTGATAGTGTACCAGCACAAATAACTGTAACTGGATTACAGCAATGTTGGACATACACCAAAAATAAATGCTGAGAATAGTTTGCTTCAGGCAAAAATGTGCATATGGGAAAGAAAAAGTGCATATGGGAAAGAAAAATTATTAATAGATTTCTGAAAGGGAAGCTAGAATCATGGGCAAAGATGATTTAGATGTAGTAACAGATTTTTCCCTCCAACCAAGAATGCAGTGTTATGCAACCATAAAAAAATACAGAATAAAAGAAGAATAAAAGAAGAGTAATAAATGTGGACTGGACCAAATTATTAGAGATCCTAAATTTCCATAAATACTTTTCTTGAAGGAAAAATGATATGAATAATTACTAACACAATAGCAAAACTATATAAGTCAAAGGCAATTTCTTTGCAAGTTTTTTTTTTTGTTTGTTTGGTTACTGAAATGCAATCTTGTATAGAAATAATATTCTCAGTGGTGACATGGGCAACACGGAATGGTTGTGCTTAGTCCAAGATTAGGCTAGGAGCCAACTGATCTGGCATAATTCACTGTTATCATAGTGTACCTAGGAAATCTGGGACAAATAATTTGATTTCCATAACTATTCATATGTAAAATGAAAAAAAAAAGCCCACTTCATTTAATGAAACTAGAACATAACGGGTGGGGAAAGATACAGTTGAAAAAAAAACACCACAGCTTCTGTTTCAGGTCTGTCTACTCCTCTCTTCTTCTAGGTATTCAAGGCAAGAAGCATGCAGGACTACAACACCAAAAATAAAACAGTAGAAGGAGAAAAATATAATAAAATATAGCTGTTTAAAAAATTCACCATTAAGGAAATTTCATTGGAAATCTATCAATGATTTTCAACAGTAATATTTTGCTTACTTAAAAAAAAAAAAAAAAGTATGATCCCCATATCCTTTAAACAACAGGATGAGTCTCAATCTTAGACGTTTTGCAGAAAAACACCAGCACAGCACAGAAAAATACCACACAGCTGCCTGCACAATATATCTGGCTGCATGACCAAGGGCATGCTCTTTTCATTTTTATCAGAGGCTAGAAAGCTTAAGGAGCTACAAACACAAACATATCCATTTTCAGTGTTAGCTGCATGTCCTAGGGTTAACATAAGGACAATCATTTAGAAATCAAGATCCAATGAAAGAGAAAAATGACAAGGGTTTGGAAGGGAGCTATATCAAGAGAAGAAAACAACCCTCAGCTGGGAATATTAAGTCACAGTCAATCATGTCAAAGCTGGTAGTGAACAGCACAGCAGGTTTACCAATTTCACATCCAAGTGAAGCAAAGAGTCATAAAATTTCAGTGGAGTGAAATATGAGAGCATTTCCATGCCAATATAGGAACTTCCCTTACTGAACCTGCTCTTTTCAGGTAGAAGTGTTGTGCTGGATTCAGCTGGAATAGAGGCAATTTTCTTCACAGTGGCTGGTGTGGGGCTGTGTTTTGGATTTGTGCTGAACACAGGGTTGATAATTTAGAGATATTTCTGTTATTGCTGAGCAGGGCTTACACAGAGCCAAGGCCTTTTCTCCTCCTTACGCTGCCACGGTGGCAAGGGGGCTGGGGATGCACCTATTTACGACAGGTGGTTTTTGATTTAGAAAAAGAAATTCAACATCGCTGGGTCTCCATTCAGATTAGCAACGTAAGCAGAAAAGTATACCACAAATACCCAGCATATATCCATAGAAAAAGTTAATCAGGAGTCTTGTTACAGTCACATTGCATACAGATAAATGCACAGTGTGAATTGTATAAAGGAAGAGGGCAATATAACCAAGCTAGAATTTTTATTCCAATGGTGGCTGTCCTTGTAGAAAATAAAAAATGCCAATTAGCTGGGTCGGACAATCTTTTTTTAGGTGTAGTGTCTATTACAATATCCTCTTTCTAACTGATTACTTCCCATTAGAGTTATTTTGAAAGAACTTGATTTTATGAGCAGACAATGAGAAATTGTTTCTTCCCGATGAAGCTATTTGTGTTATCTTCTTAATATATCTTTGAAGAGTTTGACACAGTTCTGTCACTGTCTTATTATGGGCCAGTTATAAGCTTCCACTGCACATGAATGGAAAGCAGAAAGATGTGATCACACATCACAGCCAAAAAAAGACAAGGTTTAGAGCATACATTACCAAGAATTCAAGTTGCTAAGCTCCCTCTTCAGCCTTTGGAAAGCACAGACTTAACAGAGTATCATGAACTTCAGAACAAAAGCAAAACCATTTGATGAAACGTAACTGATTCAGTATTAAAAGAATAACAAAAATCTGTCTTATTTCTCTACAGTCCATACATGGCCACCCTTGAGATTTTATTTCAGTTGAAAACAATATCTAAAAATATTTCCCAAACAGAAATATCCTAGCATGTTTTTGTAAAGGAATTACATACAGGTTAGTGTGCTGTGTCTGTAAATGACAAGGATGACCCCTGAATCAAGAAAGAGTGATACGGAAGCAAAATGAATCCCTGATGGCTCTATAATGAAAAGAGCTTTACCCATAAGCACAGTTGCTCTAAACTGTCTTCATTACTTGGAAGAGTAAAACCAGTCTATTTGCATTATTTGGAGCATCTATAACATTACATTTTATCTACACCAAGTGACCTCAAAGGCTGGACCATTGCTCTTTGCTTTGATACAGAAGTTTTTGAGCTTAATGCAGCACGGACAGGGTGGAATTCTGGAGTCTGTGTTGTACAGTAGGTCAAACCACTCGCAATTCTCAGGCTAGCACTGCACAAGTAAACGAAAGCAAGCTAAGGTAAAAAGTAGTTTCTCTGTATAAATGGATGTAAACACAGCCTGCTATTCATAGCTACTTTGTTTTAGGAAGAGAAGACCTAATTGTAAGGATATTGGGGTTTTTTTAACATAAAAATCCAGGAAAGAAACTCTCAGTTACAAAACACATGAATTATCCTGGAACTACTTGCTGTATGAGGAAGATAATCTCTTCTATACAGCAGGACCACAAGGAAAGCACATTAGCTTCTGAAGGAAGAAGTTACTAACTAGAGCAGAGTAGGGGGGGAGAGAATCCCCTCCCTTGCCCTGCTGGCCATGCTGCTCTGGATGCAGCCCAGGACACTGCTGGTTTTCTGGGCTGTAAGGGCACATTGCCAGGACATGTTGAGCTTCTCATCCACCAACATCCCTGAATATTTCTCCCCAGGACTGCTCTCAGTCCCAATTCTCCTCCCAGCCTGTATTGATACTTGGGATTGTCACAACCCAGGTGCAGGACCTTTCCCTTGGCCTTGATGAACTTCAGGAATGTACAGACCCACCGCTCAATCCTGTCAAGGTCCCTTTGGCAACCCTTCCCTCCAGCATGACTACCACACCACACAGCTTGGAGTCATCAGCAAACTTGCTGAGGGTGCACTTGAATCCTCTGGCCACATCACCAACAAGGATGGTGCTGAAGACTGACCCTTGAAGACACCACTCATCACTGCTCTCCACTGGGACATTCAGCCATTGACCACAACTCTTTGAGTGTGACGTACCAATCAACTCCTCATCCAGCGAGTGGCTCATCTGTCAAGCCCACATCTCTCCAGTTTAGAGACAAGGTTATAGGATATAACAATATAGGGTAGAACACAAGGTTGATTTCATAGAACTATGGTCCGCATTCCTAAAGGAGATGTAAGAGCAAATCAAAGAACAGTTGAGTAGTCATGTACTGAAAATTCATATTGCAAGGTTTTGTTTTGCTTTGCATCATTTTTTAAAACAAATTCCAATGTTTAGCTAAAAAAATCTGCTCTTTGGTCAAACAGCTCTTGCTCTGAGAAACATTCGCCTGAGTTACTTTCAACTTCCATCCATTTATTTCTATTCTCTAATTTTACTTCAAATCATTCTTTATCCCTCTCAGTAATCATTAATTTCAAATGAAAGATTCCCAGGGTTAGTCTATTTATTCAGTCTATTAACTAGTCTCTCATAGGTCAGCTCCATCCCATAAGCATTCCACTTTTTTCTTCCAACTTTACCCAGTCTAAAGAGGATTAGACCTTTGCAGGTTTGTGTGATAGCAAGCTGTTAGTGACAGGTTAGTGACTAGAACACTATGACAAAAACAAAAACAAACAAACAAAATGACTAGCCCCTAGAATATTGATAATACAAGTTTATAAAAACGTTACACACACCTGGGGACTCCTTTCAAGACCATTCTTAGCAAACTATATTAATTTCCTTAATGTCCTGGAGTATGCCAGGATTAATTTAAGAGAACCTTTGTGCAATTTAATTTTTTTTTGACACCTTAAAACTCAATCTCTTTATCACTCAGTTAACAATATGGCTTTGACACCATACTGAGCTATAGTATTTCTTACCCCTTTTTGATACACGTTAGAATTTGTGTTCAGTTTGCTTTCACTTAAACTAGATTACATCATTCCTATGCAGATTGCAGCAACACTCCATGTCTTTTCTTCTCTGTACTGTTTCTTAGAAGAATGATGCACCAATATCTTCATTTATACAAAGGATTTCATTCTCTCTACATAAGTAATTTATCTGTACACGGTACTTGAATTCCATAAACAGAATAATATTAGTTGTCTCAAAGAAAGAAATGGAAAAAATATTGTAAGCAATAAATATAGTGAAAAAGAAATGTTCCTCTGAAATGCATTGTTAATTCTTGGAAATTGGTCACTGTACATAAAACAAAACTTAAATTGGCAGGCTTGTTGGAAGTTTTGGTTATAATTCTTCTGCAATGTATATCTAAATATAGCTCAGGAGATGAAAATAAATAAGTAAATAAACATGGATTGGATGGTACCGGGAGAAATAAATAATGACATTGGCAGATAACTCTGGAAGAGCGGACAACACTTTTCCTGAATTTTTTGTCTCAGTACCACCAAACACAGTGCATGAGTCTTTATTAAAAATAAAACTTCACATGAATGTGAAAGTGTATTTTTAACTAGTTCATGATGACACGTTCATCTACCATTTCAATCAGACATAATTTTGTTCCCTTATGACTAATGACTGATTAGTGAATTGCTTTTATGCCAAAATAACTGTTTCTAAATATGTTCTTAAATAGATATAATGATTGCAAAAAATTACAACAAGAAAAAAAAGAGCATTTATCAACAACTGTGTTCCAGATTACTTTCAGCTCACAAATGGAGTGACTTGTGAAAGCAATACAGAAAACTTTAGATGAAGAGTTCAATGAAAATTTATCATTAGGAAGAAATAAGGAACTTTTACTTATTTAGTGCTTCTCAGAAAGTATTTTGGAGTAGTGAAACTGTGATAAATGGATGCTATAATATTGGCTTTTTGCAAATGTTAAAATAAGTGATGTAACAGNAAACTGAGCATACAGTGTTCTAGTAAGAGCTGTTCTCTCGAAAGAGAGCTACTGGAGTGCTACTGAAATTAAAATTGGAGCTGGACATGAAAAGTAACAAGAAAGCTTTCCATAGGTACACCAGCAACACAAAGAAGACAAAGACATGGAAAGCCTTTGTTGTGAAGTGACTTTGCTTTCTCAGTGTTTATAGGCGAGGTCTGCTCTCCAGCCTCCCTAGACCCCACAATGACCAGTAGAGTCCAGGGCTGGAAGTGCTACCCACGACAAAAGCATATGAAGCTAGAGACCACTTAAGTAAATTGGATGCATAAAAGTCCATGGAACTGGATGGGAGGCATTCCAAAAGTGCTCAGGAAGCTTGCCAACACTGTAGTGAGACCTCTCTTGTTGTTGAAAGGCTGTGGTGTCAGGAGGAGTCTTGATAATTGAAAAATACAAATATTGCATCCATCTTCAAGAAGGTAAGAGGAGGGGATCTGGGGAACTAAAAGATGGTCTTCCTAATTTCAGTCTGTCAGATGGTTACAGAACAAATTAAAACAAATTTTTACAGTTCACAAATTGGAGGGAGCTGTCAATCTACTGATAGGCATCTCTGTCATTCATAGGAATCTTAACAGATTGGAGAAGTACACTTGAAGAATCTTCATGAAGTTCAAGAAAGAAAATGTGAAGTCTGGCACCTTGGGAGGAATACTCTCATGCAACAGAACTGTTTGGGGACCGGCTGGCTGGAAGCAGGATTGCAGAGAAGAAGCTGAGGGCCTGATGGACAAGTTGAACAGGAATCAGCAGTGTGTCCTTACAGCAATAAAGGTAAACCATACAGAGGTCTGTGTTAGGAGTGTAGAAAGGACATCAAGAAAAGTGACTCTTCACTTTGCTGAGTATTATGAAAACACCTCTAAAGTACTGTGTCTCTTTTGGGCTACCCAGAAGAAGAGAGATGAACAAACTGAAGTGAGTAGAGTGAAGAGGGTCAGCAGGCTGGAGCATGTGATGTCATTTGGGCCAGAAAAGGTGCTAAGGGGCAAATCCAGCTGACCCTCTTCTTAAATGGATGGTTACAGAGAAGCCAAACTTCAGAGCAAAAGGCAAAGGCCAATTAACGCAAGCTGCAGAACTGGAAATGTGATTAGATATTAGAGAAAAAAAAAAATACCATGAATGTGATCAGGAACAGGTTTCCCATCTTATTAAAACGCCTGATGCTTACAGAGGTGCTGCAAATTCTTCCTTTGCTCGACAAATGTCTCCTAGTGTAGAGCACATCTTTCGATGTTTGACTGGTCAGTCAATCTTTGGTGTCTCTGCTTGAAACACCCAGGAAGTATAAACCACATGAGAAAGTTACCTTAATGTAAATGAAGCTCATTGTTTGGTAGAAGGGACAATTGTTTCATATTTCCAAATCTAACAAGAGTCAGCTCAGTCTTGTTTACCTGATTGTTTCCTCCCAACTGTTTTTAAAATAATACTAACTGCAGATCTTGGCAGGTGAAGACCAGCTATTTCAGTCTGGAAAATTCACACTATGTATCTGCCAACAAGCAGAATGTGAGAAAACTGAAGAAATTATAAAAAAACAATCCAAAATAAATCAGCCTCATACTCATTATCCTAGGACATCCAGCGTAGCAACAGAGGATGCCAAATTGCATTAAATACTAATGGTCCGTTCTCTTTTAGAAAAGGAATAATACATTAGTTGTCAACAACTTTTGGCAGCTGTTAGTAGATTGTCATGGGATTAGGTGTTTGAAGTTTGTAGACAAAGTATTTGTTTGACAGAGTGGAAGGTTTAATTGCAAGTTTTCTAAATCCTTTATTCTTTGCAGAGTGGTTTGCAGGACAATGAACCGATAGCCGACAATTGAAAACCAACAGGGGTGTTGGGGCCCTGAGGGCACTGTGAGGCTGATTGTCCTTGTCCACCTCTCCCATGTGCTCCACTCACCCCCAGACCCCATTCCAGCCCAGTCTGGGGCCACCAGTCCCAGCTCCAGGACTACCCTGCAGTATGTGGCCTCCAGCTCCACTACAGCTATGCTCTGCCCAGTCATGGTCATGGCTCACAAATTTAAGGTGTTAGGGAATCAAATGCACAAACAGAGCTCCTGGAGGACCCGCTGTTAAGGAAACTTCCCTGTCTGACCATACAAGAGTGACTCAGACAGTCACACTTGTTTCACCTGAGCTGAAACCTTCACAGCAACACCAGGTTTCCTTACCATTTCCCAGGTTTCCCATAGCAGTGTCTCAGGTATCCAGATCCTTAAAACAATTTAATCTTTGCAAAAAAACTTAGTGCAATAAGCAACAAATTAACAGCCTCTGAGAAAGGACCCCAACAACATAACCCCTGGGCTTTTAGCCCCTCAAGGTCTAAATGCTGGAAAATCTGGAGTTACTGGCCTCTGCTGTGTCCAGTCACCTGGACGGGCCACAGGTGCCCTTTGTTATGCGAAGGCTCGGCTGTTCACAGCCTCTTGGCTCGGGCTCCCGGCCCCAGAGCTCAACCTGCAGCTCCATCAGGAGATCCACTCCGAGCTCCCTGCACTGAATGTGTCCCTCAATGCTGCTCCTGTGTGTTCTGTGATATTTGAGGACGCACATGCATACTTGTGAGTTACAAACTTTGTGTTCCAAGTTGAAAGTAACCCGGGTAGATTTAGAAAGTATTCGGACATGTTTATCTCCTCACAGCAAAATAATTCACAACACTTTTACAGGCATCAAATAATTTATGTTATAACTGGACTTTTGGCAGCAAGATTCAAAAACCAATTATCTACATAAAGCCATGCAAATAACTTCTCTATTGAATGTCTTCTATGACCTTCAGTAATCTTCATTATTTTTCTCTTCTAAGACATTTGAGATTCACTTTTCTTTGGACAGAAATCTTTTGTAAAGATCTGTCAGCAGTGTTTTGCCTATATATATATATGTATTTGCCATCCAAAAGTAATCTACACACCCAATTAAAACAGAGGTTCATACTAAATCAGTATTAGAAGTTAATATTTTGCCCTTACTGAAATAAGCTGTCTTCTGCTTCAGCTAATACAAAATACACACCATGACTCAGATTGTATTTGATTTACCTGCATAAAAAAGGAAAGCAAATTGTATTTGATTTACCTGTTCAAAAAAGGAAAGCAAAATAAAAGCTATGTTTACAAAACTACTGGAAGTAGGATGTCATTTTCCACAGCAGCCCATATATTGAGACACTCACCCAAGGTAAGGTGTCCATGGAGTCTAAACGACAGTCTTGAGCTTACTCTGGATGTGACTCAACAGATTCACAAGATCAACAGATCTTGACCTAAAAGCAAGCCTTTCCACTCTTCAGAGTATCTTGGTCCAGTATCCTGACCAAGCTGTCCGTCAAAAACAGACAATCCTGGCTAACAGTGATGAGACCCTCTGTGCTGGGATGCCTGTCCTCAAAGAGAAGTGGATACAGCACAGCCAAAAAAAAATGGTCTTGCCATTAGTAAGAAGAGCCTGACAGTGAGTGCAGGATATCTTGCCTAAGCTCATTCTAGCTGATTTTGGCTTGGTTAGTAATGATAGCAATAGCCTGGCAATCAGGTACTTATTCCCTGAATCCTATCTAGATTAATTTTGGCTGATAACAATTAGTTTTGGATGGAACTGCCTGTGACTCTAACTTAAATGTGTCATGGAAGAGAGCAGGTGAATACAAGAGCTCTCAGACTATAAATATTTATCCTAAGTAAATAACTAAATAAATAAAAACCAAGGCTTGATGATCCTCGTCACTTCTAAACTAAAGCTGAAAACACTTGACATTGATTCCCCCATTCTCAAACACACACCTCCCAGAATCTGAGTCCTACCCTAATCGCTTTGCTAAAACGTAGACTGAAAGTTGTTTCACATTCTTCCTTTTTCTGAGCATCAAAACACAGACAAATAAATACCACAAGATACACTTTGGTTTTGACAGGAAAAAAAAAAAGAACAAAATAAAACCATTATGTTGACTCATCAATTCCATGACATTTACTTTGAACTTCACCTTCAAACTTAAGTTACCAACCTGACTCTTCCTCACTGTAGAATGAGAAATAGTTGGGCTCACATCTGTGTTTTCCATGTGTCTACATGGACAGGTAATCAATATATGGGATGTGTTACTGTCTGTTTTTCTTAAATCTCTCCCTGTGAGATGAACTGAGCCATCCCCAGAACCTTTTCTAAATTAAAAACCATTCAGCAAAATCTACTGAAATTGGTAAGTAGTTCAAGGGCAGTCAAAAATACACTTTCTGTTAGCCTCCTAGTTACCAGTCAAACAAAAGAGCTCCAGTTGAGCTGCCATGCTTTTCTGTTTACTCCTGCCAGCAACCCAAGGACAATGTGCAAGGTTTCACATAGACCCAGCTCACAAAATCATGGAATAGCTGGGGTGGAAAGGAACCAGTGCTAAACAGAGGGGAAGTATCACCTCCCTCAGCCTGCTGGCTCAGCTCAGTGCAGCCTAGGGGACTCTTGGCCTCTTTTGCTGCAAGGGAAGCTTCATGGTCAACTTGGTGCTCACCAGGACCACCTGTTCCATCTCTGCAGCCAGTTAATGAATGGCATTCACCCCCATGCAACTCCTTGAATAACTTCATGGCAGACCTCTGCTCTCAGTGTGGGTCCAGCATGGAAGTAAGAAATGGCTGTATAGGATTTGGCTGACTGATTAGGGTATTCATCCATTGAGGGAAGGAACTGGGTGCCAGTGTAGCTTAAAACAAAGTATTATTTTATAAATCTCATTTGCAATGTTCAAATCTCTTTGCTTTGACTGTCAAAAATCTGGAAAAGTGTGAAAAATTAAACCTAAAAGTCTGGAACACTTTGGGATTGTTGTATATCAGGATACATGAAAGAATTTTGATAATAGGACCTTAATAGCCAGTTCCAGTCCAGGGGTTAGAGAGAGAACCTTGCTTCTCAGTGACCTAGAGGGCTCAGCATAAACCAGTGGGCTCAAACACAGCAAAAAGATGAATAACTAGCACATGAGTTTTTGTCTGGGACTCTGATATTTTAATTGAACTAACATGTAAGAAAAATGCTTACCTCACAAAAGCTATCAATTCACCTGTAAAATGCAAATATATCACAACATTCAAAAGGTGACCATTCAGACCCAATTAAGTTTCAATCCTGAAAAGTAATTAATTTCATCTCATAGTTTATATCTAGAAACTTGCTGGTACATTACAGCCCGCTTAGTCAATTTATAATAAGCAAAATTCATTAACTGAGGAAAGGTCCCTATTTGACTTTAACCCTATCTCACGAATGGTTGAGTGACACAATGACCAGAACAAAACCGGGCTGGACACTGAACAATGCACTGATCCATACCTTAGCATGTATGCACTGCACTGGGTACAACTGATCAGAAGACACAGAGAATTAAAGCTCTGTCTCCCACCCCATATGCAAATAAACACCATATTTAAACCGTCAAAAGCAGTTCAGAATCTGGTTCTTAGTATTCCCATCTTTCTTACAGTCACATTTCTGCTTCTCGAGACTGATCCCATCAGATTCTAAATCATTCTGATTATGGTAATTTCCATATATTTTACTAGACCTTTTGCAATTCTGTAGTTATTTATGTTAACTACAAAAAGAATAGTCCCCAATTTCTCCAGAAATGAACCACGATTATCTCCCCAGACCCTGAGGGTGACTTTGAAAAGAATGTTAGTTATCTCTAATGGAGATATGTAAACAGATGTTATATTTGTCATCTGATTAAGCTTTCCAGAATGATCATTAAAGCCACTTACCCATATGGAATGTCATATGTACCTACTGTTTAACTGGGCAAAGCATATTCCTTGGTCTGAAGAAAATACATAATTTGTGATATCTTAGGAAAAGCAAGGAATACGAATTTTTTCTATCTTCCTTTGGAATTATATTAGGGTTATCTGGATGAAACTGTTTTCAAGACTCCTGTCTCATCTGCAGCACAAAAGAGTATGTGTACAGACAATCAAGATCTTATGGATGAAATAATTTGCTTATTCCTGTGACCGCTAACTTCAACCAGCTCTTCCGCCAAAGTGCCAAAATGTTTCTGTGTTTCACTAGGGAAGCCATTTAAAATAACATTATCACCTGTGGTCATTGCATATGCCTAGTTTTCTCACTATTGAAGTTGAAAGCTTTGGGTCTAATTTGCAACAAGATCAAAAAAACACCAAAAATGCATCTGATGTCAGCACGAATTTTCTCATACACTTCACCTGCTTTACGAGGCTGAGCAAATACTGAATTATCAAGCATGAATAAATCAAACATCCAAAATTAGTGTGAAAGTGAGTTTAGGTTTTCAGTTTGGGGTTTTTTGTTTGTTTGTTCATTGGTCTTTTCTTATTTCCCCGTGCTCTAATTTGCCCTAGAGTTTATTATCTGAATGATTATGTTTCCCCTCTCCTCTCCTGGTTCCCAGCTGCACTTTCTTATCCTGTCTTTTGCAGAACCCATCGAGACAGATGGATTCATATAACCACTAATGCCCAGTTTCAAAGCTACTCAGACTAAAAATGTGGCTGTGTTAACACAGAGCTGTTCCCAAACTAATACAGTCTGTTTCTCAGTCAGGCTTATTATACTGGGGCATAGAACACAAAGACTCTGTCCTTTCAGTTCCAATAAACATACACATCTAAGGATGAAGTGACTTGTTATGGCAAAAGGCTGACTTCATCTTGAAGCTAATCGTGCTTAATCCCTGGGAAAATAATACCCATGCACTTTGTTTAGCAGTAGGCACAGTAAGAACCTTCAGCATGTGCACGAAAAAATAGCTCTTTGAAGAATTAATTATTATCTCTAGCAAATATATGGAGAACCTTTGTGAATTCTGGATTGTAACTCAGCCAAATTTGTTCGCATTTTCAAAAGCACCACCATTAATGAAAATAATCTGGCTCTTCTAGAAGTGCTGGAATGACAGGAATACAGAAATATCAGTCCATAAATGACTAAATTATTATGGACAAAAATGGTCTGATCAGTTAGACTGAGGCAGACACAGAACATGGAAAATTTTAGTTTAACATTTAAAATTTTTCAAAGTTGCACACTGAGAAACATTTGTACAGACAGAATCAAGCCATTCTAATACTGATAGATGTTACCAGTTCTGCCCACCTTTGCTGGTTTTGGCTGGGCTAGAGTTAATTTTCTTCACAGTAGCTGGTACAGGGCTCTGTTTTGGATTCGTGCTGGAAACAGTGTTGATAACACAGGGATGGGTTTGCTATTGCTGAGCAGTGCTCACACAGAGCCAAGGCCTTTGCTGCTCCTCACCCCACTCCACCAGTGAGGGGGCTGGGGGTGCACAAGGAGTTGGGAGGGGACACAGCTGGGACAGCTGATCCCAACTGACCACAGGGATATTCCAGACCACAGGGCAGATAAAGTCAGGGGAGAAGAAAAGAAGTGGGGGACATTTGGAGTGATGATGCTTTTTCTCCCCAAGTTCCCATTATGTGTGATGGAGCCCTGCTCTCCTGAGGATGACTGAACACCTGCCTGCCCATGGGAAGTGGTGCATGAATTCCTTGTTTTGTTTTGCTTGCAGAAGAAGCATTTGATTTACCCACTAAACCGTCATTATTTCAACCCATAAGTTTTCTGACTTTGACTCTTCCAGTTTTCTCCCCAGTCCCACTGAGGGGAGGGAGTGAGTGGCTGGGTGGGGTTGAGCTGCTGACTGGGGTTAAACCATGACAATATCACACTCAGCTGTGATAGCTATGACGTAATAATTATAATTTCTTTCTCCAGTTAAGTAACTTTGGTTTTTACTAAGTCCATAATTTATCTCAACCAGTTTTTTTCCTTGATATACACTTAAACATTTCCTATATAAAACTTTTTTGTTGTTGTTATAGCATCAGTAATACAAAAAGAAGTCCTGACTATTTTCTACATCCACTTGATTCAGATTTGCAGACAGTGCTGCATGAGGTACAGGTTCCTTTATCCTCCTTGCAGCTGCTCCAACTGGTTCTGCTCTCTTCCACCTTCACCTTTCCCTTCTTCACTCTCCACATCTGTTCGTTTCAGCCTCTAGTACTCAATCTTCTGATGATATTTCCATTCCCCTGGCTGAGACATTGTGACACATTTTATTGGGTTTTTACTATTACATGTATTTCTGTCATAAGAGAAAGGCACTTCCAAGCCTCCTCCTCCTTCTTGCTCTCATTTAGATATTTCAGGTACCAAGAAATACATTTTCAGACCTCCACCAAGAGATTCTCTAATGAAAATTAAGTTAGCAGTTCTGTTACAAAACGCTTCAGCATCCACCTGAGAGTTGATAAACATATTAAAAAGAAGATATGCTAGCCAAGACACTTTCAAGTACAGCTTGAATGGTGTTGTAAAGGAGAAACCAACCACCAGTGTATCTATGAATGGATCTAGCAAATTCAAGTTAATTAATTTTTGTACTTCATTAAAGAAACCAGGATTCACAATTTAATGGACCTTGGATTTTACTTCTCATCCTTGTCCTGTGACAGTCCAAAGTATCTTAATGACAGTATCGACCAAATTAACACAGACTTTCATTTATTTTATGCTTGTTGAAATTAAAAGTAATGAGATTAGTACATAATAATGAAAACAGCAAACAAATTAACACGGATTAAATGTAAAACTCATTACTCCTTTTACAGCCTTTAAAATACGACCTTTTTTTGAAGGATACCTTCAGACAAAGGATGGTTACCATTAAGTACACATTTTCAAATACCCTTAGAATCACAGAATCCTATAATGGTTTGGGATGGAAGGGACTAACTAGATCATCTAGCTCCAATCCCTCTGCCATGGGCAGGGAATCTTCCACTGGACCAGGTTGATCAGAGGCCTGTTCAACCTGCTCGTGAACACTACCAGGAATGTGGCATCCACAGGTTCTCTAGGCAAGCTGTTCTAGTGCCTCACCATCCTGATAATGATTCCCTCCTAATATGTAATCCAAGTCTACCCTCTTTCTCTTTAAAGCCATTACCCCTTGTCCTATCAGAACAGGCCCTGCCAAAAACTTTGTTCCTATCTTTCTTATAGGCTCCTTTTTGGTACTGGAAGATGCTATAAGGTCTCCCTGGAGCCTTCTCTTTTCCAGTATGAATAACTTCAACTGTCTTAGACTGTCCTCATTAGAGAGATGATCCAGCCATCTGAGAATCCTCACAGCCTTCTCCAGCCTTGCTCCAACACGTCCACATCCTTCTTATGTGGGGGTCCCACACCTGGACACAGCACTCCAGGTGAGAGTTCTCACGAGAGCGGAGCAGAGATGCAGAGCCCTCTCCCTTGCCCTGCTGCCCACACTGCTCTGGATGCAGCCCAGGACATGATTGGATTTCTGGGCTGTGAGTGCACCTTGCTGGGTCATGTTAAGCTTCTCACCCACCAGCACACCCAAATACTTCTCCTCAGGACTGATCTCAATCCAAATTCTCCTCCCAGCCTGTACTGATAGTTAGGATTGCCCCAATCCATGTGCAACACCTTTCACTTGGCCTTGTTGAACTTCATGAGATTCATACAGGTTCATCTCTCGAGTCTGTCCAGGTCCCTCTGGATGGCATCCCTTCCCTCCAGTGTGTTGACCACACCCCTCAACTTGGTGCTGTTAACAGCCTTGCTGAGGGTGCCCTCAGTCCCACTGTCCGTGTCACCCACAAAGATGTCACACAGCATTGATCCCGATGCCAGCCCCTGAGGAGCGCCACTCATCACTGCTCTCCATTTGGACATTGAGCTGTTGACCCCAGCTGCCATAGTTTAGGAATAGTACTCCCTAATTTAGTGCCCCTACTGAGAATCTTCAAACCATGTGCTGCTTGCTTGCTCCCCCTCTCCTTTTCTGCCTGTGGTAGGATGGAGAGGAGAACTGGAGGCACAAAAAGGTAAAGATCACAGGTTGAAAAAAGAACAATTTGCTGGAAATAACAATGAGAAAAGAAAATGAACAGTAACATGACAGGGGTTGGTTATAAGAAAGAGGCGAGCAGTTCACATGAAAACAACAATATCTGACTGCTCCATTGCCAGGCACAGAGGTGAGACTGGCCAGCATGTAGCTTCTCAGCTCTTCCTTTTGTCCCTTTCTAAAAGTAGGGGTTATATTTCCCCTTTTTCAAGCAGTGGGGACTTCACTAGGCTGCCAAGACTTCTCAAGTATGATGAAGAGTGGCTTAGCAGCTTCATCCACCATTTCCTTCACAATCTGTGGATGCATCTCATCACATCTTCTGCAACTTATGTGACTTGGGTGGTGTTGCTGGAGCCATTGAAGTGATGTCTGAGGCAAAAAAGTCATTAAGTACCTCTCTCTTCTCCATATCCTGGGTATCCCAGTCTCCTGTTTCCTTCTGGAGAGAGCCCACGTTTTCCCTAGTCTTCCTTTTATCACCAATGTACCTGTAGAAGCTTTTTTCGTGCCCTTGGCATCCCTGGCCAGATATAATTCTGTCAATTCTTTTTAGCTTTCCTAACCTCATCCCTGGCTGCTTGGACATCCTCTCTG
Organism: Dicrurus megarhynchus; assembly: GCA_013399195.1. Classification (NCBI taxonomy): domain Eukaryota; kingdom Metazoa; phylum Chordata; class Aves; order Passeriformes; family Dicruridae; genus Dicrurus; species Dicrurus megarhynchus. The sequence goes on from VXAD01001742.1 coordinate 2,123,522, forward strand.
TTTTCCTCCCAGGCTACCTGTTCCTGCTGCTACCCTCTGTAGGATTATTTTTTGGTTTCAGTTTGCCCCTGAACTCCTTGTTCATCCATCCAGACCTCCAGGCATTTGTGCCTGACTTCGTCTTTGTTGGGATGCATCACTCTGAACTTGGAGGAAGTGATCCTTGAGTATCAACCAGGTCTCTTGGGCCCCTCCTCTCTCCAGGAGTTTATCCCATGGTATGCTACCAAGCAGGACCCTGAGGAGACCAAAGCCTGCTCTTCTGAAGTCCAGGATAGTGAGCTTGCTGTGTGTCCTCCTTGTTCAAGGTTCTTGAACTCCTCCATTTCCTGATCACTGCAGCCCAGGCTGACCTTGAGCTTCATATTCCCCACCTTCCCACAGCAGTTCAGAACAGCACCTCTCCTCATTGGTTCATCTACCAGTTGGAGAAGGAAGTTGCCATTAATGCATTCCAGCAATTTTCTGGAATGTTAATGCCCTGCTCTGTTGCCCCTCCAACAGATATCAAGGTGGTTGAAGTCCCCCATGAGGACCAGGGCTTGTGAATCTGAGACTGATCCACTGTCTGTAGAGAGAGACTCATCTGCTTTGTATTCCTGTTTGGGTGGCCTGTAGCAGACCCCCACTATGACGTCACCTGTCCCTGCCCTCCCTTTAATCCTGACCCATAAGCTCGTGGTCTCCTCCTCACTCATCCCCAGGTGGAGCTCCGTGTGCTTCAGCTGGTCAGGGACATAGAGAAGGGTGACCATGTCACTCATTCTAAGATAAACAGATGAGCCCATGCTATCTTAACTGGTACACTTGACTGATGATAATTTTTCCCCCTACTGAATACCCTTAATGACAACATCAGATTTCAATTTACTGTGCTGTTAGTACCAAGCGAAAACAATAAATAAGGGCATATGGGTTTCCAAACAAAGAGCCATTTCATTTAGTGAGTCTGTACTGGAGAAGTCTCTGCAGTAGTAGGTGTTAAGAGCTGAACTTCAATTAATATAGAACAAAACAAGAGATGAAAGTCTGTGTTGTGCCTCAGAGATTTCCTACATAGCTCAGGCATCATTAAAAGGAGTTACTGCTGAAATCTGAAGCACAGTAATTGCCTGCCACTGCCTCCCTGTGTCATTCTGCCCTGAGTGTCTTTGTGCATCCAGGTTAAACCCCACTGCCAAGGGCAAACTGCAGAAGGGCACAGGGAAGGTGGCATGACGTTGTTCTTGTGCGGAGCCAAGCGCTCTGCAGGAGCTACTTTGGGCTGTTTCCCAGTTCTCTGAGACACAATTAATGAGGCCAAGACGTAGCTTCAGTCAAATTCAGTCTCTCTCACAGCAGAGCCCTTGCTACAGCAAAATCCTCACAAGGTGCAGTAATATCCTGTGGACAGTGACCCTGCATGCAGTACCTGAAGCCCACAGGGGTGCTGAGCGTGTGATAACATACTCCAATACACCAGTCCCTCCAGCAGCCCTGCTTCCAGCCAGATTCCTTATGCCAGCATTGGCAAGCATCCCCAACACTAGGATCTCCAGTAGCAGGAGAGGGAGGAGAGAGAGAGAGGAGACGAAAGAAACAGCTCAATGGAATGCTGGCCCCCCCTACAAGTGATACGGAGTTTCGGACAGGTAGAATCAAGCAATTATAAAAGTAGTAGGTTTTATCAGATCTGTGGGTGTTTTTTACCAGTTCCATGTTGTTGGGCTTTTTTTTTCCTTTTTGTTAGAATTCTAAGAGTTATTTGTCGACACAGAGTCAAGAGCTACAAAAGCAAATTGGTAAATTTCATCAATTGCACTTGTAGAACATAAATTAGGTTTCTCCATGATATCAAGCAAGCTTTTTACACAAAAGAAATTTAAGAACACTTTGAAGACCAGACTTTTCAAATTAAGTGGGTTTTTTTTCTTACTGTTAAACAGTTAACACCTGATGCAAAAGTAAATTTTAAATTCTTTTGATCCCAGTCAATGAATTACAGCAGATTATAAACATTTCAATTTACACTAAGTGCATTTACATTTAAATTAACCTTATTTAAATGCAACTTTCTTTATTTTTAATGCTAATATAGCAATTCTTAAATTCCTTATGAACTTTTTCTGACCAAATACATTCAAAAAGCCAGCCTTGAAGTAGTACTCAAAATCATGGATACAACAACTCTGAATAAATTTTTCAAAATTACTGATTAAATATAATGATTAATTAGAAGCTGTTTCAAATGATTGAAAGTATAAACACTTTCCTATGTGGTTTTAGTAAATAACAGTATCTTTGCTATGAATTTCTTTTAGAAGTGACTTTAATGAGTCCCCTTTTTCTTTCTCTCTCTTCTGAAGTGTCCTTTAGTGTTGCTCCTAAGTGTCAACAAAATATGTGAATATTTAAGGTTCATACTAGTTTATCAGCCTCCTGAAAAAGTTTTAAGGAATACGCAGTGTTTTTTTCCATAATATTGAAAATACAACAATTTTATCTATCTAATTTTATATATAACTACCTGCATATGCCAGCTTGTGTCTCCTTTGTTAATGTTCAGTGATTGTACAGCCAATCAGCCAGGACCAAAACAGATACATTATTACAATAAATTTGCAAGTGATTGCATACTTGAAAAGGTCACTGCACAGAACTAAAGAGCACTACAAAAATCACGCACTATAAAAGAAAAAAAGGATTAAAAGTTAAGCAAGATCAACTTGCAGTTTTCAATATAGTAACTTGGCCTCGAATTATGATTGCCTGTTACACTGCTAAACCTGCTATAGGAAGAGAAATATTTTCGAAAACATTTAAGAAATTTAGAGACCCTTATCACATTCTTAAATGTTTTCTCAGTAATAAACTGGGTAATTACCGATTTGTTTCCTACATTTCCTCACTTGGCTTCAACAAGTTTTCTAAAATTTAGGATATTGATTACTTGTTCCTTCACAGCCTGCAAGATTTGAGCCAAGAATGAAGGGTTTTGGAAGTTAACTGCTGAGAGCATGTGGTTGAAAAAAAAAGGAAAGTGTGGAAAAGAGCTAAATATAATTTGCATTTACATAGTATTTTCAGAAAAAAAGGGTACATAATAATTTAATATACATTGAATAAAGCACTGTAGGTTGGGGCAAGGAAGGGTGAAATCAATTCCCAGTTATTAACAAAAGAGAAAAAAATAATGCTAAATAAATTAGAAAAGATAATTATGACAGTAAGTGACCTAAAGATAAACTGAATAAAATAAATGGGATATGTAAAATAGCAGAGCAATGATGTCTTTTTGAAGATATTTTTTCAGTATCAATCTCATAAAAGTTTGTTTTTCTTTTCTGGGCTCAACTGTGGCCAATTGGACAAAACTGGAGAATCAAATTTGTAAGGAGAAAAATCTGAATTAAAATCACACAGCTGTCATCCTGTCAGCAACTACAGGAGTGTAAACATTGGAACGAGATGACCAGAGAGGCTGTGTAGTCTGAGTCCTTGGAGATTTCCATGACCAGGTTGGACAAAGTCCATAAAAACTTCCCGTGAAATCAAAATTGACTCATGTTTGAGCAGGGATGTGGACTGTAGTCCTTCCGAGGAGGGCTCTAAAATCTAAATGACTGCGTATATATGCTGTGAAGCTTAAATACCAGTATATGAGCTTGAAACCTTTATACATTCCTGTCTACATTTCTATAGATTGCTGCTTTTTGTTTTGTTGTTTTTTTTTTTTCTTCCTCCAATATTTGTACAAACAGAGATATTTGTCCTTTTGCTATCTTTCCAGTTTCTGAGGGCTGATCTGGACTACAAACTCCTGAACTGCATCTCAAGTACTTTACAATTCTTCATCAATGAATTTCATACAATATTTTGCATTTTGTACTTCTGAGCTTTTTGTAAAAGCAAGTTTGCCTTTCTGTTGCCCAGTAGTTGTGTGACTCCCTTTTAAAATTTCAAAGCTGAAATTATGACCACTGGAACAGAACATTTTTCCAAATATTAAGTATCACACTGAAGCATGTGTTGCAATCTCTTTGTTTGTATTCAATGCAGAGTTTAAAGAGAAATTGCATTTGCTCATAGAGGCCAAATCATGCTGCTGTTTTTTCAAGATTAATGTCTAAAGGATGACAATCTTCTTGTTTAGCAGTAATGAAGTGATATCTGATTTGAAGCACATACAAAAGAAATTTAACTGGAGGAGTCACACAAAGGTGTCAAATCATCAGATGGAGTCAAGGAATTTCAATGCAAAATTCTGGCTGAAACCAAGATAGATTCAACTCTGACTTGGCCAGTGTTCACACAATAGTTTGAATGACTGGAAACGTGCTTTTTCTTCACACAAGAGACAGAGTTCTGAGTCTTGAAAAGCATTTGTGTAGATAGAGAGAAAACATTTCTTTATCCTCCTATTTTACACTTCTGATTCGACATAACAGGATCATTGTCAGAAGCATGAATGTATATAGATCTTCAGTTGTCATTCAACATTTTGTGTGTGTGTATATATATATATTTCCATTATATTTGTATATATATATATATATATATATTTCCATTATATTTGTATGATTCTATTATTTCAAGCAATAAGACTATAAAATTGCTGCATGGAGTCTTGGAAATATGACATCTCTGTAATCTGCCCACAGTTCCATCATAAACCTGCCAGGCAAATGCTTGCGAATGCCTTGCTTCCTTCCATCCACCTACCATTCTGTTTTGCCTTTTAAACTGTTACTTCTGTCTGTGCTCTCTGCAGTACTTCTACTGCAGATGGTATCACAGCAAAGGGAGCCCTCTCCTCTCCCACTTTCTCCTGGAAACAGCAGGTTCTCTGCAGAAAGTCATCTGGCGTGTTCTTTAACACATGAATTAATCTGTCAGTTAACCCTTGCTCACACAAATGCCCCATTACTTTCCATATTTGCTGCTGCTGGGGCTCCACTGCTCCAGAGACTTACAGGCTATAATTCCATGTTTCTGTTGAAAAACATTTTAATTCTCTGTGAAAGGTTCTACTTCAAAGCTTTGCATAGGTAAACTGCTAACATATGCCACAAAATTAATCACAAGGAGGACAAAACTATTCTTAAAAATAAGACCTAGGGCTGAAAAATAATAATTTGTTGGTTTGTTTCTGTTGTGGGTTTTTGGGTTTTTTTTTCTTTTTTTTTTGGGAGGGGGTATTACTATGTTGCCTTTCTTCGTAATCCAGGTAAAACCTGATTGTTGTTATATTGTTGGAATAAAAAAATAAAATTTTGATTTTCTATGTTGAAACTAGTCAAGTAAAACAATGGGCCCTGTTGTGACCTTCCGTTTATACGCTGCTAAAAGGTTCTATCTAAAAGACACAGTTGCCAGTGTTAATTGTTTTAATTACAAAATACAAGTAGAATACAAAAGCAGGATCTGACTTCACCATTAAAAAGAGCATTACATTTAGATGAGTGATGAACAATTACAGCAAATTGCTTCAAGGATGACATAATCTGGTGGAAAAATGGGGCGAAGAAAAAAAAAATCCCCCAATTTCTATGCTTCACCTCAAAACATTTTCAGTGGCCTAAAATGTTATTTCTCTCTAAAAAGAGTCCCATTTCCCTCTTCTTCTCTAAACCAGGGCTCGTGTGCAAGTTGAAAAGAAAGGGCATGAAAAATATTTCAGCCAACACTTGTCCTCTGTCAAACCAAGTGCAGTGACTACAGAGGCCACGAGATGGCACATGGTTTGTGCCCTGGTTCTCACAGTATAAGCAAACGCTTGTGTTAGGAATCAGAAGGATGAGTTACCACAGCTTTATTAGTTCTACTGTCCGTTTAACAACAAACATTTTCCGCTTCTTGAGTGTAAAATCTAAGACTTCAATTGTTGCAACTGTTGAAGTTTCAGGAAAAAAATATAATTCAAGAGCATTAATCCCACCCTCAGAAAGTATACACATATCATGGCAGCGAAATATACTACTTTTACCTAAAAACCCACTGCAGTGTGCTCGCAGACCTATTTTAGTTAACATAATCTGACTACAGCAAACAAAACAGATTTGTAAAACTATCTCAATGAGCAAAACACTAACACAACATCCAAGTTCCAGTGAATATAGCCTGTAACTTGCTTCCAATCCCTGAAATTCTTTTATAAAATGCATTCACAAGGCAATATTTAGGAATCCTACATATCTGCATCATTCCTACAGCACTATTTATGTCCACCAAAATTGATGGTTTGTGAATCCATTTCCTGCTCCATGGAAACTACCTGAAATATGGCAAACGATGAGAACAACTCCAAGGAAGCTCCACAGGAGCAAAGACAGTCATGTTCATTGCCATTACTTCATCCTCAAATCCTGCTCATATTTACTGAATAACTGTATTCCAAAAAAGTTTTCAGGGTTTTCTCTAGAGTTTTATTCTGTGTTGGAAGGAAAGAGGCATCTCTTATCCAGCAGGGGTGGGGTAGTGGGAAGCAAGATAGTGACTGCTTTCTACTTTAGTCCATCTCTGTGATTGTTTTTGCTCTCCTTAGTAGGAACTTCTCCTTCAGCTTTTCTAAACACACTTTCTGGCATCATACAGCAGTTTGGTGTCATATTTGTTCCAGTTTCAGATACTGAAAACTGTGTCCTGAAGAAGACATGTATGAGAAACTTTAAAGTAATACCAGCTTTGCTTCTGCCATAGCTCACACAAGACCAGAACGTCCAGCAAGACATTCTTTTGGATTAATAGACATTGACTATTAAGTTCCAAATGTCTCTTCTGAGTATTTTACAGGCTAATTTTACTTTTAATGTGAAGAGTATAATTATGAAAAGTATCTATAAACTCCTTTCAAGTGAGCTAGCAAAGCAATACTCCAGCTTCCTTAATAAAACCTCTTTGAGCTGCAGTGTTTCTAGGTTTCAAATATTAAAGCTACATTTTATGTGGTGCTTATCTACCACAGTGACAGGATTCTAAAAGATGGTTTCCAATTCAATTCACAGTAGTCCCATCTACTGGTTATTGATATTCCTAAGATTGTGCAAAATTATATCATGTTTTCTCTCCAGTCTGGGAATATTTCCCTGTTTTGGATTTTATTAAACCTAATAATCTTATAAGCTAAATTTGTCTTTCACAAGTCAGGCTGCAGTCATATACTAGAGAAGAGATTCATGAGATGAAACACACTGTTCTCCACCTCTATCCCTTTTGATCTCTTTAGCGGAACTCTTGCACCCTAAAAGGACAGGGTTTTCAAGAATCAATTCTTAAAGTCCACCAGCAACTTGTATGTGACTTGTATGTGGTATGGGAACATAAGTATTTAGAAAATCACTTGGTGCACACTTTTCTCAATTATACAATGTCTCACTTCATTCTTAATGGTGTTAACATAGGTCCATTGTAACACTGACTTATGTTCATCTAGTATAAAAGTAGTCCAGAAATATCTATATGACTAGTTGTCTCAGTATAGTAGATTAAGACCAGTTATTAAGGGAATTGCAGACTGCAGAAGACAACTGCTTTATATGTGTGAAACAACAGAAATCTTCTTTTATTGTCTCTTGTTCTTTTCCTTTGAAACTCACCACTCTGGCACTTCAAAAAACAACACCAGAAGGCAAGACAAAGACGATGACAGCAGGGGAAGACTCAGGAAGTAGGGGAAGGAAGACTATATTTCTTTGCTCAAGGGTTTGTTTTGGCCATGAAAGATTTATGCAGTATAACAATTATAGATAGTTGTTTTCCTTCCCTATCTAATTAGAGTAAAATTGCATTAAGAAATTGAATAAATTTTTTATTCTATTCAATTCCATTGTAAGGGACACTAGTGTTCAACAAACTGCAATAGCTGGAAGAAAATACCTACTACATTTGGCTGCATTCAAGCATAACTCTCATGTAGCAGCATCAAAACAGCAAAGACTTTTGTACACAACTGGTGTTTGGTGGCACAGCAAGCTGCCTGCAACCTACATGCAAAGGAAAATACTTAATTCCCCCTCTCTCTTAAAATTACTCACTGCAAAATATTTATAGCAGACAGTTAAGTGGACACAAAATACGTGACACTCTCCATGGGCAATAGTGACCCCTCAGGCCAGCTAAAGACTAGAAAAGTGAACACAAAATATGACACGTACAGAGCACGTGTGAACTTTAACTCCAAATTGCTACTACCATGATAGCATCTGTGAATGAAGAAACTGGTTCGTCAGTAAAAGGGTTCAGCAGAGACCTAATTTAGTTAATGAAGGGCTTGCAAGGGTTCTCAGACTTCAAAGATCTTCAAACATCAGATATTGAACATGCACAGCAATAAAGGCATATAGAGAAAGGTGAGAAGGGCTTCAAACCCATTCCAAAGCACAATTAATATCAGTCTCATTTGACTGTCAATATGAGACCAATTTCTCTTCCTCAGAGGCAAAAAAAAAAAAANAGAGGACACCTAAAAGGCCTCAAGGCCACGTTGGACAGGGCTTTGAGCAATCTGGTCTAGGGGAAGGTGTCCCTGCCCATGGCAGGGGGGCTGGAACTAGATGATCTTTAAGGTCCCTTCCAACCCAACCCATTCTATGATTTTATGATACTAAGGCTGTTTCCAGACTGAACTAAGGTTAGTGAGATACTACAGAAACCACTTGTGCTATTTCATGAGTCCCAGGTGCTAATTCAAGGCCACAAGGCATGACAAGCAGCACAAAGTGGCCCTTCCAATTGTAGACTGAACTTCATTGTGCATTTACCATCTGATTCATTGCTCTTTAACCAGGTTCCCAAAGCAATACATCAAATCACCTACCACATTATGGTCTTCCCCAAACAAATCTGAAGTAGCAATCTTTAGAAAGGGCTGATATTGACTGTATGCATTCCTTCTCTAAGGCATGATGAGCCTGTTTATGTCTCCCTGTTTCTTTTTTCACCTGACATTTTCTCCATTTTTCCTCCTTATGTTTTGCCTCTCTCAGACTCTTCAAAACCTACTGCAAACTGAAAATTAAAAGTTTTAATAAAAAACTTACTTAAACTGGAATAAACTGGAGTTGTCCATTCTCAGGTATTATAACTCATTATGTAATCCATAGTTGGCTAAATACCTCTTGTGGTTTAATGCCAGTAGGCAGCTAAGCACCACACAGCTGCTCACTCCCTCCCAGTGGGATGAAGGAGAGAATGGGAAGAGTAGAAGTGACAAAATTCGTGGGTCGAGATAAAGACAGTTAAATAGGCAAAGCAAAAGTCCCACACAAGCAAAGCAAAAGCAAAACAAGGAATTGATTCCCCGCTTCCCATGGCAGACAGGTGTTTGGTCATCCCCAAGACAGCAGGGCTCCATCACGTGTAATGGTGACAAATGCCAAAACTCCAAATGTCCCCCTTTCCTTCTTCCCCCAAATGTTATTGCTGAGCACAACAGCACAAGGAATGGGTTAGTTGGGATCAGCTGTCCTGGCTCTATCCCCTCACAACTTCTTGTGCATCTACAGCCTATTCTATGGCAGGGCACTTTGAGGAGCAGGAAAACCTCAATTTTGTGTGAGCACTACACAGCAACAATAAAAGTATCCTAGTGTTGTAAACACTCTTTTCATTACAAGTCCAAAACACAGCACCAGCTGCTATGAAGAAAATTAACTCTGCCCCAGCCAAAACCAGTAGAAAACCAAGAAACCTCAACAATCTGTCAGAGATATTACCTCCCAACCAAATGTAAGACCAGCAACACTGACTAGACCAAGTGGCCATCTACAAAGTATCCCATGTCCCAAAGTAGCCAGAAGAGGACAAAGGAGAATTCCCAGCCAGTTTCAATTGCTGGGCGTGCTCCTACTCTAGGAGTTTATATCCTACTCTCCGGTATGAGCAGAAGGGAGAGTAGAGGAAGGTCACTACTGCAATTCCCTAATCTGCACTACCACAGACTTTGGGAATGGAACCTTCCTCAAGCCTGAGCAGTATGGGAATGCCCAGAATAGAACAGAACAATGTTCAGCTGGAAGGGACCTACAGGGATCTAGTTCAACTGATCTAGACCACTTCAGGGCTGACCAAAAGTTAAAGCAAATTATACTGGATTGTTACTGGGTATCAGGGTGAAGAGATCAGCACCTCCCTCTTCACTCTGGTGTGGTGCAGCCTCCCAGTTCCACCACCTGGCCCCTTAAGCTTATCCACACAACACAGCTGCTCTAAGTGTGTGCCTCTGTCACTGTCCCTCTCTGCCAGAGACACCTGGATGGAGTATCTTAATAGTTCTAACCTGGGCAGGACTCTGCTCTGGCTGTTGCATCTGAGGATGTTCTTGACTGTTTTACCAAGGTCAGAGACATTTTGAATTATGCTGAAGATGTGGCCCCCATGACGTGCATGCTGCTGTCAAGATATCCCATCTACTGCATCTCCCCAGCTTTTGTTTCAAGGGGGGAAATTCCCCCACACTCCTATTTCCTCTATAGGTTGTCCCACTGAAAGGATAACTCCTGCCTGACATTCTGTTTCTGTTCTCTTAATTTCTGGTCATGTTGGTCTTTTTCTCTGCTCTGTGCTTTTCCTAATAATTTCTAGGATAGGAAGAGGGCTTTGAGGTTTGGATTTTTGTTTGTTTTTTTTGTGATTTGTTTGTTTGTTTTTTAGCTGAGGTAATCATATCCGGGAATGACCATAACTAAGATTTCTGTCTTGGGTATCCAGAGCCCATGTTATTAAAAGTGTTCATCCAGTCTCCACCATCACATGCACAGATCTACGATTGTTCATTCTAAATTTCATCAGCCATTTTATCTCACAGTCTTTTAAGATCCTTTTGCAATTAATCACCCAGAGTTTCTTTGCTAGATATATCTGCACTTTATGATCACCTAATAAATATAACTCTTGACTATCAACTCCAAATTCAAATAAGGCAATATATGAACCAAATGTATTTTGGGCCTCCCCCTCCCCGAGAATCAGTCACCTACACTCAAAGTCAATACCAAGCTGCTACACAGATTTTGCAAATCACTTCATACATACCATAGCATGAAAATAAATCATAAACATCACCTTGTTTATATTGTAATGACAAATCTATTTGTATTCAAATATCTGTAAACTTTTCTGTGTTAAGCATGATAATAAATTAAATCTCTCTATTTTAGATTTACAAAAAGTTGCTTCCTTTAGAAATTTTTACTTCCACTACCACACACTAATGTTGGAAAGATTACGAATTTACATATTTGTTTAATCAAACTCGTGTGCTATGGAACATTTAAAAAGAATTATGTTTCAGTTCTTGACAACATGACAAGTACATTTTAAAATATATCCTATCTTTTTCTTTTTTTTTTTCTTTTTACTTTGGGATTTTATTTTCCTAGAGAGGTGCAAGAAAATGAGTACAAGGCAGTCAATTCTGTAAATGATTATTATGAAAATGAACAGCACAAGAATTCTTTAAAATAATCCTCTCTTATAGCCTTCAGTGCATTTAAAAAGGAACCTTCTGAAAATAATGGAACTGTGAATGATTGTTATGACCCATTTCCTATTATTGTTCAAGCACTGCTACAGAACCATAATATAATCTAGTCCTCATTAAAAAATGCTTTATGCTCTTTTGTACAGTTAAGTTTTGTCTTCTGAAGTTTAAAAGGATTTCTGCTTGAAGGTTAATTTAGAACAGGATGTCTTTATGTGCATTAATTATAAATGTCCATCTACAAGTAACAGCATTGATAATAATAAATTTGTTAAATTAGAGTAGTAACATAATAGAAGGAACTAAGTTTGCTACATAAATACCCTAAAAAGAGAAATAAATAGCATTATATATTATATTAATTAACATACATTATTAATATTGTTAATATATTAATTAATTATATTAATGTGTTATGGTAATCTCTAACACCGCTAGTCAGTTGTATTCCAGAGATTATTTTTGCAATTCTGCTTGCACTGAAGTCAGCAGAAGACTTTGACCTTAACCAAGTTCTTATCAAGTTATACTGAGATATAATTTTTATTGTATTTTTACCATTTCCAAGCCTGTATTTATTATTAACAGAGTTTAATTTGGGATTTCAAACCATGAAGTTGAAGCGTGGTGAATCCTGCAGACATTACAGCAAATGTCAACATTCTTCTTTAAATGCTGTGTTTGTTGCAAACAATTTATTTTCAATTTGCTTTTAATCAAATATGGAGAAGAAAAAATATAATGCAGAGGAAATAAGATTTCATTTGTAATCTTTGATGCATAATACTATGTAACAGTCACTATATTCACTACGGAATTCATACAGCCATACTGATACTCAAAATGAATTATCCCTTATTACAGAACTCTCATCTGAGATGTTGCAAAGACTCCCTGATTTTCAGCAAAACCTACTAAATTATACATTCTGACACTTCAAAAAGCATAAGTGAGAACTAACTTAGCCTTTTAAAGTGTCATATTCTTGGCTGAGCATTAACAAAAATTCTGAAAACATATTCATAACAGGTTTCAAAAAAATTATTGCAAATTTAGAACGATATATGACAGGCATATCTAATGTTAATCTCTTAGACACAACTGTATGCAATTGCCAATCATGTTTAATCAGATTACTTACAGCAGCCAAGGTATTCTGCGACTGACACATTACCTGAAAACAATTCAATCTAGTTTTGTGCTTCTTCAGAAGACGCTCTTCCAAAGTTTGTCTCCATTTAAAAATAGTAAGAAGAGATGGCCACTTCAGTTGGCTTGACTGTTGGGTTTTCCCTTTATGCCCATCCAAGGAACACCTTTTTTCATAATGTGGGCACAAAACCTCATGAGATGCTGCTTTTACACTAGGTACACTTCCTCTGTGATTCATCAAGGCTGAGTTATTTACCACTAGATAGTTCATTCTTAACCCCAGTCTTCTGATAACTGTTTTCTCACTTTAAAATAAAAAACACCTATAATATATTTAATAAGTTTCCCTTACACATATGTTTTCCAAGCCTCATGAAAGCATTTTTGTTTTCTGCTAATAGTAGTATTCTGTACCGTAAATCATAAATTTTGCTGTATTTTATGGTACTTAGTGCTATTAATTGTGCAACCTCAGACTGAGTTTACGTCATGCATATGACACAAAACTGGTTAACATTTTTATCTGCCCTATCTCAGAGCCTCAGAGAGGATTCTAATCCATTATTAACAACTATTATATGAGGCTATGTGGTAGCTGCTCTCTCTCACTTGTCTGTCCTGAACTGTTCCTCTTCTATTGCACTGATGTTACTGCTTTCTATTTTAGAGTTGCCAAAAGCATATTCACAGCATCAGCGCACTCATGCAGCATGAAAAACAACTCCATTGACACATATTCAATGTAGCCAATAAAGATGTAGTAGCCTTGTGAAAAGTGTGTGAAAAAAAAAAGAAAAAATGAAAAGCTTCCTTAATATAGTTAGCAGAGCTACATAATTAAATGCCAGAGGGCAGTGAGTGCTGCTGGATGAACTGAACCGGTTCTTTTTTTTTTTTTTTTTAATCAATCATGCAAGCTTGATCCCATGCAAGGACACACATATCTCTCCACACCAAACCAATACTAAGAAAATAATGCCTAAAGCACAAGCTATAGCTACCAAAGTTGCAATTGCAAAAAATCTGTCTGACCTTTCCCTCCCACTCTGCACTCTCAAACAAAATGGGAATAGAAATTGCAGTCTCTTCCTTAATATTCTAAAAACCAATCTGAGATATTTGTCATTAATCTGGAGATGTTCTTTGTGGAATCACAGAATGGTTTGGGATGGAACAGAGCTCAAAGATCTCCAAGATCACCAAGAAAGTTGGAGAGGGATTTTTTACAAGGGTGTGTACTGGTAGGACAAGAGGTAATGGTTTTGTACTGACAGAGGGCAGGTTTAGTTTACATATAAGGAGGAAATTCTTTACTCTGAGGATGGTGAGGCACTGACACGCGTTGCCTGGAGAAGCTGTGGGTGCCTTATCTCTGGAAGTGTTCAAGGCTAGGTTAGAAGGGGCTTTGATGAGCCTTCCTGGCAGAAGGTGTCCCTGCCCATGGTCAGGGGGTTGGAACAAGATGATCCTTAAGGTCCCTTCCAACCCAAACCATTCTGTCATTCTATGAGTCCATGAAGTCTATCAGAAATGAAACTTTGCCATTCCTTTTACTTATTTTCTATCATTAGAAGTAAAGGACCACAAAGGAAATGAATTCAGCAGCACCACTAGGAAATACTTAATGTACATGACTGAAGCACCAAAAGGGAAAGGTTTCTGGCTTTTATAATGCAAGTTAGGTTTGGGTTTTGATTTGGTATTTCAAGAGAGGCATAGGGTGGAGAGGATATACACCTAATGTGGGATTGTCAAGTCTGAGTGTCATTTGCTCTAGAGCAACACAAGTAACACTCTCCCATTGAATTATTAGAAAAGAAACTGCAGGCAAGGCAGAAAGATGCTACTTATCACCTAAAGCGAAGCTCTGTTTTCAGCTGGAAGCCCTCTCTTACATCAAGACAGACAAAAAGAAATAATGACTGTGAAGTAGCACAAACTGACTTTGTCATTATTATCTGAAGGGAAGTAAAACAGTACAAAGGAAAACTAATTTTGTTGCTCAGCTAATTTTTGTCATGATTTGCACAGCACTAGGCTTGATTAAAGTGTTTTATTGCCTTCATTTTTTAAACACTTGTATAATTGTGATTTTTTTTAAACTCTCTAAAATAATTCTCTGCTGAGTTTCAGCACTACATTGACATGCTAGTTGTTCAATACTGTATCATTGAGAAGATTCTATGATTTCTCCAGCTTTAGCATAAGAAATCATATTTTCACTGTTAGGCACAAAAGAAGGTTGTAGATGACATCATCAGAGGATTATTTCAGTCAGAATCAGACTTTGAAGGTGTTGCCTCCTATTTCTTTTTTCCTTTCCCGATAATATCCCCAAGTGCAATGAAAACAAGTCTTCTTATGAACTTTCTGTAGGCTTTTACACAACATCCAGTGAGATACTTTTGGAGGGCTCATGGTTAGGGACAATATAAGAAAAGAAAAGGAAGGGAAGGTACTTGCCAGTAGGAAATTACACCTTGAAATACTTAGCTGCAAACTGAGTTTTCAGTTAAAAACTGCAAGAAAACTGTGAAATGACTGAGTCAAGAAGAGAGAGAAGAGAAAGAAGAAGAGGTCTTGAAAATGTCATTTATGGGGGGAAAATGGATTTATTTAGTCTCCTAAGGGGAAAGAGTCATAAAGAGGCCTCCTAGTCTTTAAAGAAAAGGTTGTCTGCAATAAGAAGGAACTACAAATTTAATAAAAGAGGTGAAGTGTTTAATTCCAATAAACATTTGGAAAGGAAATTTTCATAAACACAAGGTGGGCTGGAGTAGATTGGCCAAGATAACCACAGAAAAGTGTTGAATTCCCAGAGTGTATTAGAAAGACATCTATCACCTCATTGCTATCTAATTGCTGATCTTGTGTTGAATCAGGGGGAATGTTAAAGTGACCCTTTTTTTGTTATTCCTGTCTTATTTCCTTTTCTTTCTACTTACTAGTAACTTATTTTCTTCTCTTAAAAAATAGTTCATCTATGCACTTTCTTAAAAAGAGCAACTAAAGGAATGTTTTCTCCCCACTCCTCCAATGAGACATTTAGCAACACAAACTTAAGACAGTTTATAAAAGCAATGCAGATACTAAAATCTTTCTCATTTTCCAAAACAGGAGTCACTATTTAATTTCTTACTTAACTGGAAAGCCATAAAGATACTGAAGTTCAATATATCTAACTGTATAGACAATAGGAATTTGAAAAAAATCAATCTTAAGAGTTGGGGTTTTTTTTAGAAAGCTTGCAGTATTGTGTCTCTTCCCTGGCAATGGTTGAGGTAATGTACATATATACACCACAGAGACCACTAGCAAAAAAAAAAAAAATTACACTTAAAGCAAACAGGAACTTTTCCGATAACCTCAGCTCTTAGGTAAAGCACAAGAGTGTTTCCCAAAATCAAAGTTTTGGTGCATGACTCTGCAAACACTGCACATCGAAGTGTTACAGCGTGTTAAGAACATGAAACAAAAGATCTGGGGTGGAATTCAGCTGGTTCTGTATATGAGACTAGTAACATTTTAGATGCCCCAGGGTATCCTGCCAAGCTTAGAGCTGCCACTCCAGAAAAGGTCAGATTTCTAAAGGTCCTGTGTCGTATCTGTCACTTCATGCAGATGTCTTAGAATCTCAGCGGTACCTCAAGTGCATGAGAGACTGATGCCTAGACACCTAAGTTGTGCCAATTATGTTCTGAGACCCCTTAAGCAGTTTATATCTGCTTTACAGCTGCCTAATTGTGTTAAACTTGTTAATTTGCCCAGAACCTTTTGCAATGAGCAAAAAAAAAAAGATTGACATATTCCTTGGTGAGTTTCTGAGTCCCTTTTAAAGCAGAATACACTAAAATATTAGTAACAGAAATCATATTTATGAAGGTTAATGTCACCAGAAATTTGAAATGCCTAGTGAAATTAAAATAAGCAGGGAAAAGAAAGGAAGAAAAAGAGAGGGGGGAAAGGGGTAGATAAAAGGAACTCCTCTTGAGTATAATGAGCAAAGTAATAACTTCACCTTTCAACAGTAACTGGAAACCAGTTTCTACCAGTTTTTCAAGAAAGCCTGAGGATCAAAGAAATGCAAATAAAATCCAGCTAGGGTAGGTATGGTAATGTCTGCCTAATTTAGAAGAATCAATAAAAAGGACAAAGGGATAGGAAAAACAGAGAGAGGCACAACACGAAAAATGCCAGTGGAGAGTTGAATAAAAAGAGGTGATCTCTGCATCATTCTAGGAAATTTTAATAGACAGATGGTAGTATGTAAATCTGTAAAAAAAAGAGGTAAAAGGGAAATAAAATTAAATAAAAAATGAATAAAAGAATTTTTTTCAAACAAAGTAATTCTCTTAGCTGAAAAGCTGGAGGCTGGGCCAATACTATCACTTAAGTGTTCTCAGCTCTGGCACAATTCCCACCTGCTTGGTGGGACACTAAGCAAGTTGGACCCCGTGGGCAGACACAGCATAGCTATTCTTTTAAGTAATTCATATATGAATAAAAATTCTGGGAGTAACGAACTTTAGCTTTCCCTACTATGCCAAGAAAGAATGGACACAAAAAAAATAAGGCAGAAGAGCGCCATGTAATGGGTTGGACATGACTACACTTTGAATTTATCCATCTCTCTCCTGTCCTCAGAGCACAGACAAAAATCTCTGTCTTCACTTGTTAGACTCTTTTCCATCCAGAGGATTAAAGACAACATTTTTCAAAGTCAACAACAAAATTAGAATGTTGATTTTTTTTTTAAAGTGTGGTTTCAGAGCTTCTGCATGTTCCACACACAGACTTTCATCACAGTGCTACCCACCATTTCATCTTGTCAGTGATCCCAGCCATAAGGAAAACCGAAATTTTCCCTTCCTTCCTCACCCCCATTTTGAAACCTGTCTTTTTTTAATGCTGTTACAATTTAAATGCAATTTCCCCTCCCGACCCTGCCAGTATGAACGTCCTTCTTATAGACTCTATCTATACCTTTAAGAGAAGATATGATAATAACTTAATTATTCCTAAAATATATTCATATCTTCCAACTACCCTTCCCTTAACGCATAAATTTTTGATAAACTCTAGGCAAGATCATTACTGGAATATGTGACTAGAGCAGCTATTTGGTTTAATTCCTAATTATAGAGTTTTCATTATTCTCTGTCAGAGATTTTTTGGTAATGGAAGCGGGGGGGAAAAAAAGCACCAACAGAACAATTAATGTGCTGATTAAATGACTTTTTAATTTTGGGCCACCTTGCACATTAGCAGATTCCTCCAACATTTAAAATGTACAAGATGAATAAGTCTTTAGTCTCATAATAATTTAACTCAAGAATTGTATCTACTAAGTTACAAATTGTGCCATGGATGCTATGTTTTATAGAGTTTATCCTACAGATGCTTTTTAAAAACTTAATTTAAAAATTAAGTATTCAAAGAGTATAAAGGAGCCACAAAAAATTAGTGGTCTTTCTCAACTGATAAAGAGCACTATATGAGCAGCCTAAAATTAAGACAATGCTTTTTATAATAGCTGTACTTTTCATACTTCAGGGAGAGAAAATAGTTCTGCTGTTTTTTCCCCTCCTTCCCAAATGTAAATGCTTTGTAAACTGCTTTCTGGCTGATATACTTGCTAATTTTTATTTCACATCAGAATTGATTTATTGCCATGGTAAGGAAATGAAAATCCTTAAGAGATATGGTGCTGTGAAGGCTACTCAAACTTTGAGTCATCCTTATAATTCTCTAGAAAGCAAACAGAAATTATTCTTGTATTGTCAGTAGCCAAATGGGGGGTGCATCACACCCTGAATACATCACAAAAATCTACATTAATACCTCAGTAGAGAACGTAGGGTTTCAAATGTACAAATTTTATCTCTACAACATGATTAATGGCCTCATCCCCACAAGATTTTAATTACATTATTATTTCAATGGGATTATATTGGTTTCTAGAAATTTTTATAGTGCTCATGAATGCCAGAATTCAGCATAATTTATATCACAATTTAACTTAAATCATCAATACACAAATTATACACAATCCAAGCACTTTTTGTTTTTATTTTTGACAACCTTTTTGTTTCTAGGGGTTTAAAATGTCTAAAGAGGTACTAAAGAGGCCAGATTTATAGTTTGGAATACTTTCCCTTCTTTGTAATCTGGATAAGCAGCTGTGAAACATAATCAACACCATTCTGATAACTGACATTTTTGTGCTTTGTGAAATCAAAATATGAACACATTGCTCTTCGTGTCAAATTACACTTCAAAAGTTCCTTTGATTTACTAAGTACAGCAGTCTCCTCAGAAAGCAATCTTACAGAGAAGTTCTAATTTGAACCAAAATGTCATCCCTAAGTATTCACATCCCATGTCTTCTGCCTTACTTGCTTCATCTTTTACAAGAGATTGTGCTTAAAATGGCAACATTATTAAAATTGCAAGCTTTTTTCTGTTTTTCTGTATTGAGCTGGCTATGTGCAGACAGTCATATACAAATGTTTCCGAGTATCTTCACAAGAATTACAGAATACCCTGCTTTGGAAGGGACCCAAAAAATCATCAAGTCCAACAATTATAAATCTAGGTCAGAAAAGTAAGAATTGAAGAGGAATCCTCTATTTCCCACAGCTCTAAGAGTAAAATGGAAAGTGTTCTAGGTCTGCAGTCAATGCAATTGCTTTACACAATGGCAGATGATTATCACTATGATATCTTCAAACCAAGTTGTTTCAGGAGAAACCACAAATCATAATCAGAAATGAAGTTTTAATTTCAAGTTATCCTTAGGCATGCAGAATGAATGGAAGAAAGAAATATCTGTAATCAAACATACTTGCTCTAAAATGCCTATAATCCTGTGAGAGTAGATTATGTAATCATATTTCATTATAAAAAGTTTAGTTTAGTTTGAAACAGGCTCTTTCCAAAAAAGAATAAGTGGAAAAATTTAAGGAAGTAATAATTTCGTTAAAACAATTTTCTTCTCTTTCCATTATAGAATATATACATTCTATCGTAGTATGCTCTCTGCATCCCCAAGTCTTGGAGACACAGAAATATTTGAAAACTATTTTCTACTTCCATAAAAATAGCCTGTAATTTACACTGCAGGTTTTTTTGTTTTTCAGTATCACCTTGCTCCTCTAAAGCTGCCTGGACAAATTTAGCTGCAGTTACAACACTGGAACATTTTGGGACACATCTTTCCTCTAGGATAAACATCTAAAATGCCAGTGTGAGGCAGGTACGAGAAGCTGTTACCCTACTGCCAAAAGGAAAAACAGTCATGATAGTTCCCTAGAAAATAAAAAAGCAGAATGTATGAGAGAGGTTGTGAATTACTGAACGAGGTCCATGCAGCCATCTCACATGGAATGAGCCTCAATAAATGATTTGTCCTTTACCTTTTTATGAGCATTGCAGATTAAAATCTTATTAGTATGATAGTCAGAGCTCTAGAGACACTTATACAGTGGAAGAGCTGCATCTTTGTTCAGCACTTCATTTACCTCTCTCTGGATAAAGGCTAGCTTCAACTTTTATTTTCTTAGGTTGAAAAATATGGGCATATGTTTTGGGTTTTCTATTACCTTTTGCCCCAAAAGCTCTATTCTTTTTCTGCTTGACTATATAAAAATTTCAAAGAATTTCTTCAGGCTTCCAATTTTTGCACCTCTCTTCTACTGTGAATTGTTTATCCATGCCAAAAGGAAAAGGGTTTGATCCAGAATTTGTTCTGGTAAGCTCCCCAGGTCTGAAGGGACACTTTCAACCTTGCACGTAGGGCATTAGTTAAGCAATTTACACCAGTGTCAGTAAGTGTGACACACCTGCAGTTCTCCACATCATTTTATTACCACATCAATAAAGCTACATCATCACTCTAGATGGAGCCATGAACTAGACAGAATGTTCACTAGAAATGCAATAAAGCCTCTAATAACAAGATGTACAATGTTAAAAAAGTGCTATTTAAGCTTAAAAAAGAATAAAATCAGATTGCCAATGTCAGCTATTACAAAATGTTAAAACTGAAACAGAAGAGTTACTTTACACCCTTTGCTTGAGGAGAATTCATCTTTGAAAGATAGCTGAGATTTTTAACCAAATTGATGGATTTTATGTCTTTTGCTGTTTCACAGAACTTTTTCTATTAACCATTAAGATAAAATGCAAACAGCTCTACACACATCTGAATCTTCTCCTAAGTCCAAACCAAGCCTAGAGATAGTGCACTAGAATGAAAAAAAATCCTGCCTTTGAGGGAGTGTACAGTAAAAATTTCCACACATATATGAAAAAGTGAAGTAAGAGATGTGAGACAATTTGCAAAAGCAGGTCAGCGGTAGAATTTGGGAATAGTGTTTCAGTCTCTTGGCTTTCATGCAATTCTCTGTTAGGGACCGAGGTGACCTTGCAAAGACAGAATTAAGACTTTCAATTATAACAATCTTGCATGAACTGATGAATATGCTCAATTATACTGCTAGAAATACTTTTTGTCTACCAAGAGGCAAAAGTGGGGGTTTTTTCCCTCATTTGGGAAACATTAACTCTCAGAACTGCATGATTTCTTTTCTTCTCAGGTTTTATTTGGGATGGTCTAAAGGTAAAATTTGGCTTTGTCTGCCGTGTATTCCAGTGGATTAGCAAGCCTAACGCATCTTCAGGTGCTCCGAAAACTACATAGAATTGAAAAATGTCTCAGTATACAGAGAGATGTTTTCTGCATTTTTGAAAGATTA
The DNA here is from genome assembly GCA_013399195.1 of Dicrurus megarhynchus. Taxonomy (NCBI): domain Eukaryota; kingdom Metazoa; phylum Chordata; class Aves; order Passeriformes; family Dicruridae; genus Dicrurus; species Dicrurus megarhynchus. The sequence continues at coordinate 2,144,888 of VXAD01001742.1, forward strand.
AAAATGTGTTCCTTCATTGTCCTTTACCTTAAGGTCTACAACCATATGATCATCTTCGTTCCTTGACAAATCAGGAAAATACATTTATTCCACCTGTGATGAGATCAGCAACAAGCAAGACAACAAATACTTTCAAAAGTAATTCTACATTCTCTGATGCTTAATATCAATGTGAGGCCACATTGCTGTTCACCTTGGTGGGGTTGGTACTGACAGGCCATAATAGAAAATAGCAACATTTTCACTGTGATCTCTGATCTAAACACTACACAGCTATTTAAAGTTAAAAAGAGAATTTATTAGCCTGTGAGATGGGGAAATCAAAGCTGAAAGACTAATAAAGACCTATCTAGATCATAGTCACAGAAATGACAGGCGTTTTCATGATGTTTATATAATGAAATGCTCTTATTGCACAATAGGTTGTTCTTACAGCTTATCCTACTGACAACACATCTGGGCTGGGGCCATTGGTGCTGCTCCTTGTAGACAGTTGAAGGATTAAATAACTGATATAAAATCTTTTTCCTTCCTTCTTTCTTTCTTTTTTTTTTTTTTTTCACCTAATATTCCTTCCTGAGTTTAACCAAACTAAGAAAAACCTGGTAATTCCAGAAAAATAATTCTAAATAAAAATTCTGTGTTTGTATATATGTGCATTTTGCTCTTATGAAAGGTTGTCTTTATGGATGTGTGTTGAAGTGTGTGATGTAAAGGAGAGGATTTTCAGAAGTAGGTGCACCTATACGTAGAGGTCACTTAAAATAAAACAGAATGGGAATGCTTATCCTGTTAAGCATTCTCTGTGATCTCAGCACTAAATTACCCTAAGGACTGCAAGCATCAGCAGTATTGCAGTGTTGTGCAAGTTTTTTTCCATCAGTGTAGGAAGTTTAACAAAGTAATATTAATTTCCTAAAGTTTTCCGAACATTTCATATCCTAAAAGGTGGATAAAGAGAAAATGTCAACAACTAAATGCTACCTCTTAGACATGACAAAAATTAAAAAGGAAGATGTTTTTCACAAATCTGGGCTCTATTCACAAAGTAAAAAACATCTCACCTCAACAAATGACATCAACTACAGAGAGAAACCAAGGAGAAACATAACTAACAAGGAACACTGAATAATTCAAGACATCTTTCATACACCACCACAAGGTTCGCAAAACAGCAAGGGGAATGCCTCAATTACTGACATGCTTTCCCCTTCAGGGAGCAGTGAAAGTTAACTTTCACCATTAGTGCAGTAGAATGTCCCTTTAATAAATTTATTTTAGTAGCACTTAATACAAGTCCTTAGATACAAACAAGAATAGAGTAAAAAGGCAAGGTGGGGAAATAGGCTTGTATCTCAAAAAGACAACTGGAGCAAAGCAGCCCTCAGCCAGAGAGGAGCTTTGTTCACAAGGTTATTAGGAAATTTCATCTCTTCCCAGTGATCTAAAGATGGTAAATACTGTTAAAACTACAATGTAAATGTCAAATGATGATATTTCTGTCTTTGGATGCAGGTTTCTTAATGCAAGGGGAACTATGGAAGCCACTAAACATTTCTAAGCTTAAAGTATTTACGGACAGGTTCAACAGAGTGGGAGAGAAAAAAACCCAGAATTTTCTGCTCACCCATCTTCCCCACCTTTCAGGTCTAACACAAACAAGCACGAAACCATAACTCAGTCTTTCCCACTCCAAGAAAAAAGAGATAAGCATGGTCAGGAAGGAAAACTTCAGCACCACAGAAATGTTATGTTTTACCAACTTAAGGATCACTCTCCCTGGTTTTGCAGCATGGGCTGGGACACCACAGTAAATATTTCCAATCCCAACAGATGTAGCTGTGCTCAGAGAATGACACTGCAATGATCTGGGGAGTTCTTATGAGACCAGGCACCAACAAGAATCAAGGAAAATATACTTAGCAGACACAGAAATTGTACTCATTCAGGTGGTGCACCATCAAAAAGTCATATTCCCTCAATAATGGCAGTAAACTGTTGGACATATTCTTTTCTTCTTTAAGTTCTGTTCCAATAGCAAAACCAAAAGAAACTATTCACTCACCAACTATTTCCAGTTGGTGCTGCCTAGTTGCAGGACATCGATTCCATCATTAAATCCTCTGGCCGCCAATTTACCATCTGTAAGTGGGGTCGCACTTAAAAGACGAGTTAGAAACCAAGAACTGCACTGACAAATTTCGAACCATAACCTCTCTTCTCAATGACATTCTGACAGGGGAGTGGAAATAAGGAAAGGCTAAAATGCAGTCATATTACAGTGAAACTTCTTGGGTGATATGAAACTGCAGTGCTCCAAACTCATTTCACAAGGCAGTAGTTTGCAAATGTGCCAGTGATTTTCCTCTGTGCCATGTCAGGAGGGAGGCATACAATCCTGCATTATGCCATTAGGACACGAAATTTCCAGTAATAGCCAAAGTTTCGCTTCAGGCTGCCTGGTTGGAACAAAAAAGTCTGGCAACAGGCCAGTAGAGGCTACAGAATATTGCAGTCAACACTGACATTTCCTTACCTGGACAGTTTACTGCATGTTCCTTACCCTGAATATAAGAATAGTCTGGAAAATACAGGTTGTCGTGAGTGACTCTACTGTGAACCACGCAAAACTAAGCTGTTTGTCTGGAGGCCATAAAGCAAGTACTTCATAAAAATGTCCTCAGTGCTTTTTTTTTCCCTTTTCCCTCTAACTGTGGGAAGAAAAAGAAGCAAAAAGTGTAAACTGAAACAATCCATAGAGTAACAAACACTCCGGAGTATTCGGTATGCTAGGTTTTTAAATGGGGTTTTTCTTTCAGCTTTTATATCTTCCACATAACTATAGTATGGACAGATTTAGAGATATAATTCCATATGCTAAATCCCCTTATTATAGTTTGAATAATTTAGTATGTTTATACTTTAGGGAAAAAAATTGTAAAAATTATATTTCCTTTTATTCAGCATTCATCCTCCCTTTTCAATTTCCATATTTGCTCCATTACCATGCATAAAAAGTTTGTTTTAACTATTGTTTTAACAAGCCCAGCCTTATGCTCAAAGTCTAATCTCCATTCTGTATGCCCACATAATTCTCAGGAAAGCCTTTGTGATCTTAAAGTCTACAATGGGTACTCTGAGCTCTCTTGTCAGCTATTACCACTACAGAGATCTTGAAATAAGAACCTGGCTTGCAGTAGGACTAATTCACAACTGAAACAGAATTAAGGATTTTGCTTTACAATAGTACAGCTCTCTGTACAACTGAGTATTTAAGAATTCAGGATCCAATATTGACTTAAACTCTGTATGCATTAAAGCATTACTTTCAATTAATGAACACACGATATTAAAAGTTATACATGTTTTAAAATAATTAATTCAAATTTCCATTTGAAGTGCTCTGCATCAGATACCTTATGGAAGTCATCTGTGTGAAAAGCAGCCCGTGATCATGGAACACATACTACTTGACCTTTTTAACAAAGATTAATGAGAAAAGCAGTATCTGTAGATATATCAGGCAAGTCAGTAATTGCTATAATAGCACCTCAAAAGGAGCAGGTTTCATTCAGCTCAAGGAACTGTTGGTAGAATGATCTGTACTGTGGACAAAATTTTTCAACTCAAAAGTTAGAAATTACTTTATTCACATAAGATAAATTTGATTCCTTACATGCTCATTTTTTTTTAGTTCAAATTAATTGCTAAAAGAAACAGTAGTATATCTGAAAAATTCCATTAGTGAAAATCTCCTGGAAAATCACATTTAAATTCAGAATAATAGAATGGGTTTGTGTTGAAAGGGACTTTAAAAGATCATCTAATTCCAGGCCCCCTGCCATGGGCAGGGACATCTTCCATTAGACCAGGCTGCTCAAAGCCCTTTCCAGCCTGGCCTTGAACACTTCCAGGGATGGGGCATCCACAACTTCAAGAACTAGGAAAAGTGCAATGGGTAAAACACTGTTTCCAGACATGCTAACACAAGCTAAACACAATCATAAATGGATATAAAACCGGTTTAGTAGGTATTTTATGATTTTATAAAAAGAAAAGGGAATTCCAAACCACTAAATATACTATTAAAAAAATCTCTAACTGGTAACAGTCATAAATATTTAGGAAAAATAGATCTGTGCTGGACAAGAATCTGGCATTTCCACTGTTACTTATTCTGACATTTACACTGAGCTGACAAGACAAGCCATTGACAAGTTGAAAAGTACATATTAGTCTTGTTAAGATTGGAAGGCATAACTTTTCTTTCTTTCTTTTTAAAATCATAATGGAAATAAATCCTTATTTTGATACTGCATTTGTACTGCTCAGGAAGTTTTCCAAATGGTCATTAAGTATAACCTAACTTTTCACTGGAATATTTAAAGGTGTTATTTTTAGTAAAGGTCAGCTGCTTTGTTCTAATTAGCTCTTGCAATGCTTCTACAGATCTAAAACCCCTTTATTGTCAAGTACTAAGTGTACATCATCCTTTATCATCTTAGTCACATGCTGATGACATCTCCAGATAAAGAAAAAGGAAACAGGATACAATAAAGGAGATGGAGAATGAGAGGGTCTTGGGACATTATTAGTTTTATATAAAAGCAATTTTTTATTACAATAAGAACACACTTTTGCTGACTACCTGTATTATATATTGTTTAAAAACTACAATATTAGCTATTACAACTTATCTGTAGTGACTGTGTAATGCCATTTTTTTTCTTCTTAAAGAAAAACTGTTGAGTAAAACAAGAGGCAAAAGAAACCCAGTCAATATACCATTTCTATGATGCAAGTTAAAAACTAGCAACCTCTCATACAGGCAGAATTTTTAGTCCTAGTTTATCTTCCCNAGAAAAAAAAAAAAAAAAAAAAAAAAAAAAAAAATTCCAAAAGCATTGACAAAAGTGGAATGTAGGAATTAATATTAATCACTTGCAGAACATTATCTACACAGGAAATGAGTCTTAAACAGGCATGTGACAGCCTACAAATGATTAAGGTATATCACACCTGTGAATGAGCAGCCAAATTCTCACTGATACAATTAAAATCAATAGTTCAGTCATATAAAACCATCTAAGATGTGGAATAAATTCTGCATCAAACCCAGATGTCTAGCTCATTACTAATTACTAATTACTATTTCTGAACTACTGAAGAAGCACTGACTGTCATGGCTGAGGTTTATGGCCTTATTCAATCTGAAATACATTATTCTCTGAATTCATCTACTGTGGGTACCAGAAGAAATGCAGCATCATTTTCAGGATGCCCATATACACTTTAGTGTTAACACATTTTCTAGTGTCATTTTAAGTTTCTGCTAACCAATTTCTAGGTTTTCCTTCTTCATTTTAGGAAATGATAGTGAGACCACTAGGGACATAGATCTGTCCCCCAGGAAATCCATTTGCAGGACTATTGCCATTATTCACCACAAAGATCTACTACCACATGCATGCTAGAACTAGTCATACAAGTGCTTAGAAGTACCATGTGCTTTTATAGAAAGCTTCAGAAAGGAGAACTTCATGAAAGGTGGAAGTTTGTTCAGCAAGGATTATGCCAAATTCTGCAGAGGAGCACAGTGTTCCATATAGCAATCTCATCTCGGTGAGGGAGGAAGAGGAAAGAGGTGAAAGAGGAGTAGATGTGTATGGGAGTAGGACCTGGACAGATTTCAGCTCATTTAATTGCCTGTGTTAGGAGCCCTGTTAACTTTGCCTCTCCATATGGTGAATAAAGCAGTTCCAGGGAGCAATTCCACATATGTAAATGTGAATCACACCTGAGTGTAACCTTCCTTGCTGACTGGGGCAGTGTGACTGGGCTCCTGCCTTATGTTGCTGTCTATGGCTAAAAATGAAACTATGCAGATCTTACCAAAGCAGTGGGCAGGCAAGCAACAGATTTTTCTTGTGACCAAATAATTAAAACTAACCAGTTAAATAAAACATGTCTATTTATGACATGAAGGTGTTTTTATGCTAATACATATTCCATCTGTGATCCCTCAGAGCTGCAGGTGCAGAGTCATCCACCAGATCATGAGGACCCACAGTACAAAAGGTGCACACAAAAAGACAGCTTCTAGCTGTGAAGAGCTGGCAGCCTAGATGGCATCTCAGGAGTGGAAGAGGAAATGGAAAAGGAGAGCCTGGAGAGGAAGTTGGAAAAATCCAATGATGTCCTCTGTCACCAATTGCCTCTCCAGGGCACATCAAGTTTACAAATACAAATTTTGAGCTTCTTGTGTTCTGTGCCAAAATCACACACAAGAAGAAATGGGTATATTGCAAGTTTTTTATTATACATATGATTTAGGGACACCTATGTATACAGTAATTTAGTACAACTCATATTGCCAAATATCCCTAGTGTCTTTCATTCACTGCAAACAACAGGTTAAGTCTTTTAACACGTGTATGGATTTGACATTTCATATCTATCAGCACATGTGCATCGCATGTTGACAACTATTTTCTAAATTAAATTCACTGAAGTCTGTTTGCTACACTCAGTAAGTATGGTAAGGCTCCTGCTAAGTGTTTCAGAGGGCTTTTTATGAGAACTCCACAAGGAAATTGAATTTCTAACAATCTTGAATGAAAAAAGAACCTGAATGAGATTTTAATATTTTTTAATATATATTCTTTTAAGTGTGAGTTTTCTTGTTAGCAATCTGCATTATAATATTTGCCTAGCAAATAGTAATATCCTACCAAACAACTTTAGATTTGGATTTTTAATTAAGATCTATGCTGAATCCCATTTATTTCAGTTCTTGTTATCTAGGAGATGGGAAAATTCATATTAAAAAAAAAGTCTTAAACCTTTATGTAAAATTTTGATTGTTCAGGACAGAAGCCATGCTAAATTACTAATTGCCTATTATCTGCTCTGCAAAGAGAAATTTTAAATGGTGACAATGCAAATAAAATGATGAGTGATGAATGATCCATGTAATGGATTTCTCTCTGTACAGTAATATATGAAAAATATACCTGCACATTAAAGTTACCATCCAATGGGAACTATCTTTAACATATTTGAAGTATTATACTATAAATTAAACAAACTTAAGTTTTACTTACAATTTAACTGTATAAGAGCATTAATCTATATGCTTATTATTTAGTGTTCCTCTTATTAGCAATTATGGAAAACAGCTTCATGCCAAGTCGTCCTCATTAAATCTTTAATAATCACAATAAGACAGCAGTATTCATCTCACCTTATTTGAGTGTGTTTCAAGACTACATAAAGATCCTTCCATTATCTGCAAACCCCAAAATTCTACTGTTTCTAATATGAAAAGTGGTTTTAAAACCAAACAACAAACAAGCAAAAAAACCCCAAAAATGCAGAAATAATCTAGGCACACTGGCAAGATAAAAATGCAGGAACCTTAGGACAGCTCAGTAAATCTTGAGTTCAGTGAAAACGTAATTTGCACCATGGTGGAAGACACATGAAAACTATAGGAAAGATACATAAAGGTTCTTAGTTCTCCAAAGCACTACTAGAATAAGATTATGCAATGTTTATTTTGTTGATTGTCATCATATAAGAACTCAAAAAAAAAAAAAAAAGTTGTAGCCCCTCATTCCTTTTTCTTCTCACATCAGAGTACAGCTCCTAAATCTGACTTAACCTGATATGTTCCAATAGGGATTAAATCTTTTGGCTTTTATTTTTTGTAATTCAAAGTATCTTAGACATCAAGGGATCTTTCTTTCTGAAAAGTCAATACTTCAGCATTTCAGAATAATACCCTAAAAGCAGACACTCAAGATATTTACTCAATTTTGAAAATACCAGATAAGGTTATACAAATAATTTTACAACGTCATTGTCCCAGTCCCACAAGATCAGAATTGGATGACTGAGTGGAATGATCAAGCTATTACTGCAAATCTCTTCTCCCTGGTATCCAGTGATAACATGTGTGGGAATGGTACAAAGATGCACCAGGAAGGGTTCAGACTGGACATAAGGAAGCATTTCTTTACTGAAAGGGTGTTCAAACCCTGGAACAGGTTCCTAGAGGGGTGGCCAAAGCCCCAAACCTGTCAGTGCTTAATGACATGTTTTAATTTTTGGTCAGCCCTGAGCTTGTCATGCAGTTGGACTTGATGATCTATTCAGGTGCCTTCCAAATGAAACAGTCTAGTGTATTCTTTTCTTAAATAGTGCTAAATCATTCTGTAAGAAAATATCAATAGGCAGTCAACATCCTGTATTTTTTGGATAACAACTCAGAAACATGGTTTATCAGTGCTGGAACACAACTAAAAAATTCTGCAGAGTCCTCTTTTTCTCTTTTTATGGATTACATGCCAATGTTATTTGGCTGTCAAAAGTTTTCCTTTAGAAATACCTTCTTACTTTTTATGTTGTGCACAGAAGAGGAAGCCTTGTCAGCAGACAGGTACTGCTGGGGCCTGGGAGGCTCAAGTTAGCAGCACACCAGATTGGGTCCTACTCATTTGTCCTCATCAAGTGACTCCATGGGCACACCTGCTTAAGCGTGCACTGCTCACCTACTTACTTGTATGGCATCCTAGTACCCAGTACAGCTGGCTTCACAGTAACCCCATCTGTCAAAAGACTTTTTGTTTCAAAAAAAAGGTGGTTTTGTTTCAAGTCAAAATTAAACATGAGTTTTTCGAATCACAGAAATTCTCACAGCAACTACAGTATGATACCCTTGATGATGCTTTCAACAAATTACTTGTGAAATATTAGAGAAAAATCAATAAAACATAATAAAAACAATTACCAGGATATATTTTAATGGAAACATGGTTTGTCAAAGATACTTGGAGATCAGAATATGGAAGGAGTTGAGACACATGGCAATTTACAATTACTGTAACTTGCTTACTGAGCACTTTACTAATCTGTTAAATGGTCAAGTCTAAAGCATAGCTGCTTTTTAAAAGTCACAATCTCTAGTGACAAATTGGCTGTAAAATAACTGCCCAACAAAGATCTTTCCTCAAGATAGAAACCTCTTGTGCCCAAGGAAGGCCAGAATCTATTGCCAGAAGCAGGCATGAGAATATATTAGCAGTGGTCTTCTTTGTCCTTTAATAGCCCAGCCTAAGTGAAGAGTGACCCACCAGCATTTCAGCAAACTGGGTGCATCTTTTGGCATAGGCTCAGCTCAAGGCTTGTATTCTGGATTCCTAACAAGATCATTGAGCCTCTCTAATACATTTGTTCCATTAAATGATAAGCAAAAGTAGTCCAAAGCACTTAAATCTACTCAGAAAATCAATGGGAAAGGGGAACAATCACAAGGTTATGTAACTATTGAAAGTTATCTTTCACTCACTGGGGTTTCTGATTCTGCCATATGTGATGAAGTACTATTTAATCATGCAATTTTGTTATCCATAACTCATGAAAATTACTTATTATTACTTACAATTTTACTAAAGTGCATTTTTTTTCCTTAGGATTACAAGTTTTTATTGTTATGTTTTTCTTGTCATATTTTAAACATCTGGGAGAAGAAATATGAATGACTAATTAAAAGGTATAACTGATGCCATAATCTAAAACAATAAAATTAAGAAAGCAATTTAAGACAAGAATGGACAGGTCGTTTATTTAAAATTGCATGTGCCAGCTCCAAAATCCAGCATCTTGCTGCGCATTCTTAGCATCTTGGTTTCCTCCCTGACACATCCAACATGGCTCCTCCCAGGTTAGGAGTTTCAAACCTTTCATTTTACTGATCTGACTTTTGCTCAGGTTACTAACAAGCTCCTACATTATAAATATAAGACCATTTACACAGAATCTTTATTCTCAAAAATGTTTTCATGCGTTTCTGTCCTACCTTAGAGATTTCCAGTTTCCCTTAGTGACTGCCTGTCTTTGCCACTCCTGTGGTTTGTTCATGCTCCAACGTTCTTGCTCTTTCTCTGTCTTTTCTGTATAATCTCCCCTGGTTATATTTTGCCCTTTCCTGTTCTTTGAGCTGACATCTATATCAAACATCTCATGTCTTCTTCTTGGTTTCTAATCTATTTAATTGCATTTAGCTGGCATGACTCCAAAGCTAAACTCACTTTTCCTGTTCTTAACTTCTGTCTTTCACTTTATCCCTTTTAATTCAGCTCTCACAGAAGCCAGAAATGTTATCTGTATACAGAGCACTTCACCATGCAGCCCACTTTGCACTGTCTAAAGATATTTCCATAACAGGGGAAAATACCTGGCCAACTGGCAGCCATACATTATCCCCCTGAACATAATGCTTTCTCATACTGAGGAAGGAAAAGTTAAAAACCAAACTCCACATCTAAAGAAGCAATCAATCAAGTGAGTTTGATTCTGCTTTCTCATCTTTCCTATTTTGTCAGTGTCTCATTCAATTCCAGCTCTTCATAATCTTTGACACACGAGATTTTTTAGAAAAAAAATATTTTGTCAGTAAATGACTTTTCTCACCCCGATCACTGGAGACATCTCATCTTCTTTCATATGACCAATCTGAACTCCTCAGACTCAGCAGCCTGCTGGAAACTATTGCCCTCACTACAAAGTCAGATGCCATCCAATTCAGACTTTTACATGAAGTAGTATCTTCCAGTTGGAGACAACTAAAACAGCTGTAATAAGTGGTCTCAAACATTCCTGGTAAAGTCATAATCTGACCCCAGAAATTAGGATAATTGGTTGAAAAATATTATAAAATCTGTGGTTGTGTTTTTTGGGTTTTTTTTTTGAGGGGGGTGGTGGTGCAGTGTTTTAATTAGGGCCAATGAACTGTCAGAATGGAGAGTTTCATTAGCAGAAATGGAAGGAAAGAGGGATGAACTGGGTGAACAAACTTCAGCCAGGCATCTTCATGGTCTGTATTCCAAAACACAGAATTTCATAAAAAGTTGTTGGGCCATTAACATAACAACTAAAGCAGAAAAATAACTAGGGAACTATTGCCTTCATTAATTCTATTGCAACCCAGAATCGACAATGTAATTTCTTTTCAAAAATACTACATTGTCTTGCTTTTAACCTGTCTCAAAAAAAAAAAAAAAAAAGCCAATTCATTAATTTTGTCATAAACAAAATAGCATAAAATAGCATTTTTCCTCATTAAGTCTTCAACAGAGAAAAAAGCTCCTTCATTCAGTTCTCAGTATCAGAATTGGAATTCAAAAGGAAAAATAGGAAACTCTTATCATGTGGTCTTACCAGCCAAATTTATGTGAGGATAATGAAAGGAAGGAAGGTGTCAGGGGAGTGAAATAAACTTTTAAAAGATGCATGGGAATGTCACTAGCATAGTGACACAAGATAATAGCACAAGATAATGGAAAACTTGTTGAAAGCTGGGACGGAAAATATTAAACAGCCCTCCACCTGGGAGAAGGGAAGGGAATGCACTGTGGCCAAATTTTGCAAATTGCTCTTAAGTAACAAATTTGAAGGCAAAGCTCTTTGTGAGAGGTCTTGGCAAAGAGACAGTCCTGAGAAAAGGCAGATAGGACAGTTAAAACTGAGTTACTGCTAAACCATGTATTCCAGATCTTATATTTCCCTCTTCCTTGATGTCCTATAACTTCTCTTATGAGAACATAGGAGAACATTGCACAATGACACGAGGTTTTCTTCTTGGAATTCTTCACCTCCTGCTTCCAGAAGATTTTTCTTTGAATGAGATATAATTATTCTTAACAGTAATGAAAAGACAAAAAAAAAAAAAATCTATATCTGAGAAGACACCAGGTAGAGATGTGATTAAAGATTGACATTTTTACCTAGTATGCAAGATTAAATTTTCCATTTTTATACATTCCCTCAAGAACAACTTGTTCAGCTACAGATGAGTTGGCATCATTCTATCAGTTTTCAGTGTGGCAAAAGATTCTGGAGACTGGACCTGAAAATGAGCACCACACATAAGCCAAATCTATGACTATTTTTTTTCTTGAGATCTTCTTGGAAGAATACCATGGAACAAAGCCCTGGATAGAACAAGGGTCCAGGAGAGCTGGCTATTTTTCAGAGATCATGTCTCCCAAGCTCAAGAATGGGAGGTTAAGTGAGATAGCAGGGGCCCTGCTTGGATAAAAAAGGAGCTCCCAACAAAACTCAGCTATAGAAAAAGAAGCCTGCAATAGGTGAAAGCAGGGTTTAAGGACCTGGGGGGAATATGGAGACACTGAGCATGCAGGAATGTGGTTAGGAAAGCCAAAGTCCATTTAGAGCTTAATCTGACAAGGGACATGAGAGGCAAAAAGAAAGATTTCTATGGGCAGTTCAGCAGCAAGAAGGGAAAACGTAGGGCCAGTTCCAAATGGGGCAGGGGACCTGGTGATAGAGGACATGGCAATGGCTGAGGCAGTAGTGCCTTTTTCACTTCACTCTTTACTGTTCACATTGGCCTCCAGACATCCCGAGTCACTGAGAACAACGGGAAGCTCTGGAGCAAGGGCAGCATCCTCAGTGGAGGAAGAAAGCCAAAGGCTTTTCTCAGTAGTTTTTGCTGACAGGACAAGAGGCAATGGGCACAAACTGAAATACAGGAAATTCACTTCAAACATAAGAAAGATTTTTTACTCTAAGGGTGCTCAAACAGTAGAAAGGGTTGCCCAGACAGGTTCTGAAGTCTCCATCCTTGGAGATATTAAAAACCTGACTGGACACAGTCCTCAGCAACCTGCTTTGAGTACAGGGTTAGACTAGATGATCCCTAGGAATCCCTTCCAACCTCATCCATATTGCTATTCTGCAATTTCTGGGTTTTTTGTCCTTTACTGCATACATTCACTTTTCAAATGAAAAAAGAAATATACCTCAAAACTTCCAGAAATATTTTCTTTCTTTCTCTCTCTGTTTTAGCATTTCATTATCCATTTAGCTTTACATTAACAAACCCTTATCAACTCTCTTTCTGTAAATTAACAGAAGCAGCATCTTTATACTTACACAGTATGATAGAAGAAATTTTAAATCTAAGACTCATACTCACAGTATAGGCAAATCCTATTCCATATATATCCTTCAGACAAAGAAATACCTTATTGCCCAGTGAATAATATTTGCTAGGCATCACCATAGCAGAACTCCTCAAAGTAACCTGGGAGGGTTTGCAACATTTGTTGAAGGCAGTTCCTTTCAGTACAGGCTTTGGTCAACTTTAATTTAAGGCTTTTTCTGAAGAGAAATCCTTGAAAATGCTAATTATAAGAAAGTAAAGAACATCCAGAGGGACCACCATATTATATCCCAAGCACCCACATAGCAGCATTTAAAATGCTCTAAACGGTATGAAAATACTTTCTACTATTATGGAGATTGTCACAGATGCATATTTAAGGACAAGAAGGACTCCTTGGAGAATTCTATGTGGCAGCATGCAAAATTTGGGTCATAGTCACACATCCCAGAATTCCTAAAGCATCACATTTCTGTAGTTTCAGCAAGAAAATACTCTTTAAAAAAAAAATCTAGCCTTTATTTCCACTAAATGTAACCATGAAAAACAGTAGACTCATTAAAAGCTTTCATAAAAAGATAAATGTTCAAGCATATTTGACTATGACTTTTCTGTGATTTGACCTTGGCTAAATTGAAAGCACATAAAAAAATTTACAGTCAATGTGTGATGTGAGCTATACTAATATCTGGCTAACTGCCTCTGCTGTGAAAGCTCTTTCTATTTCAGTAAAATTTTATGCACAAAAGCATTTTCTAGAAACTGATGTAGTGTGTTCAATACATTTTTAGACCCAAGCTTAATTACAAAAGCTTTTTCATAATAACAAATATTGTCCCAAGCAGAGACTATATTTAATAAATATGCTTATTATTTTCCTTAATGAAAGCAATGTTTAAAATTTGTAGGTAATCCCATTACACTGTACTTCAATTATACAGCCTAGCTCTCCTACCCTCCTGCTGATAGAAGACTTCCTCATCTTAGTTTCCAATTATATACATTAAGTCCTTCCAAAACTACCTTCATTATTACACACAGCATGTATAGCTCTATCAGAGAAAAAGCTGTAATTGGGAAAGAGCAAAATGCATTTCTGAGCCTAAGATAATTACAAGAAAAGTTAATTATGTCAATTAAAATAATCTTCTCTCCACTCAACAAATATGACCTGTTTGTACAAGGAAACACAGCAGGACAGGTACTGATCCTGGATAAATCATGGTGTTTCTACTCAAGTCATTCTAACTAGAAAATTTGTGAAAGAACAAAATTTTGACTTTAAATTACTTTGTAATAGAAGAATGGCCAAAATAACTATTGGATGAACCCAGGGGAGTTCTCCAAAACAAAAACCATAGCATTTTCTGTATACACCCAAAATTAAACCTAAGTATTTCTGTTCTTGGACTAAACTTCTACTTCCTAAAAGTAGAAAAAGACAGCTGACAAAAGCAGACTACTGACAGAAAAGGTCCTGGAAATATATAAATTAAAAATGCAAGTACAAGAAGTGAAATCTGCATCCTTACTGTCAATTGTTCTTGGCAAAGAACTTCATCTCAACATCAGGTGGCAACCAGTTGAACCTATGAAGTGTTGACTCTAATTTCAGGGTCTCAAGTCAGAGCTTTAAGTGTTGAACATATGGCTGCATACAGCAAAACCAGAGGTGTTCACCCCAAAGAGCATCAGCACACAAGAAAGCTCCCAGATCCTATAACTGCACAAGGCCAACTTTCAGTCCCTCTGCTTGTAGAAGGAAGAGTGAGATGTGAGGCATCTCTCCCTATTAGCTGCTGCTGCTATCTAATCTTCCTTCCTTTACCCACAGTACTTTTCTTTGACATTACATTTGATCAGCCTCAGCCACTTCAACCAGCTTTTAGAATGTACAGTTTTCACTAGCCTGCTCATTCCTGTATTTTCACAACATCTAATTGTGACAGCACAGCTATTCATGACCCTAATTTTGCTGTGAAGAATTTTTCCCATCCCACCTCACAATGCCTTACCTAGATCATTCAACTTTTGGACGCTTCCTAACATATCTACGGTTGTTGTTCTATGGGCATCAGAAAGAAGCAATATTCTAGAGAGTACTACAATACTTCTACAATGCCACCATAAACTTATTTTAATCTGAGTAGTTTAGGTTGTTTTTTGCTTATGCCAAACTCTTATTTCTTTATCTTACAAATTCCTGCCAATTTGTTGTATAGAACCTGTACTGACAATTTCATATGACAAGAAAAGTCAAGTCCAAGTACACTGCAGTTTAGAGAACATTTTCAGATCTCACAGGGAAATGCTATGTGTTCTCGAAGTTCCAATCCCCTAATTTCTTTCTGATTCGTTTTTTTATCACTTGGTGATTTTGTCAGGGAATTGGGATCACTGCCAAAAATGTTTACCTCAATTTTGTTTCCAGTCCTAAATTAGATTCCTCCTAAATAGTGAATTAGATTATTAATCAGTAAAAATCTAAATCTTCATTATTAATTTACTAGAAACAATACAGCACCTTGTAAAACATTTATGCAGCAGTAAACGGAGAACCACTTTGCAGAAACCATGACATGCTTAATTTACTACACAACTAAATATTTAATTACAAATGGTAGCAAAGCTGAAGGTGTTCTGTTGAAATTAAACTATCTTTTAAACAGTAATAGTCTTAATTGTATTATGGGCAGTAATGGTAAAATTCTAAAACAATTGGAAGGAAACTTGGTCCTTTTTGTGGGGTTTGTCATTACCAGTTAAGTGAAGAATCATGTATTTGGCTAGCCAGTCTGCTATTTACTGGTAGGTCTGCTCCCTCCTGTAGTTTGAACAGAAATAATTTTTAAATGGCATATTAAATTAATTGAAAATGCAATGCACTTTGAGGTACTACATTTGCAGTGTAATAGTCTTGCTCCAATGATTTCCTTGCTAACATCTCTAATTAGAGTAATGGCATTTTAACTTCCTTGCAAATACCTAGCAATTCTTTGTTTCATATTCAATTTTGAAAACATCCCAGGTACAATATTGTAAATTCATTTGCATTTATACATCTAGACTCATTTAATAAAAAAGAAACAAAACCAACTTGTTTATATTTTCAGTTTAGAAAATTGCACACAGAGCTTTTGCAAAGCTGTTTCAAGATGAATATATCCTTCCCGGTGTTGAACCTGAACAACAAACATTGATGCGTGTAATATCTAATTAAGGTGAGCTTTCAAAACAGATATTCAACAAATGTAGCTGATTGTTTCAGAATTTGCTAAATGTGTAGCAATATGGAGAATGAGTTCTCTATTTTTTTCCCCTTCTCTTTTAAACTATTCCTTCCTATTGTCTCTCTAATTCATATAACTCAGCTTCCAGAAGAGGAAGGTAAGGGATGGATTTTACCCTTATATGGATGCAAAGAATGGAGAAACAAAGCAAGATAGGCTGGAGAAAGTTAAGAACAATATCAGCATGTCCCATTTCAGGAGGGACGTCCATTGAATAGAATATTACACCAAAAAAATAAATTATAAGGCAATAAGTACAGTCTGGAAACCAAAGGGTAGCAACAGGATCGCTTTCACCTCATCTTGAACTGAAAGAGTTTGTTGAACTATGGTAGTTAGTTTGTCTGTAGTAGTTTGTGGTTCGGTTTCGGATGGCCGGGACGGAGACGAGAGATCTCTGAAGTCAGGTCTTAGAGCATGAGGTTTATTGTGAAAGAGCGGGGGTGCAGGGGACCTGCTGGGAGCTGCCAGACAGAGCTCGGGGCAGGTCAGAGAAGCAAGAGAGCAAGCAAGAGAATACAGAGAAGAATACAGAGTAGAATGCAGAATGCAGAATGCCTTTTTTCCCGTTTACATCTCAATAAATCATCTTCTGTGCTGAATATTCCAACTTACATTAACCAATCTAGAACAAGCTGCAAATCCTACAACATTTACATACAGCCTATAAGAATCATTGTATTACCATATGGCGTTATATTTTAAACTCTAAAAACTGCTTTTTGGACCCTCTGCCAAGTTGGCAGGGTCTGCTCTGACCCTTGGACCCTTCTGCAAGCAGAGGGTATTGTTTCATCAAAGGGGATTACCTTCAGTCGGCCATACCATTGTTTTCCAGTGATTCAGTAACTGGGGTTTGGTATCTCAAAGCTTGTTTTCATCTCAATCTTGCCTAGAGTTTCCATATTCTCAGCATCTTTTGCCAGGTACTCATATTTATACGGCTTTCCTATTTCATCGTCCCCAACATTGAACATCTTTTTCCAAACAGCAAATTGATATTTCTTAATCATCTAGCTGTTTTTATTAATAATATAGAATTTCCTGACCTTTTGCTACCTTAAAAGAGTACATGGCAGTTTTGTCAAAAATAATTCATCTAAAATCTTAAAAAAAGTTGTTAGCTAAGAAAACCACAGCTATGTATACATAATTCATTAGCTAACAGGAAAAGAATATTATATTTAGAGTACAAGTAAAACACATTTTTCTACATCTTTGTTATGTCTCAAGGCTAAAGAATACTTCATAGATTTACAAAACTGCATGCTATAGCTCTTCAGGTCTCTAAAAAGAATAACTAAGTATACACTTGGTAGCATGCCTCTCATTACACTGCAGCATCCTAATGATGTGACCTTGCTTCCCAAAGTAACTTGTAAGGTAAACTTCTTAGAAGTAAGATGAGTAATATCACTGGTGTTACTGAATCCATGTTCAGTTTGAACATTGCTGTGTGAAACATGGAAGCACTTAAAGGAAGACAGACTGAAGTAAATTGAAAACATATTAGTTTAGGATTGAAATAAAGTTTTCATACAAGGTTTGTTCTTCAAATCCAATCCCATTTTAACAATGGCAAAGTTATTGCAATGCTGGTCTTCACAAAAGGCATGTGATAGCCTTGCAGTAGCTAATACAGAACCCAATGAGGCACTCAGCATAGTGCTGGTGTCATCACTGGCCATCTCAGAAGAGCTAAGAGTGGTGCCAGCTGTGTACCTGCACATACTTTCTGTGTCTGAACAATGTCACTTCTGAACAGCCTTGGAAAGGAGGGAGGATGGGTGGTGGGAGTGGTAGAAACGTGGAGAACCTTGTTCTGCTCTTTACCTGGAAGCTGCTGTGAAAAAGAGAGCTTCACACTTCAGAAAATGTTGTGAGTGCTTCGCGTGGTATTGGGGCCTCCTTCCTGGTGATAAAACCTCTCAGAGTGCATGTACTAGCTAGTCCCTTGATTCTTCCCAATTGCTCATCTGAAGCTGTTAACAGGTATTAGAGCTATAACCAAGCTTTCCAGGATACACGCCAATATTTTAAGTAGTTTATGGCAGAGAATTTTTTTTCACCATAACAAAAATGTGCCTCATTTAAAATGAACTGTCTTGAGAATTGCATGACATGATAATAATTCTAAATTTTGCTAAAGCTTTTTACACACACATGACTTTGGCAGGCTGCCTTCCAGTGAGAGCAAGTTACATATGTACCAGCTCTAATGGCCCATATAGGATATTAAAAACACATAAAGAATAATTTGATAATCTACCTTAGGAACAGTATGACAATTTTTATCTCAGTTTCCTCCAGAGACTCTAATGCCAAAGGACAGATTGTTTCTTGTCAGTGTTTCAAACTGATCTCTATTTGCAAACACAGCAAGTGATGCCAAATGCAGTTCAGAATGCAAATCAAACAACTATTTATTATGTGCTGTTTTGAATTGCATATGCAGGACAGAGAGGCAAGAAATGACAAAAAAAAAAAAAAATCATGCTTGCACATCACACAAGCCATTTCCATAATATGCTTGAACACTGTATATAAATGCAAAGAAATAAAACTATTCCAATAAAATAATGAGCACCTTACGAGTTAAATGTATTCACAATGCTACAGAGTGGGATTTAACAGCACTTGATATACAATGTAGACTAAAATATAAATGCAGTAGTTATACAAAGGAAGAAAAAAAGAGGGGGAAATGATAAATTATTTATTGAATGAAAGCAGAAAATAGAAAATGATAAAAATTTTTCTTTGAAAAAACAGGTTAGCTCGTAACCAATGATAATAAATCCACTTATTCATTAGAGGCAGGTCCAATCTGATTCTATTTGAGTCCCAGCTGAGCACTCAGAGCAGCAATTAATGCAGCTGTCGGTGTGGCTGTCGTTTTCTGAATGTTCCTGTCTATCTCGGTTTTGTCTTGAAGCAAACAAGATGAAAAATAACTGGAAAAGTTACTTAACCTCTTTCTAAGATGATCACAACACTGGCTAGAATGGCAAAGGAAAAAAACTGTTCTCAGTGCCATGCTACAGATACCTACGGGTGGTACCTGACAGGCAAATGCACAAAGCACTGTGTGCCAGAATAATGCATGGGGGAAAGGGAGAGGCATCACCAATGTATGGCAGCCAGATAAGGTTAGAGCCCTCTTAGGTTAGACTGGAGAGAAGGAGAGAAGATGTTCTGTACTTTACAAAGACCTCACCCATAGCTGGTTAACAGGTATTTCTTTAATTAAAAAAAAAAAAAACAACCAAACCCAACTAATTTAACCAGGAGTGCTCCTTATTGTTCACTAATTGCTACAGATAGCTTCTGGGCCTAGCCTGGTGCAAGAACTAAACTCCTCACAGATGAAAAAAATAAAACAGATTAAAATAGTTTTGAAATTAAGAATTTCGAGGGATTAACTTCAGTAGTATACTGTTGATCAGTATCTTATTTTAAAACACCGTTCTTGCATTTTTTCAAGGTTAGTTGAATTTGTTTATTATTACTACTATAGTGATTCTGAGGTGGTAGTGAGTTAAAATAAATCCCTACTTAGGCAGCTTATCCCTGCTGTTATATATTAATATTAGTGCATATGGGATTCTAACAAAATGCAAAGAAAAAAAGGAAAAAAATCCAACTTGAGTAGCTGTATTTTTCTGAATTAAATCACAATAGGAGAAAATGTCTTAGAATTCCAACTGAGCTGTGCTAAAAAAAAAGACACAGCGAGCTCTGGATATAGGAACGCTTGCATATTTTTCTTCACACGGTTATGTGTGAAAAGATAAGATTTCTCCATAAAACTGTAAAATAGAGCACTTAGAAAGTCCATTTGAAAAGATTCCTCCAGGGGGCTGAAATAACTCCAGCATCTGTTCAAACAGGTAATTCTGCAAATAAGTGACACACTTTTGTCATCCCATTGAACCTGGACAACGTGGGCCCTTGATTGCCCAAACACAAATAAAACTATCCATTGCCCTTACAGCATGTGGCAGCTACAGGAGATGTCCCTCAGAGAAGCAGTCATTTCACCTTTAGCCAAGGCAATACCTAGACCTGCGAGTTTTATCACTTCATCACAACCCCAGTGAACTGTAAATGATTTGGTAAGCTCTGGTTTGAAAGAGAGCACTTCTTAAGAAATCTAAGGTATGCACTGAAGAAAAGAGTTTCTCTTCTTTGGAATTTTATATATATGTAAAAATAATGAAATAAAAAATATGTTTATCTGCTATTTTGTTTTATGATTTCTTAATGACAGAGTTTCTATTCTATGTTGTGAATAATTACTGTTTCAAGTGAATTTCTTATCTCTTTCAAATTAGATTGCTGGGTACCTACTTGTAAACAAAGCAAAAATGAAACAAGAATACATATCCTAGAACTGCCCACCCTGCAATTATCTATGCTAAAATACAGATATGAGAACAATCTAAATTCAAGTGTCAACTTGATATGAAGACTTGATTGTTGTTATTGCCAGGACACTTTTGAAAAAATGATTAAATATGCCTGCATTTATAGACAAATGGGGTTTTTTTGTTTGTTACACATCCCAGTTCTGTTAACTTCTTTTAGCATATTTTTTTGGGTCTTTTGCAAATATTTCATTGTAGGCTGACAGTCAAGGATGCTTGATTCACCCAAAATAACTCTAAAGCCAGGCACACAGAATGAAAAACTGTTTGTTGGTCAATGTTCTACTTATCTAGTCTGCACTACAATATTTTCAAAACTACTCATTCAAAATTATACTGCTCAGTTTGTGAATGGGACTTCTGGGTCATCTTTATTTTTATTTACAATTTATAGTCCAGAAACTGCATTCTATTTTATCATGACATATACACCTATTTTTTAAAGTTAATTTGCTTCTGTCTTGAATCATTAAACTAATAAATGAGTTAAACTGGAATGATAAACTAAACCTCATGGCATAAAGCTTTAAACCCCCTGCCATGGGAAGGGAATATTTTCAAATACAAGACATAGTTGTTAGAACTGATAACACTTTAGGAGTAATTTGATTTCTAAAAATAAGAAAAAGAATTCTAACAACCTTTTTCTGTTACAGAATAGTGAAAATCAACTCATTTAAACACTTCACATGGGCCCTGTTGTTTTGCTCCCTAAAATAATCTACAAGGAGAAACCTTTTAAAGTGACTGTTATCTTTAGATTTAAAACCTCACCCACATAACTAATTCTACAGTGTTTTAAACTTGGGTCTCATAGTTGAAATATGTTCCACATCTGAACTAGCACGAAAACCAGTCCTGAACTTCCCCTTTTTAAATTAAATTATGTGATAACTTTGGCAAGTCTTTTCCCACTTTTGATACTGACCCTTGAAACCCAAATTCTATCAATACAGTGAAGCATTATCACAAGCTTTTTCCACACTTTAGCTCATTCTCTCAGACCAACATGATTAATTGTTCAGTTACTTTTCTGTACTTCTTCCAACATTGAGAGTACTTATTTCTATAGCATATCTACATGCAGTTAACATCTCTTGATTTCTGCTTGATTGTGGTTTAATGAAAAAAATTCAAGACATTAATCTTTGCCGTAAGTTATTTTAGTTCCAAGGTTCAAGTGATCACATTTACTCTCATAACAATAATCCTTTCATGTGACAAACTCAAAGCAGTTTAACAACTTTGATGAAAAAGACCAGAGATGGCTTGAAAGGAGTTCAGTTGTTTTCAGGCAATATTAGTGGCAGCATTCCCTGTACACTAAATGTCTCACTGCTTGAAGGGAAGAGTAACACTAGTAATCAAGCCAAGACAACCAGACTGAGATAGAATTTGTAGATAAAAAGTGCAATATATACTGGAAAGATTTTATGATCTAGTCTAATCAAAACAATAAAGTAAAGAAATATGCTTAAGATATGGCAAAGTGGCAAAATGAGAACACTAAGAGCAATTAATAGGCATTAGCCCATTTTACTTACAAGAAGTTTTAGCCAGAACTGGTTGGGGAAAAAAAGAAGGAGTTCAACTTTCGAAATTTGAAGGTTTTTCAAAATATTTTGCTTCAGTTCTGAATTAAAATAAGGGTTTAAAATATATCATGAAAATATGACTCAAATAAAAATACTAGTGCACACCAGTCAACTTGAAAGAACCATTTAAGACAACTATGGCTGCCATGCATCCCTTTATTCCTACATGTCTTTTCCTCTCCAGATGAAATTTTAACAGTGAGAATTCATGTCTGGTTTTCAGAAGCCTAATATTTACCAGGAAATATACCAGGAAGTCATAGAATCCTAGAGTGGCTTGAGTTGGAAAGGCCCTTAAAGGTTATCTCATTCCAACCCCCTGCCATGGGAAGGGACACCTTCCACTAGACCAGGTTGCTCAGAGCCCCATCCAACCTGGCCTTGAACACTCATGAAAGCTCTTAAGCTGTGTGTGGGTGTTAATGAGATAGTGCCTTTCCACAGGATCTGACCCATCTAAGCACAAACTCCAAGGAAATGCCAAGCTGGAGGGGAAGCAAGAACTGAAAAAGCAGGGCAGGAGCAGCAGGGCTGCACTCAACAGCAGGTCCTGGTTAGGGAGAGAAGAAAGCAAGCACAGCAACTACCACAGGGTTCTCTCTCATAGTGAGAAGAAACCCACCTCATTCCTTTGGTCTCCCAGCTCTGCTGCTTGCTCATACCCTTTCCCCTTTCCCTTTCCCCAAGGCTCGAGATCACTTCTCCAGCTCCTGAGAGGCCCCAGGCCTTGGCTGCAATGCTGCAGGTCGCAAAGTACTGAGAAAATGCAGACCCTACTCATTTCGAGGCAATTTGCATGCCAGCTCCCCTGGAGCAGGGATTGCCATATTCAGGTATGGGGAGATGAGCGGGAAGGTACGGTGAGCCGAGAGGGATGGGGACGGGAGCTCCAGCTTTGGAAAAGATGGACAGCTCTGGAGACACTGTGGGCCAAGCTCACCCACATGGCCACAACCAGACACCCTCGCGCAGGTGCAGAGCACGCACGCAGAAGCACCAAGCTGTCACATCAGTGCTGCTTAGCTCTTCCCACCAAGGACTGCCTGAGTCACCACAGAACCATGGAACGGGTTGGGTTTTAAGGGACCTTAAAGATCACCTAGTTCTAACCTCCCTGACCTGGGCAGGGACACCTTCCTTCCCCTTGCCTTTGTGTGCACCCCCTTCACACCTTGGAAACTCTGCTTCCCTAAACAGACACCGGGAGATCCAGGTTCACCTCCTCTCTCTGCACAATTCCAGCCCAAAGTTTTGACATTCTAAGGAGCTACACTGCCTGGTTGTGCAAATGTGTGCACACACACAACAATCCATGTTGCAACCCTCTTCTCTAATGTCACCCCACCCCACCCCCAGTTTTCTTCCTCATTCTAAGAAAACAAATAGGCTCATACAAAATTTCTGTTTCTTAGAAATAGCCCTTAAAAAATTCTTGACTTGTACTCATGTAAAGAAGTAAAGCATAATAGAAAAGTCTGTTAGGGAGCCATAGTCTTCTGATTCCTACTATCCAGATCTTTACTGCAAGAAAATCTTTTTGCACACATATGGTATTAGAAAATGCTGCTGCATGTTACTACCTCCAAAAATGCATTCAGAAAACAATGTATTATTCAAATCATGCACATGGAGAAAAGCAGCTAATTATTCTTCTAGGGGAAAAAAAAAAAAGGTGAAACTGCTTAACAATTTGATTATTCAACCCTTATATAAAAAAAGGTCAAAACCAAAACAAGGCATGCAGTTAAATGCTATTTTGAATTTACTTTTTGATAGATCTATATTCTATCTGTGTTCTCCTGGTACCGAGGCATTGTACTGAAGATGTCAGTGTTGATCAGCTTCCAATCATCAATGGCACTTATTGAAATAGCATCCTGCTAGGAATGGGATTTTCTGCATTTGCTAGAGTTTGATTTGAAGGAAAACAAAATTAAAAATTATAAATGAGCCCTGACTGTGGAATAAACATCCAAGAAAGAAATTTTATTTTTTATATAAGTCAATAAGAAAACATTTTACAAGGTGTTTATTGCATACTTACTGTCTTCTGGCAAAAATAAAATTCCCATGTAAATATGCCAGTAGCATGCTCAAGTAATATCAAAAAAGCTTTTCCCTAAAAACTGTTAGATATAGCTTGAAAGCTTAAATAGCATGGACCTAAGTTCTCTTGGTTATTTTGAAAGTCCTATAGGGATGAACAAGTAGTACTATAATAAATCTGTACAGAAATATTTTAAATACCTTAAAATAAAGAGAAAAAGAGACAAAATTTTTAAAGCGTTCTTTTAGTTGGTGTTACAAGACTCTACAGAGAAGAAAATATTTTCTCAGTGAATAACTCTGGCACTGCTTTATGAAATTTTTCAAGGTTATTGAAATAATCTATGACCATATATGCTTTAAGCAATGCACACGAAATCTGTTTTTAAAGCTGCTGGGTGAGCCCCACTGTGTCAAGAGTGGAATGTGTCCACTCATCCTGCCTCTGTCATCTTGGAGGAAGCCTGAGAGCAAATATTCCTCTGGAGGGAGCCCCTCAGGACTAAGGAAGATCCAGGCTGCAACTTTTTTTTCCTCCCATAGCAATATGCAAACAGCAGGAGAGTTTATGTGATGCTCTCTTTATGGAAATGTGATTGATGATAGAGAAAGTTTGACAGTCCCATGTATAGCTCACTGCATTTCTATTTCCCCCTTATGTATATGATGTGAAATACATAAATCACTACTATTTAAGTAACTTCCCAATGACTTGCATATTTAAGTTTCAAAATTTCCACACAGCACCTTTTTAACCCTCGGGAATATTTTGCAGAAAAAGCAAATCTCTCCCCATCCTCCCCTCAACCACAAATATAACATATTTCTGCTAATAATTTTCTCTAGGTGAAGGGCTTTTCTAGTTACAAAAGAATTCAGGCAATGACAGTTGCTTAGTGGATTGGTGGCTGTATTACATAGCATAAGACATATTAAAGACATAATAAAGCAGCCCCTTTAGAAAGTCTTTGACTACATCAAAGACAACAAGGAAAAGAGGAAGCCATCATTACCAGACTAATGAGGTAACTTTATAACATTGCATTGAAGTTTTTTCCCCCGGTCTAAATCTGAGTTTATAAAAGAGGAATTAGTCCCATATTGAAAATGGTTTGTCTGGTAATGTAGACAAAATTGGATTGCAGGTCAACTAACTAAACATTTTCTATGCTTAGAAGAAAAGACAATTGCCTTGATATCCCCTAAATATCATTACTGCAAATTCTAAAACTATTCAAGTTTTACTCAGGGAGAAAAAGAAGGCAGAAGACTCTCAACCTACAAGGGCTTCCAGAAAACAGCTGGTTAAATACAGTTCAATTTTATGTCAGAAAAATACTGAAAGACAGCACTGACCATTTTTACATACCTGTATCTTTTTTAAATAAAAGGGATCCACAATGCAGCACAGTTTCAACAAGTACCATGAAACAAAATTCCCAAACATTATAAATGCTTAACATGTTATTCCAACCTCATTAGTACCACAATAGAAAAAAAAATAAACAAGCAGCAAACAATCAGGGGTTGTTTAAGAGCCTAATATGGTACTAGGAAAAATAATGCAGCACAGCAACAAGTTCACTGGAGTGCTCCCTTAACACAGACATACCAGATGTACAGCTGTTTATCTTGGGAAGAAAAACAATCGAAAGAGGACATAAAGACTTCTGAAAGGATCTTCTCCCCAGTATTTAATAATATGCAAAATATTGGAGGATTCTCGCATGAAATCAGGAACAGCAATAGGTAATTTTTCATGGTATTTTAAAAAGCTAAGCAGACACACAACAGGATGCCAGCAGTAAGCTTGCATGAGACATAAGGCTTTATATTCCCACTAGGAACGTACCTTCTCTGCTTTTGCTTTCCTGGCGTTATGCACAAACCTGCGTCCCAGCTTCTTGGCATACCAGATAGAGGCAAACATTGTAGTGATGAAGATTTCAGTCTGAATATGCAGCACACACACACACAAAAAAAAAAAAAAAACCAACAACTTCCCCCACAACTGAGATACAGATCTAATGCTGGTTAAGGTCTTAACTGTGCTGTTGCTTTGTCAAGTCCTCTCATGCTGCCTTCTGAAAAAAAAAACAAACCACCCAGTGTGGCCAGTCTGCAGGTGTATTTACATACTGCCAGCAGGAAGTCCAGGGTGAGGCATCTTTGCATCCAGCTCACATCCAGTCTGCTAAGTGCCTGTCTGCAGTTCTTTAGCACTGTCACCACAAACTACATATGTGTCAGTATGAAAGGAAGCTGCAGTAAACTACTGTAGCAGACAGCTCACCTCCTCTTCTCCTGTTCTGAAATTTAACTCCTTGGTTCTCTTCGATTTGCCAGCATGCAACAGAAGCAGCAGCAGTTCAAAAATGAGATACACAGCACTGCAGGAAAGCAAAGGGGTACAAAAGTGCCAAAAATAGAAATGTGTATTAACTGTTAAGGTGAAGGAACAGGTGTTTCATGTGTTTCAGGGCAATTAAGATATGAAAGGAAAATTGATTTTACTTTGTTCTTGTGGTCTGGGATCTATTCAGAGATATTTTTGCTGCCTAGTTTCAGTTCGCAACAGACAGGCATCAGAGCTGCTCGGTTCACTTGCTGATGTCACACATGCTGTGCTGAAGGATTTAAGACTCAACCAAGGGCTTCTGTTTTTCTTTGATAATGCCTTCACGAAACAGAAACCTGATAGATTTTTTTGCAAATTCCAAACTTCTGCCCTACCTAAGCATGCTTTTCCCTCTCCCTTTAATTGCAAGCTCTTCTGCTTTGGGAGTTGGGAAGTGCCTTTGAACACCTATTTTTGAAGCGAAACAGCAATGCACTATTTTCCTTTTGTCACTCACTTCAGCTTTAACCCCTGCACCTCTCTTCAGTTATAATAGCTAAACAATAAGCAGAAACATGCTCTTTTGGCTCCAGACATATGACAAACCAGATGTTCCTCCCAGTCAGATGCAGTATCAAGGCTGTAAATTATGGGGTTTACAGCTACGTGTTGTATTTGATAGCACTTATACGACAGGTATTGCCCAATGCCCTCCCACATACAAGTGTGGAGATACCAACATGCAGGAGAACCACTGCTGTCCTGTGTGCAGCATTGGATTTGGGATACACACATGCAGGAATAATTTCTGCTCTGCTATTCTGTGGTAAAGAGCAAACCAAAAAATAATTGATGCATGGCAAAGGAAATACAGGCATAGCAATTTAGTATAGTGGGGCCAAGGAAACACCTTTTCTGCCCCAGGATTTTCAGAGAATGGCTGAAAATATTTTCTCCAGGGTCCATGAAATCAAAAGGTAAAATATTCCACTCCCACTTATAACTTAGATAGAACATCCAAGTTACTGTCGCTGGATGGCATTGCCCAAGCTTTGAGCCTGAAGGCACAAACTGCTCAATTCCGTTAAGATTATAGGGAGTTCAAAGAATTCTTCAACACATTTTAAAATGGTGAGTTGGTTAACTAAATTGAAATTCTTAGATAGTGAGGGCTTTTTTCAAGGTAACTCCAAGTTGTTGATTGATGTTTCCCTGACATCTAAAACTTTCTCATAAAATACTTGGTAACTGGTGATATTTCTGGGAAGAGAATAGTTACTAACTACTTCCAATTCAAATATTTAGTTAATTCTGGCAGCCAGAAAGTTTTAAGGCCACAAGATAGAGTAAATTCATGTCTCATCTAGAATATGATTGCTGTAGAAAAGCTGTCTTTCCATAACACCACTTTAGGTCTCTGAACTCTAGGCTGATAGTAAGATAGACTCTCCAAGGTGAGAAAACCTTTATTATGCCATGCAGCAGCCTCTCACCATTCACCCTATTTGTGGAAAGACATTGTCCTAAAATAGAGGGGAGGGTAGACAAGAGAAGGAAGAAAGATGGCCTGAAATATGTAGGAAGAAATCAGAGACCTTGTTTCTAGCTGGGATACCATTATAAGGAAACATGGATAGAAAAAAAAAAAGGTGCAGAAAAGGAGAAGCAACATCATTACATAGCTTAACCAACACTATAAATGTTAAAGAAACAGGAAAAAAAAATTTCATAGTATATGCATAAACAGTAGAACACTTCTCCCACTCTGCTCCCATGCTTTTATGAAGAGAAAAAGTATAATTTGAAATCATTGCACTACAACCAAAAAAGAGTACATTCTCCCAAACAACTATTTATATAGTCTTATGTATATTCAGAAGCTGAGAAAATTGAAGGAAATATTCATTAAACAATAAAACCTCATTTTTATGACTTTTATCATCAACATTAGCAGCTTTACTGAACTATTTATTCAGGAAAAGTAGGGAGTAATAAAAAGCCACAATTCATCCCACTTGAAGAAAAAAAAATAGAATACATTGTTCATTTAAGAAATAATGACAAAGCAATAGGGAGGTAATTTTCTCCACCCACTGAAAATGTTAGATCAGGAAGAATAAATCTTGCCAAATACCTAATCCTGATTCTAATCAGAAATACAGTTTAACTGTTTGCATGCATTTGCAGATCTATGCAAACCCCCAAGTATAGCAATGGCCAGACTGCAAGCCATTTCCTTACAGCTCCATCATGCAGCACTCTGCTATACCTTGCCAATAGCAGCTTTATTAGGGCTGTACTGGTACCGAGGGAGTTTATGATTATGAATATTTTACTGTAACCATAACGAAGGCTGCATTTTACAGAAGTGCTACAAGCCGAGCAGCTTTAGAAGAATTGGAACTCCCAGCTGCTGTCTCCTCACAGGAGTAATATGTACTTTAGCTTGCTCACTGAAGTGCTACATTACAAGGACAGAGAGATGCATGCCATTGAGCAACAATATTATCAGAGACAGGAGATAATCAGTTAAGAGCAGATTTTACAAGGAGCTTCTTTCTGCAAATGAGTGGGTGGTTTTTGGTAAACCAAACCACATCCAAACTATACATTAAATGTCATTCTTCTGCTTCTATGAGAAGAATTGGTCTTACCACAAGTGAGCACATGGGTATAAGCCCAGAGCAATTATGCTGTTGAATCGTATTATTTTTATGACATGGCTCCCCAACATCACAAGCAACGGCAATTGATGCTCGGTACCGAAACAGATGGTTGTTTCAAACACCTTGCCAACTGTTTGTATGCAATGAGTATCACCAGTATTTCTGACAGTTTGCCTCCTTTTTCAATTTTAACACTGCTGCTTTACTTAAGCAGCACTCGGGAAGAAGTCTGGCTTCGCTTTAGACAGAGCATTAATTTTCCCTTGTTAAGGGATAACTTCTCACAGCACACACATGGGGTGTCAACCTCCCCCTCACACACCTGTGGTGAAGATAGATGTTAGCTGTAGGTTCTGGTTCTCTCCAACCTCTGTCTGAGTATATACACACAGTAGTCATAAAATGTGATGACAGGGCCATTTAAGATACAAATGCAGCTCAGTCATAAATAATGCCTTCCTTGTAAGAATGGGAAGACAGATGGAAAGATTAGTATTCAGGGTTTGCAGAACTGTTTCCAGTGAAATGGACAGGAGAGGGAACAAGTTAAAGATGAAATACTTAAGATATAAAACAATCACTTTACTTCAAGGTTTATTTGTTAACATTCCACAGCTGTGGGTACAGGAACAGAGCTGCTGCTGAGAATCTAAGGTAGCTGGCTTTGTTTTTATTAGCACAAGGCAAGAACAGATATTGATTTGGCTGACTGTACAAGCAACTATTTCCCATCCCCAGCACAACTAATTATCTTACATAGCTACATGATGCCAAGACATACTATTTAATGACCACAATACTAGGAAAGACAGGAATCTAAATGTCTGCTATTCAATCCAGAAGATATAAATTTTAGGCACTCAGACCTCACAATTCCTTAAGTAGATGGAAGACCCAAGGTTTTGTAAGGATCTGATTTTTCATTCTTCCCTCTAAACAATGGCAAATGTACTAATGTTCCTTCTCCTAATGCAACAAACAGTATTTTTATAGGAAACCCGTGGGCACTCTTACAAAAGAAGAGTCAGCACCACCAAAACACGTTCAGACTTCTCTTTTGGCCAGTGCAGAACACAGTCTGTTACAGATACAGTACAGGTGAAGGATTATCATAGAATAGAATCACAGAATCACTGAGGTTGGAAAGATTATCAAGTCCAGCCGTGTCCACAAGCACCACATCTACACATGCTGTAAATGCCTCATGAACAGTGACTCAACCACTTCCCTGGACAGCCTGTTCCAATGCTTGGCAAGGCTTTCCATGAGGCATTTTTCCCTGGTATTCAACTAAATCTCCCCTGATGAAACTTGAGGCCATTTTCTCTTGTGCTGTTGCTTG
This sequence comes from Dicrurus megarhynchus, assembly GCA_013399195.1. Classification (NCBI taxonomy): domain Eukaryota; kingdom Metazoa; phylum Chordata; class Aves; order Passeriformes; family Dicruridae; genus Dicrurus; species Dicrurus megarhynchus. The sequence continues at coordinate 2,175,559 of VXAD01001742.1, forward strand.
TTACCTGGGAGAACAGACCAACCCCCACCTCACTGCAGCCTCCTTTCAGGTAGTTATAGAGAAGAATAAGGTCCCCCGGAGCCTCCTTTTTTTCCAGGATAAGCACCTTCACCTCCCTCAGCTGCCCCTCATCAGACTTGTTCTCCAGACCCTTCCCCAGCTCCGTTGCCCTTCTCTGGACACGCCCCAGCACCTCCATGTCTTTCTTGCAGTGAGGGGCCCAAAACTGAACACAAGATTCAAGGTGCAGTCCCACCACTCAGAGTATGTAAATTTCTAGTTATGGTATTTTCTACCACTTATGATGTTTCATAACATTTTTTTTTCTACAATAAAAATTTTAAAATTCTACCTCTTGATCCTGAGTTTTAAAGACGAAATCTGAGTTGCTTAAAAGCTAAATGATTCCTTGGAACATCTAAGTCAATGGCAAGAATATAGTGCAATGATTTTGAGAACAGTCACTTATCCTGACAAAGAAATGTTGCACAGAAGGGAACGAGGGGAAAAAAAAAGAAGCAGAAGATGAAGGAAGAGATGGGATAAAAATGGAAAAAAAAAAAGAAGTGAAAATGAAGTGCTGCATATTAAGGATGACAGAGGTTCATACTCTTCTCTTCCAATTTAAATTTTTCTACTCCCTTTATATTTCTTGTGCCAAATAATTTCTCTTTAGAAATTATGCTTTCAGAAACCCAGATGTGACATTACGAGTTTGCCCCAGGTCTAATTTCCCCTTAAAACAGAAGATACTGCACGCAGACATCTCCTCTGTCACCTTTCCTGACGCATGGCAGAGCTGTCTCCTAGCAGAGGGCATGAAGAATTTCATACACAATGTCACAAGACTTCAAAGCACTAAAAAAATAAAATGCAGGCATTTTTTCCCTCTGGACCTCCTTTAAGTCTGAGGCCCCAAATATTTTGTGCCTGCACTCTGCCATGCAATTATCACTGCTATTATTCTCCTCTTCTATTATTTGATGGGGTAGATGGCACTCAACCTGCTACCTGTGGTGCAACAGGTCAAGAGAAGAGAGGATGAGGAGGTGTGCTACAGAATTGCTTGAAATAGAGCTTTAACTGTGGAAGGATGGGAAATGGAATAAGTGCTATGCTAGGTGCTGCGACTCAGCACATCCCTGCACAAGGGAATGTATTCTAGCACTTTACAGCGTGATGGCATAACAGACAATGCTTTAAATTTATGCAGTTTTTTTTCTTTTTTTTTATTTGCAAAGTCTTGGAATGGAGAAAAACCTAATTGCAGTACTTAATTTTGATTTTAAAAATTGATTTTTCAACTCTAGTTTCTGCTGGTGCATAGGAAACTCCAGTGAGTCACAGAAGTAATATAACAACCATTAGCAGCCTTAAAAAAAAAAAAAATTGAAAAATGCCAGTTTATTCCCTATTTGTCCCTGGTTCAGCACAAATTGCTTTCTGCCTCACCTTTCTAATAGAAATTTTTAAATTTCTTCCTGCTGTGTTAAGAAATCACAATCAAAATGGTGTATAAAATCCTCTGATGTGCCATTACGCTGCTCAGACTCGTATCAAATCAAAGCACTGTGTATGTAGCACAGTTATACATTTGCATGGCAAGCACTCCCACGGGAAATAATATAAACTACAAAATTTATCCTTGGGGAGAGAGAAAAAAAAGGAGGAACCACAGACTGCAAGCAGTGCTTATGTGTGTCACCAGTGCATCTTGCAAGGCACTTGCCAAATATAATCCTGAACAAAACTGAATTCAGTGTGGAAACACTTACATTACAGCCCTGTGTGTGTGCCTCCCGTCCCGCAGCATTTAAGCACATTTGTTTCCTCATTACTTATACATAACCCTGAGTGATGGTGGACTCATCTCTATTTCGGGTGGGAATGAATTGAGGCACAAAGTGACTTGGTAACTGACATACAGGAAATTGGAGAATCTGCACACTGACTGGAGCCCCACATCTCTGACCCAGGGTGTGGCCCCATGGTTTGCCATGGCCCAAGCCAGGCAGATGTGGCACACACTCTCTCAGCCCTGTGCCAGCCACAGCTCTCCTGTCCAGATCCAGTGAGAAGCAGGAAGGCTGCAAATGTTCATACACCCACCCACAAGGGCCACTGACATACGTACTTTCCATATGATCTTTTTATTAGGAAAAGCAAGCCAGGCAGCCTATAAGGAGTTGTTCATCTCACTGCTAATCACAAAAGAACCCCAAAAAACAGTTGCAGGCACAAGCACGGGAATATATATCACCCCATCTTAAACATTCTTTTATTCCTGGCTGATGACAAGCTGTCTTTTCTTTCAAAGACATCCTTAAATCTCACTTTCGCTTTATCAGCCCCAAGAGCAAAATTAAAATGTCAGTTTAAGCAGAAACACTGCAAGCTGTAGGCACTGAACCAGTGAATCCCACAGACTGCTTTGACCCAGCATTATTTAAAGGTTCAAGGTGAATGTACCTAGCCCTTGCCATTGTCCAAGCTCTCCAGAAAATCCTCATGCACAAGAAGCCAGGTTGCACTGAATTATGAAACATTAAGGAATCACAAGTGATGAGATCTAATGGGATAGCTATAAAGTAATCTCATGCCAGCATCTCCTTGCAGGCAGACACACGTGTACCTGTGTGGGTTGAGCCCACTCAGCAGCACACACCTGAGCAGCAGCAGAGTCCATGCAGCCCATGCACGCCATTCTCTGTCATCTCACAGGCTGGGTTGCCTTCGATCCCTCTCCCAAGCCTCTGGCAAACCAGCAGCTCCCCTCTCCCACCTGGCACTGTCTCCAGCCATGTTCTGCTGTTGGCTGGATCATGCTCCAGCTGAGCAGCCCCTCCTCTCCAGAGCCTCCTGACTGACTTTTTATGCTTCTTAGAGAAGAACCCACATGTGGAGAATAAATGCAACAGATAATGGCTTCTGCCAGTTTTCATTTCAGTTCTTGCTCTTTATCCCTGTCCTCAGCTTTTCTAGGCTGCGATCCTCACAGCTCCTGGGAAAAGGTACTACAGTTCGACAGTTCAATATCCCTTGGGAAGTTAAATCACTTCAGAGGCAAGTTATTAAGAACAATGCTGAACACTTTAGATGCTGGACACAGGTTTAGCAAAGCAATGTTTTCCTGCTAAAATGCCAAAGAGGAAAAATAAGAAGAAAAAGGATGTACTTCATTCCTTCTAATATAAGATGTTCTACTACTAAGTATGAGGGGTAGATAACAAGTCTTTATCCAGGACTGCCTACAATTCTTAGGGCCAGAGACAAAGAAGAGGTCTTTTTGCTTTTGGAACCGACTCACCACATTTCTGTTGCCCAAGCAAAGCAAAGAGAGGAGATTCCAAACCACAGCAGACAGGGCACCAGGTTTTCTCCCTTAGTTCTGCTAAAATTCTTCTGTGTGAGATTATTTACCCTTTGCAAGCCAGATGCTCACTCTTAAAATGAAAAGAATCATGCTCTACCACACTGGGACAGTCTAAAGATAAATGGTATTAACAAATGCGAGTTATTGTGAGAGAAGGCCTTTTAGGAAGAAGAACAGCTACCCCCTCACTGCTTGATAAAGAATCATACAGAATTCTGCTGAAAGGTCTGTGAGAGTCCACATCAAACCTGATCACACAAATGCTTCATTGTAATGGGACACATGAAAACGTCCTTTTCAGCAATAAATCACAGAGGATGGTGTTATATCCATTTTGACCAAAAGACAAAGGAACTATAAGGAAATATGAGGTTAAGGACAAGAAATTATTCTTCTAAAACCTATGACATCTTCAGAAGCAGAAAAAAATATATATAGCAGATAATAAAATCTAAAATAAAGAATTAGCTGTCTAACCTGTTTCAGTTAAGTAATTAATTATTAAAAATTAGGATAAAGGATAAGAGAAAATTAGTCACATGAGATTTTCTTAATCAGTTCCATTTGAGTGCAAAGCCCAGTTGATAGGAGAAAGATGAGAAACACAATGGTGGAGGGAAATATTTCGTTGCAGCGGATTTTGGCACTTTGAAAACCAGGAGAAGAATTGAGGCTGCATACATCTAGTGAGATGTACTTCGACAAGAGACAGACTAGATCTGATTAAAAAAAAAATCCAAAAAAATTGTGATAGTTTTTTAGGACAAGAATAAAAAATAGCATCTTTCCAAACACTTTGGAGTTTTTAAATTTAATCTGAGTGTTTCAAGAAAACAGAAACTTTTTGAGATCTCTAACCAGTAGAAAATTGAGAAAGTGTTCCTTGAAATTGTCAAAATATTTATCTTTCATTTTCATCAAAAAATCAGAACATTTCAGCCTTCTCCAGGGCTGTCAATACTGCTGTCTAAATTACATTTACATTTAACTTTCCTTTGGGATCCCAGTCAACAGATATTTTTAAAATTTCTGTTCTGCACAACTCACTGAAAATACCTTCATTTGATTCATACATCTAGCAGCCTTAAAGATCTGCCAAATCAAAGATCAAAGATTCTTCCACACCTTTCTGCAAATTGAATTTTTCCAAGCCAGGTTCATTGGCTGTCTTCTCATGTGTCAGAAGACACCACAAAGATGCTACGATGAACTCATGTGAACTTATAGAAAAGATCATAAGGAGAGAAAGTACCACAAAAACAAGCAAGTCCCTGCTTCTTATTGTTCAAGCATCCTGGAAAGCACTATATTTCATGCCTAGACCTCCCAAAAGTAAAACCAAAGCTGAATGAAGGACTGCTTCTCCACCAATCCCCACAGCTAAATGCAGAAAAGATTTAATACACAGACTTGCACAACACATCTCTGCCCTGCCCACAGTGGTGCACCAGAACAAGTATCTCCAAGGACTCCAGTTATTTTTCTATGGCTCTGGGGGAACCAGTTTTACAGTGAACTGAACCAAAAGCTCTAAAATGCTCTCTGCTTCCAGACAAGAGAGTTAAATAATGAGCAATGTGCCAAAATCCCATTCCCAGCATTGGAGAGGAGCTCTGATCTTAAGAGAAACAATCTGTTCTCTCCACTTTCCTCCTCTTTGCCATTCAAAGTCTTGAAAGGTTGAGTGAAGGTAAAAGTCATAAAAGGGCACAGACTTCTGAGCAGTGCCTTATCCTAGAGGGCTCAGGCTCCCAGATGCTGCTGGTTGTCACAACCTACCAGTCTTGTCCTTGGAGACAGCAATGGGTCTGTGTGATTGTGAGCACCAGCTCTGATCCAGAGCACATCCTTATTACACCAAGCCCCACATGCAATGCATGATGAGGGAATGATAAGTGCTCCCAGTTGCCTGCCTACCTGGCACTAACCTGCCTAAACCTCCCACACTCATTTTACTCAGTTAAGCTCATACAACTGCCAAAGCTATTGTTTTGTTAAAATGCCCTCTGACATGTCTACTTCCTACTTTCAAGCCTACCCGTTCAAGTACAAAATAGGCATTTATGCTTCTGCAGCTCCTTAAAAATAACGGATTGAGTGCTATGCACTTACTGAGAAGGTACTCTACCCACAGTAATGCTGTAGGAAGACAACAAAAGGATGGTAGATTGCAAATTCGTTACACCAATGTCTGGGTAATTTGATGTGATTTAAAGATGAGATAAGCAGGCAGCACGATCTTTCAGTCTCAGATGGTCTCAGTCTGAAGAGGGCTAAAGGAATGCACCTTTTGATTATCTCATCTATTATGAACAGTAAATTCCCATTAAAGCTCAGGACAGAGCATGACAACACAAATGTGCTACATGAATGCATTACCTCAGTGTACTTTTCAAGGCATGTCCACAGCAATATACGGCTATTCCTACTTGTGGGATTTTCATCAGGCCAAGCATATGGAAGAGCATGCTAATCCTCTCGTTGTATGCTCAATACACATCCCAAGCAATATATGATGGATAAATGTTAATGGATACATTGCATGTTAAATCTCACACTTCTTTGCCCATGCAAACAGACACAGAGTAGCAGACAGTCCTTTAGAAGTCACCATTTCAGCTGTTTCTAGGACAGGGCACACAGCCTAGGATTCAGCCTCTGCAGCTGTACATTTAGGAATGTGCAATGTGCTTTGCTGAGAGAGATCTGCATTTTTAGTTACACAAGCACTGAACATGGCACAGTGGCAAGGCAAGCTACATTACAAATGCAAATTCAGGGATTGGAAAAGAAAAAAAGAAAGAAATCAATTTCAAGCAATGCTTGAAATATATGTAAACAAAGTCACTTAAGTGAAACTGGCCTAAAATTACAAGAAGGTGTTTACCCTTTGGAAGCTCAGATAAAAATACTGTTTACAAACTACTTACAGGTTTCTGGCCTTCAGAAAGCAAGGTAATTTCCCCCAGTGATTTTCTATGCATAGTGTGAGGGAGGTAGTTAAAGCTGATATAATATAATCTGAGCTACATTTAAACATCTGGTCCATCTGCTTCATATGCATTGATAGTCTCTAGTCTAGAGCCATCAATAGAGTGTTAAAGTGTTATTGAATATAACTTTTAATAGCTGTTTTACCTATGTGTCCTTCTTGGGCAGGCTTTAAAATCAGGATCATAAGTAAAATATGACTCTAAACCACTGCCATATTATATAACATTGTTTTAAATTAAGTATATGTCTAATGTGGATTTAGGATCTGTAAAATTTGTAGTTGATTGATACCATGCCCCACAATTTTCCCAGTAATAATTTAAAGAAATAGACAGATGTGTACATGGGATAGATTAAGTTATACTTAGGATGGTCTGTAGGATGTTTCACTTCAAACACACCAACCCCTGTAATTCCTGAATTAAATTCTCTTCTTCCACTGATTTAAATGGGAGTTTTGCCAAATGAAAAACACTTTTTCTCTTTCATTTGGCTATGGTGGAGCGTCTGTTCTTCTGCTTAAGAGTATTTCAGAGTTTTTGAAACTATACAAAAATTTAAAAAGTTTGAATATTCACTTAAAACAGAGGGCCTGACTGGGTTTCCATGTTCCAGAAAGTGTTGGATACAAAACCTAAAGGCTTAGGCATTTAAAACATATCTAGCTAATGCCATCACCAGCAAAAACCTACAAATAATTCCACAGTTGGAAAGAAAGGTCAAACTATAGACTGTAAAAGCCGTGCATATTTGATTCATCCAACCTCATTTCTTTAAAAAGCATGAAGACTAAGATATTTCAAAAAGCTACAAAAAGTAATACCTTTCAGCTAATTAGGCTTCTCAATACATGTGAAAGTACTTTAGAAGTGTACTGCAGGTCAATGGAAGTACATATTGACAACCATAAAAGCCCTGAGTTCATTTAGGAATAAATACTGATTCTGGAACTTAACTCTGATGTAATTTATCCTTCACAAAGGGGAGAAGCTAAGCAAGAATCAGCAATTTATCCTTTGATGAGCTGGGAGCACAGACCATGGTATTAAATAGTCCGAATGACACCATTTTTCCTATGAGCACTCACATGTTTTCTATGATTAAATAATTTTCCACTTCTGTATTTTGATATGCATTACTATTATTTTTTAAAATCCAAACTTTAATCCTCACATGTGACAGAACATTTCTGGAGAGACAACAGAGATTCTAGATCACATTTTTAATGTGAACTGAAGCATTATACCTATAAGATTTAAAAAGCAAAAATGCAGTTTTGTGTACAATTCTGATTAGACTGGAACTGAGCAGAGCTGCTCAGCTGGCTTGCTTAACAGCTGCTCCAAATCTCTTAGGAAGGAGCATATTTTTACAAAACATTTTATGAGGCCGCACACAGAGAGCTATAGGAGTTTATTATTGAGGCAGACAGGTTGACTAATAAATATCAATTTTGCTTTGGGAATCAGAAATGTAAGTGGTTTGCCTATCCAAGAAGTCTAGGCAATTTATGGATGTATGGATTATTTAGGTGTGTGTGATTTAGTGATTAAAATTCCATATCAAATAAATAGTCTCATGTATATCTAGGCCAGAACCTTTATCAACTTCTCAAATGCTTGTATTTGGCAACATTCAGAAGTGAACATACCCATCCTCAGACAAAAAAGATTTGAAGAAAATGAAGGCAAAATAGCTAGGCCAGCACGTAACAGCAGTCTGTCTCCAGGACACATTTACAGTCTGGCAAGATAACTAGGGCAATAGGAGTGGAAAGAGACAGGCCAAAGCCTGGGGTGTGTCAGATGTGCAATTGTGAGTCACTTTATTTTCTAAGCTACTGCACAAGATGGATGTCATGACCTCTCACACAGCATTGCTGAATAAAGTGTTAGCAGTACAAGGTGTCAGTCTGGATAATAACTTGAATCATTTTATAAAAGCTCAGAAATACTTGAATTTTCCAAGAGGCACACCTTTCTGGAGGCTGCTTCTTCTGTATTCTAGACACAACAGTAATGCTTTGTAGTCTTTGAGAATGATGCATGAGCTGGATTTTCCAATTTTAATATATTTTTAAGGAAATCTATATCTGGCATTCCCTCAAAAAAGCCTTAATGCTGAAAACCAAAGCATTTTCTGTATATCACAATGTGAAAAAAAATTGGAATCATAGAATGGCTTGGGTTGGAAGGGACCTTAAAGATCATTTCGCTCCAATCCCCTGCCATGGGCAGGGACACCTTCCACTAGACCAGGGTGCTTGTCCAGCCTGGCCTTGAGCGCAGTCTCAAGCTACTGTGACTTTGTTTTCTTCTCCACCTCTTCAATTAATATTATAGATCATTACTATTTTGTACTGTTTTCAATGCTGAACATTAAACTGCTGATCAGCCTGAACTGACAGCTCCTGGCACTGCTATAATAGCGACAATTGTCCCCAGTCACCCATCTTCTATTGCTGTGTTTTTCCTCTCCCTTAGTCCTTTGTCTTTAGGGTCATGGTTAGCATACAACATGGAGCTTTCTACACAGATAGGTCGAAGTGTATTAATTCTCTGTCAAACTCCATGTAAAAAAAAAACTTGCTACAAATGTACAGAGCAGGCTCTCTTGTCTTTGATTATCTGTCTGAATTTGTCAGTGCCCCTCTTTACTTTCTCTTCTTTCTTATGTATTTATTCATTTTTCATTTATAATGTCTTTCTGCTTGATAAAAACCGGACACAGTGTCATTCCTTTCAAACTGCTCTCATAAATCACAGAAGCACAGGATGGTTGCGGTTGGAAGGGACCTCTAGTTCTGATGCACCTGCTAAACAGATTCCCCTAGAGCAGGCCACAGAGGATCATGTCCAGGATGATTTTGAGTATCTTCAGGGAAGGAAACTCCCCATCTTTTCTGGGCAGCCTCTTCCAGTGCTTTGTCACCATCAAAGTAAAAAAGTTTTTGTGTGTATTCAGATGGAACTTCTGTGTTTCAGTTTGTGCCTGTTGCTGGGCACCATTGAAAATAGCCTGGCCCCATCCTCTTGACACCTGCCCTTAAAATATTTATGTGCATTGATAAGATCAATTCTTAGTCATCTCTTCTCCAGGCCAAACAAGCCAAACTCGCTCAGCTTTTCCTAACAAGAGAGATATTCCAGTCTCCTCATCATCTCCATAGCCCTCTGCTGCATCATGTCCAGCAGTTCCTTGTCTTGTCCTGAGAAGCCCAGAATGGGACACAGCACTCCAGATGTGCCTCATCAGGGCTGAGCAGAGGGGCAGGATCACGACCTGTGACCTGCTGGCAATGCTCTTCTTAATACATCCCAGGAAAAGGAATTAGTACCATTGTCCTTCTTGACCCCCAGAGCACACTGCTGGCTCTTGGACAGCTTGTTGTCCCCCAGGTCCTTCTCTGCTGAGCTGCTTTCCAGCAGCTAACCTGTACTGCTGCATGAGGTGATTCCTCTCCAAGAGCAGCTCTGCCTTTGTTGAACTTCATTAGATTCCTCTCCTCCCAACACCTCATTACCTTGTCACCTTTATTCTCCAACTCACTCAAGCATAGATCCCTCACAACAGCTAAAGGAGGTCATCTGGCTTTTTTTTTCTAAATTCTTTTGCCTGTACTTCCACCCTGTAAGACTTAAGAAATAATATTTTGTGAAGTAAAAATTAGGCAACTTTTTGAAGTGCTACAAGACATCTACCAACTAAGTTGTTAAAGAAAAAAAGGTCAATACCGTATTCATAATTCATTAAAGATCTGTCACTCTTCAAGCACTTTTTAAGTATCTCATTCTACCTCAGAGGTTTTCAGTTCATGAGAGAATATTTTATTCCTATGACGCAGGAATCACAGAGAGTCTGTCTTCAAAATTTCTTCACCATGACACAAAGAATTAATCCAAAAAGAATAGATGAGGGGACATTCCTTTGCTTTGATAGTACATTTTATTTATTGACTGCATAGAGTATTTTCCTTCTCTCCCCTCAAAAGGAAATGCTAGGAATATAGCAGAATATGTAGGAAGAAACTCCAAACCAGCCAGAAATAAATTAAAAATTAAAATAATATTGCAGACTTGCTAAAGAAATATGAACTTTTAAAAAATGTTTTTATCATAGATTTTCCTCCAGTAATATGCCTGGTCAGCTGCTGAATCCCACAGACACAGACAGAGACATAGATCCAGCAGTGTAGGAAAAGAAGCAAGTTTTACCAGCAGTTTGGCACCACTTCCAAACCAAGCAATGTCAGTTTAGTGGGTTATACACACTGCAGGCCTTGCCGCAGGCACAATTCCGGATCACTCCCTTCTGTAAAAAATCCTAATTATTTGGGAAGGTCAGTACCTCCTGCAGTGCTGTTCAAGCACTGTGGCAGAGCTGACACTCATGGATGGTACTGGGAAAATTGCCATGATGAGAGAGCTGCTACTTGTTTTCTGTTGTTTTGTGTTTTGTTTTCAAAAGGAGAAGCCAGAATAGCTCCTATTTGGCTCAAATTAATCTGTATCCGGCTATCTTTACAGCTACTCAAACCATCTCAGCCTTACATAGTACAGATGGAGATCTTAAGTTATAGCTAAAAAATAATTTTCAGAAACATTTGCAAAGTCATTAGCTGTGATAAATTGCACGATTTACTCCTAGACCAAGATTCTTTCAGGTGCTGTTTCTCCCTGGATAATCAAATCGTGTTTTGCTTCAAAACAGTTCAACTCCTTCCAGATGCTGCACCCTGCAGAACGTCCTTCCTAATTGCCAGATTGGGACTTGATGTGGACTGCATCATCCCTAAAAATCCATCAGCACCTACAAGGTTCACTTCAAGCCCTGTCTCCTGCCAGTGCAGAGTTCCTGGGATTTCTGAAAGTTTTTTGTCACTGCTCACATAATCTTGGACTAACCATCACAAAACCAGCAACACACCATGCTTACTTTTTTCTACTATCATGGGACCTGTGATATCCAGCTTGGACTGAGATACCTCACTTTTAGTCCAAAAACCAGGTAAATCACACCTTGAAAGAGCACTTGTAAGCATCCTACACAACTGAGCAGAAAATGCTCTCTTGTTTCACGAGTTGACAGTCAGGAATATGCAATTATATCCCTTCTGTACAATTAACAGTGACAGTTAAAAGCAACAGTCAGAACATTTGATTTAATATTGGTGACATTTAAAGACATCTTAGTATACTTTTCTTGGCTCTTACTTCCAAAAGTTCTTTTTTCTAAAAGAATGAGTTGAAAATATTTGGGTTTGTGTTCCACCGGCACAGATGATCAATTGACTTAAGAAAGGTATAAGATCATCTCAGTGTACTTTAAATATATGCAAATATGTTTTAAAAATCAAAGTATACATTCACGCTCTGTGGCCATGCACTCCCAACAACTTTGTTTGGAATTCTGCTGGACTTTTCAGTAACTATTGAAGAAAAAACCTTTTTCTTACATAGGACCATCTGCATAAACCTTCCTTATTGCTAAAGCAAGTCTTGCCCCCAGTTTTTTTCAGATAGCATATGTGATTTCTTCACCAGAATTTCTGGCTGCAAGTGTAATCACATATTTGAAGATGATAATTGACAATACCCAGGACAGCCTCATTTAAATTTTGTCCTTTGTAACAACATTTAGGAATTGAAGTTGTACAAAAACCTGGTGGCTTACACATCCACCTCCTTCCTGTCCATAGAGTTTGAGGAGATTTAAAAGGTGGCACCTTATTACATGTTTTCCACCAGGGAGAGATAACCCTTGTAAAGATTAATGTGCTGCCAGACTACCCTACCATCACCAAATGTATCACTTTAAAATTTCATAGGACTTTTTTTTTTCCCTGCTAAGCTGAATAATGCCCACAGAGCTTCCTCTTGCAAGCTGCAAGAAAGGCATTGTAAAACATGCCACTGCCAAACATATTTCCAATATTAGCATTCATTTCACACATGCACTCTTGAATAAGTACAGTTAGTGCAGAACCAAGACTTCAGACTAAATATTTCTGCTTTGTTAGACTTCATGATGGTTTACATTACCTCAAAGGGTGTATTCAGGATATCTTAGTGAAGGTTATTAGCATTGATTTATGTTATTTCAATGCCTTACATTTTTCAATAAAAGTACCTAAAAAAGGCAATTGAATAGTTAAGTTGGATGCCACTGTGCTTTATTAACTCACACCCTGATCTTGCTACTTAGATGAAAACTTGATCTGATATATGCAAAAGACAGGAATTTATTATGCATTAATGCATAATAAAAGTTATGTATTAATTGCAGAAATCAGAAAGAAATTTGACAGGAAAAAAATGTGTCAATCTGATCCCAATTCCATGTAGGGGACTGAAAGCAAGCCTCCAAGTCCAAACATTTTTCTCTGATACAGTAATCTCAATGAAAGAGTTTCTGAGTCTTTAATTTATATCTAAAAAACCTGTAGCTAGACAGGATAGAGAAAATGGAGAAAATTTACTGAACTAATCTTTTAGGTCAGCCTAGATAAAAACTAAAATTATTTCCTCATTTACCTCCTCGCTTTAGAGATCAAAATCATGCTTCTGGCTTGCTGATACAATTATTTGCTTGTATGCCTGCCAGGCAGCGTGGTACATATCCATCTTCAGTACATGCTACATGCCAGCAATTGCTCTGCTTGGGGTAGGCAGTTGGAAAGCAATCTGTTAAAGTCCACAGCATGACTCAAACCCATTCTCCTCTCCTCCTAACATTTTCCCATTGAGAGCTGTCTTAAAGAGCAATCTCTCTCCATCAGCACATCTCCTTTCCAGGGCCTGGCCAATGGACCTTGCGGTGCAAGTTTTTAAATTACGGTTTCTTGGCTTAAAAGGTTTTTTTATGGGTTCGCAGAATAGCACACCAATGAAAAACCACTTAGCTCTACCTCAGCTAACCATATATTTTGTTATAATTTGGATGGCCATTACACAGCTACTTCTCTGGGGAAGCTGAAGAGCTGGGTATTTCATCACTCTGCTAAGATAACGCTCATTTAAATCCTCATGCACAGCAGAAAATATTTAATATTGCAATACATCACATGCCTCCCTTGCTGCTGTTAGTACACAAGGAATCTTTTGGTACTTTTTTCTTTTTGAGATCTACATTTCTTGTTCAGAGAAGATGCAGAAGCCCCATCCCTGGAAGGTCAAGGTCAGCTTGGATGGGGCTCTGACCAATATGTGGAAGGTGTCCCTGCCCATGGCAGGGGCTTGGAACTAAATGATCCTTAGGGTCCCTTTCCTTTGTAGATGTATTTCAAAAATGTCTGCCTTGCAAGCTACCCAAACTTCTGAACCAGGCTCTCCAACAACATGTGTTTCCTATTGCTAGGACAGACAAGCTCCCACCAACTTCTGGTAACATAACTCCTTCAGCACTCATCCATCATGTCTGAAATCCTGCTGTCCTATTAAAGCATCTCTGATGTGTTGCAAACAGTTTTGTTTGGAACAAAAAGATCTATTATGCACAAGAGTGATTATTAGGGATGGGACAGAAGTGCTAAGGCATGAAAGTGACTCAGGAAAATGGGTTGATCTGCTGGCTCAGCCATGACAGTGTGCAACTGAGCCGTTTCCTTCCCCACTCCATGCCTTTGTTTCACCAAATCAGAAGACAATGGTAACGCTGATCCCTACTGAGCCTTTCAAAGTGTGCAGATTGAAACTGCTTTGTGGGTGAACAGAATTAAAGAAAGGTAAAACTTCACAGTTTTCATTACATCTAAAAGACAGACTGCATAAATGCACAGTAATTTGTTTAAATTTCCAAGAATATATACAAAATTATTTGTAAACCTACTCCCCCCTTTCCCTTTAGCCTTTCTTATTTTAGGGTAAATGAACCAAGAGAGACCCATTCATTCATCACAAAAGTTTCCCTCTGGACTACTCCCAGTTGATTAATTTTAAATTAGTAATTGAAATTAAGAAAGAAACGTAGAGCACAGATGAAGCTAGCATGAGTTTTACACTTGTGATTCTAGAATGAAGACTTTAAAACAAAAGAATGTCATTTCAGAATGGTGCAGAACTGCAGAACAGCTCTGTAAATAACACAGCAACAGAACAGATTTCTCACCAACACCAGCATCAAAGCTCAGCAAAGCCAGGTTTCACTGCAGCTGTTGGGGACACTTCTGCACAAGATTCCTGTGCTGGGATGCAAAACCCATCATAAAAATTAAATAACATAAAAATAATTAGTTTCTCAAATTGCAAGGACATGTTGATTATAAAACTGACACAGAAAAGCCAGGAAGTACTTTCCAGAGAAAGAGGTAGCAGAACTTTCATTTTTACTGAACCGCATTAATGATTTTAATGATCAAAAAGTTCCTCTCACGCAGTCAAAACATATAAAAAGGTTTTAGCATGAAAAAAAATAATTAAGAGGATTACTTAGCACGTGTGAAAGAACTATCTTCTAGTCACAAGCTTCTTTTTTATCTTACTATGCTTTCATTCCTATACTTTATCCTACATTTTTTTTTCCTCCCAGAGCTACACTTTTATGTCCTAAACTAGATTCATAATTTGGAGGCTTCTAGGATCATGCTTTAGGCCTACTCTGTAATTTAACATAATTTGTATAACTGCTGGAATTATTAAAAAGGTTTCAAGGGATAATTTTGTAGAATAAAATATAACTGCAGAGATTTGCTGACGGAGGGCCTAAAGGAGTTCAGATGTGTCTTTATATTCAGCTGTCAAGTGTTGGTCGCTTATCTACACGATATATTAAATTTTATATCAACTTTCCTTTCTCTGATTACTATCATTTTTATCTATGATATCCACCAGTATTCAGCACAATTGAGATATAATTGCAGAATAGCTGCTGAGTATCTTCTCTGTGGATTTGCTAACATGTAGGATATGCACCAAAGTGCAGAATGTAACTGAGGAACTTAAACAGAGAATGAAAGGGTTGGCTTCTTCTGTTACCACACTGAATGGTCAACACTGGTTTTCTCTCTCTGTCTGGAACACTGCAAGAACGTTTATGTTTCTCTTATGCTACATATTTCTGTTTATTTATGTTGCTTAATTAATTCTTTCAAAAGAAGCACCTTCTTTCCTCTCATCTTCATAATTTCTTCTTTGTCCACAAAGAATGTCAGCTCTATAGATTGAGAAAAAAAGAGGTGCCAACTCTTTAGGGAAGATGAAAGTAAGAAAATACAAAATGTTGCCTAAAATGGGTTCTAAATATCCTTGGGTTTGGTGGAATATATTTAGTGGCTGAACAGATAGTCTGTCCTTGGTGAGACTCCGAACAAAGCAAAGGAAGATAACTAGAGAAGAAAACTTTTCATTAGGACAAGTGAAGATAGAAAGCAGTAATGTATTAATTTCTAGCTCCTTTTGTGCAATGGGGAGAACAAAAGTCAAGAGTTGTCCAAGGAGATAGCACCTACATGGTGGATAATGGTTTGGTGTTTATATTTTTTGGCACCATATCAGAATACCTCTAGGACAAAGACTTTTCTGAGAAAGGTTGATGGACTACGATTCTAAATCATAGAATCCTAGAATGATTTAGGTTGGAAAGACCTTAAAGATCATCTGGTTGCAACCCTGCTGCCGTGGGCAGGGGCACCTTCCACTAAACCAGGTTGCTTAAAGCCCCATCCAGCCTGGCCTTGAACAGTTCCAGGGATGGGGTGTCCACAACTTCTCTGGGCAACCTGTGCCAGTGCGTCACAACCCTCAGAGTAAAGAATTTCTGTTTTATCGATAATCTAAACCTACTTCCTTTCAGTTTAAAGTCATAGGCCTTTTGTCCTATCACTCCATGCCTGTGTAAAAGACTGTTCTCTAGCTTTTTTGTAGGCTCCCTTCAGGTACTGAAAGGCCCCAATAAGGTCACCCTGGAGACTTTTCTTGTCCAGGCTGAAAAACCCCAAGTTCCTCATCCTTTCAGAATGAGACTTCCCTCAAGAGCGTTATGGGAAAAATGCATCTACTCAAATAAATGGATATCAGGGTACTAGGAAAACAGCTACAAGAGGTAAAAGACAGCACAGTTATAAGACAATCAGTAGCAGAACGATCAGTATAGTCAAAAGAAGGTCAACAGGCCGTGCTGTTTACCCAAGAAATACAGAAAACATCCAAACTGGAGCAGGAAGAACAGAACAGAGAACTTTGGCACTACTCTGCAGCCACACACTGAACATTGGGTAGTTTCAGCTTTCAACAAACCAAAGTCCTTTAGGAGCCCATTGCAGAATTAAATTCCTTCCATGCTTCTTAAATTATGTGTAAGACCAACGCTAGCATAAATTCTGGTCAGTATCAAATACAAGAAAAATAGCCTAGAGAATATGATAGATCAGAATATTCTTTGAGTAAGATGAAGTTTAGCCTGTGCTTTGCTATGTAACAAAACCCCAAAGCTTCATTACTCCTAGTGCACTGGCACCAATAATAAATGGGAATAGGTAAATATTTCCCAAACAATATATTAGATTTATATTGCATTTCTAATAAATTACACTGAAGAGAACAGAAAAGACCCTGAGAATTCTCAAGTGCGTATTGAATCATTGGTCATTTCACCCTCAAAAGAATTTGAATTTCAACAAGAATTTTTAATTGAACCCCCTGGATTTTAGCTTATGATTTAATCTACCAAGTTGCTAAGGCAACCAATGATTATAGCTGCTGGGCAAAATTCACAGAATTGTTAATCGATCTTAATCTGGGTACGCTGCATCACTAGTTCTTTCACAGGGGAAACAGACAAGGCTAAGAGAAAAATTTGGGTTTAATACTTAATTTACAACATAGAATGACACTAGAATTGCGAATATGCTTTTCATAATAAACATCCCTATTAGAAATACCATCTTTTAAACCCATTTGTTCCAATAGAGACAAATCTTTCGCTGAGGTTTGTATATCACCCAGCAGTGTGTGTCTCAGAGATATCTAATCAATGAGCTTTTTAATGTGCTCAACTCTCCCTCTGCTCTCAAAGGGGGAGAATGGATTTGCCCAAATCGAAAGTTACAGTCATTATTCTAATATGATTGTGTTGGAGGATAACCTTTGTATGGTGCTACTTTCAAATCTGTGCACTACTTTTCTGGCCCACTGTATAAAGTGCAATGGCCTGCCAGGGCGTGGTTGAGAACTTTTGCAGCTCTGTTCTTTATCCTGTTTTCACCATGAGCATTAACCAATCACTTAAGATCTCTATGTCTGTTCCAGGCTCCTATTTCCTATCCTCCAGTAGAGTGATGCAATTAGACTTAGCTACTAAAGAAGGGTGTTGCGAGATCAACTAACTTTGAAATTTATTTCTAAAATATTCTTAATATCAAGTGTTGTGCTTAGCTAACATATAGCATATTAATTTTAATGACCAAAAGTAGTTAGCCAGGAAATTTATATTCTGTTTTATGGTCCCATTAAATGCCCATAAATTTATGCATCCAGATATAGCTAACTTAGCATTTATGAAAGTGCTTTCATTCTGGTTCAATCTAATTCACTTTTACGGTGAGCAGCTAAACTCTTCTGAACATACTCTGTTAGTGCGTTATTCCTGGTGACTTTCTTGGAATAGCTGTAGTTATAGTACACTAAGGCAATATTTTGCACAACAAGTCAATTTAGTTATTCAATATAGTTATTATTACTTGAACTGATACTTCTAATGTGGTGACTGTTCTTCACATTATTTTGCTCATGTAATCTAGAGCTCTTCTCGTTCACTTTGATTTCCTCAATAAATGTAACCTAGAATACCCAATCTGCAAAAATAAAACAGGGACTAGCACCTATGAAGAAGTTACCACAAAAAACCATCACAGATGAAGGAGTCCAAGGACCAGTGTAAGTTTCAAATAAATGCCTGTGCAAGACCTTTGGGACTCTACTGGTTGAATAAGAAGGTTGCAGGTATGCAACTGAAGGAGGATATTCTTTGAAAGCTGATACAGAGAGCAAACTATACTGGTCTTTCACCACAGCCTGGAATTTATGTAATTTCTTGATGGCAAAGAAACCTATCACAACATTCAGAGGTATGATAGGTCCTTAACCTTTTTGATATTTAATAATCAATTAATATTTTTTGTGGAAATAAGGGTGCGATCCTCCTGAAACCAGAAGCTCTAATTCTACAATGGCACACACGAGTGTAACTCACTGATGAGCCACGCCCTCATGATTCTGCTGCATAAAATACCAGTTGAGATAATGCCCCAAAAGAAAGGAAAATTGTGAGGCTGTGTTTCAGCTGGAATTGTACAACTAACTTCCTTTTTTTGCATCATACTATTTGAGATATTTATCCAAAAGATACAATTTTTTCCGATTTAGGTCTTGAAATCAAAACTGTACTAGATCAGGGAATGACAGAATCATTAAGATTGAAAAAGACCTCTAAATTCAGTGAGTTCAATTATTGAGATAAAGGGTTTTGATGGAAAGAGTAAAGAAGGATAGAACTAAAATCAGTAGCATGAAATTGTTACAACAAAACTTTTTATTTCTTCTGGTTTTCTCATTTGTTTGCCTCATCTCTTCTTTCATTTTCACTACAATTTATTCATCCTCTCCCCAGTGTTTGTTATAAATTCCTCATTTGTTCGAGGCTCTTTTCATTATATCTATTGTGAATTTATTTTTTGAATAGATTTCTCCCCACTCTGCATCTTGTGTTACCCATTGCCTTTCTTTCTGCCTTACAGTAGTTATTGTGTTGAAATATGTTTTCTAAACATCTCTCTGAAGAAACTTGCCTGTTTTAGCTAAAGAAAGCACATAGTGCATTGTCATGAGGAGAAAAATGAATTATTTTAAAAGGTTGCAGCTAAGAAACATTTATAGCCCCAGTCTTAGGTTTATGGTTGGACTTGATGATCTTAAGAGTCTCATTCAACCCAAATGATTCTATGATTTCATGATTATTTTTTTAAATACAATTTTTAACTTTGCAAACATATTATGTAATGCATATACACATGGATTCACACATATATAAATATGACTGTCAGCTGGTTTTCAGCCTTCCTAAGGAAGTTAGAAAAGATAGAAAGCTTTGAACAAATGAAGGGATTTCTGTCTGAAAGATGGAAATCAAATTGCAATTGAATCAAATTGAATCAAATTCATCTGAAAATTATGGAATATTAGAAGGTATATGGAATGTCATGTACATAACACTTGAGAATAATGCTTAAGAAGTCCTAGCTGAAACACTTTTTAGTGCTTCATCCTTTCTCCAAATCATTCATATACAATAAATCTTAAAAAAGACCCTTAAGTGTAATCCTCCACAGCTTTTCCATCAGGATAACCCACTTTCAAACCTTTTGCCTCCTATCGATATAAAATGAAAGGTAGCTAAAGAAAATGTTACTACTGTGCAATAAATGCTTTTTCATCTAACACACATCAGTACAATTCCCTTTGAAACTCTATTTTATACCAGGTGCCTACTTAAAAAGGAACACTGTTTATGCAATTTTGACAATACTCCAAGTAATGAACAATAACATGGCTTTTAGGCTGAAATCCCCATTGACTTAATCAGGACTTCTGCCAAAATCCAGATATGCCCCATGACAGCCACGGATGCACACAGTTACAACAAAATATAATATTAAACACTTTGGGGTTTGATGCTTTCATCATTTGTTATTTGACCATCTTTTTTTCCCCCATATTTTAAAATTACTTGCTCACACATGACAAGAGTTGTATTTTGCCTGTCTGATTCTCAATTTGTCCCTTACTGCCATTAATTCAAAAAGTCATGAAGATCAGGAATGTATAACTACTATCATATATATGGGATTTTTAAAAAAAGCCAACAAAAAAACAAGCCAACAATTTAGAAAGGTAATGTCTATAAAAGATGACTCAGGCAAATAGTTTATAAATGACATTTTATAAGTTACTTGTCAGAGAATAATCTCTGCATCCTCTCTAATTAACTACACAGTATGTTATAATGGTAAAAATGAAAGTTTTTTCATTTCCTTTTACTCCAAATATAGGAAGCTTTAATATCTACAGTACTGTAGATAGAACCATTCACAGAAGACTGGACCTGAGAAAGCCTTTTAGAGCTGATTAAATCCTTGGTTTTTTCATTTGCTGAGGGGTGAGTGGGGGACACTGCAACCACCATAGACTGCAGTACAGCAGAGGTGCACAGAGCTATGAATTGGTAATTCCAGGATTTGGATTCCAGCTACACTGGAGTACACCATATGTGATATCCACGAGGGACTTTTACAGAGCTTCCCCACTGCTGGAATGCGCATCACCCTGACCTCAAGAGCTGGCTGTCAGCACACCAGGCACTTCAGCTGCAAAACTTAAAGACTGAAAAATTGAGACTTAAAAATTTAAAACTGTATGTATTCAACTCCACTCTCAAATAAGCAGTTTATTATATTGCCCTGTTATTTATGTGGATATTGAAGGCAAGAGACTTGTTCCACTCACCCTGGACTGGTAGAAAGACAGAAATGCCACTTCTCATCTCCCCCTTCCAAGCCACATTTTCTTTAGCCCTTGGATTATGGTGCTGGAAGGACACATGCTGACTTATCCCTAAAAATCCTCATAGATGGGGGACACTAAAAATTTCCAAAACCAAGTTTAAACATAGTGACAAGATAAACAAGCCTCTTGTTTTTCTTGCGGGGGGTCTCTCATGAACATTTATCAAATAACCCAACAAATTCTGCCAAGAGCAGAATGGGAATGCAGTATATACGTGGTAAAACTTCATATTTTGCCAAAGTCAGACATAGATGATTCATTGCATACTCAGAAAGAGTTTCCTGTCCTAAAATTCACAGCCCTCCATGAGGAAATCATCTGTAGTTAGGGTGTGAAGGTAACTTTTATTCTTTATCTTCATAAATCAAAAGACAGATTCGAAACTAAAAGGACTGCAGCATATGTTCTGAGAAAGTCTGTGCATATTTTGTCTCATATTCCCCATAAACTGTGCAAATAATGGATTATTCACTCAATAACAGAACAAAGATGGAAATCAGGTCATCTAGACCTGAAATATTTCATTCAATCCAACACAAAAGTTTTTGTCTGGAAGAGGGAACATTACTTTTTGGCTACATTTACTTTTGGATACTTTGTTCCATTTTGGAATGTCAGTTTAAAATGATGAGTCCAAAATTATTTTGCAGCTTTTAAATAACATGTTTTGCCTTTTTTGAAACAAACTTTACATTAAAAATGTCAATACAAAACAATGTCGTTTCTGATCTTTTTTCTTCTTCAGTCAGATGAAATTATTTGTTGATTTTCACTTGAAAGTTTCAAGGTAAGACTGAAATAGTTTTTGGTGGCAAATTTGCTATTAAAAACATCACCATCTGTACTCATGCTAAACACTCCATGTTTAGATTCTTAGTTTTAGCTACCTTTTCTGACAATAAATATGCACTTCTGATTTTATATTTTTTGCACTGAAAAGTATAGTTTTGCTGCAGCCACGTCACTTAAAACCGAGAAAAATAAATCAGTTCGTCCCCATATTTAAACATGATACAATTCCTTAAACATTTCAGAAAGATCACAAAATGTTTACTAATTTAATCAGTTTGCTTCTAGAACAGGCATCAAACTGTACAGCAAAACCCACAAGAAGGTATCATCAACTTGTAGGATCAGCTTTTTTGTTTGGTTGCCTTTCTTGAGACTAAAGCAATAGGAAAAACACGATTCCATTTGGTCTACAGCAGTAGCTCAGGAGCAAGCAAAGTTGTGCATTAACTTGTGCAGTCCTTGAGGTGACACCCAAAAATTTGTCCTTCCATTTATTTAGGGTTTTGAAGTTTAGACTGAACTTGAAAAAAGGATTATCACCAGCTTTTGTAAATTAAATTAGTAGAAAACGAGACTAATTTCACTAAAATGTTTTGTTTCTCTCAATACCTGATCTCATCAGTCAATGTTGCAGAAACGTTACCAGAAATGTTCCAAATGCAGTTCTTTCTCAATGATCTATTTGTTAGAAAAACGTTGAAGTTTTGTTAAGAGTGTGATAAAAATAGAGTGTGATAAAAAATACATCATAAAATTCACAACTGAAGTTTCAAGTGTTACACACCATATCATTTTATTTTGATTATATGTCCAGTGAGCATGTATCTGTGGTATAAAAACATACCATAAAATAGGAGTCTTTTTACGGTGTAACATATTCTCATAGTTTCAGTTGCCATAAGACCTTTGAATCCAGGAATGAAAAAACAAATAAAAGAAAGTCTTTATTATTTTGTAATAACTCCCAGAGTGTTTGTTCACCTCTTAGGAAGGAATTTCAAATATTGCAGCTGGGCTTTTTTTCCCTTTTGCAGGTTCCAGAAATTACGCCTGAGCTAGCAGATTTCTGGAGCATCCAATCTGTTCAACCTTGAAAAGGTTATGTATGACAGGTTATTATGTTCTATTAAACACATACCTGTTTTATCAGGGCTAGATCTATGGGACAGCAACAAGCATTGTGCTCTACAGCTTAACTGAGAACTTTAGTAAATTGCAATTTCCCATCCATCTGCACAGTGCAATATGATCCATGTTCTGGCTTTTTAATCTCCTATCCACAAGGTCCTGATTTTTCATGTTCTCTCGTGAGTATTTCCAGATTTCAAAGAAATAGACCCATGAGCAGCAGAACAAACAAGACCTCCCTTCCTATGGCTCTTAGCTGTATTGTTAAATTCTGATGGCTAATAAGGTGTTGGTTCCACTGCAGTGAAATTTCACATTTGCTCTTTCTCTCTCACTCCCCCACCTCATAATCATAATACTTAATCTGTATTAATTCAGTGGTATTTTTACCAGATGAGTTAATTCTGTTTCTTTCCTCTACTTGGTTACCTCTTTTTATGGAAGTCATAAGGCTTTCTCTTCAGCTACTGACCTCTTTCAGATTTGATTGAAAATGAGAAAAAGGGGAAGAAAATCAGAGAAGGGGGCAAAAATTAGTATCATGGCCTAACAGTATTTTTTTCATAAAACACTTTTTCCACTGCAATCTGTGTTTCCTTTTCTTCTTTATTAATTTCTAAAAGCTTTATGCAATAGAGCTTCTTATGGCTTGAAAATGTTTCAATATTTCAGCTCTTGATTTTTGCCATTCATTTGTAAAAATTCTGCTTAGTGAGTTCAGTCACTAAAAGATTTGGCTACCAAGCTGTAAGTCATTCTTAAAACATTCCATTAGTCAAGTATTTATGAGTAATTTATATTTCCCTCTCCACTGTAGATATGTATATTTTTCAGAATTGCATTTTATCATCTGCCTATTCTTCCAATTCTGTTTAATTCATCTGAAATGTCTTACAGCTTTGTCTTCTTTCCACTGCCCAAAATGGTATTCCGTCTGCAAATTGCCCTGTGTCTATCTAGCTAATAATCATATTGATACTTTTATAGCACTGTCTAGGACAGATTTCAAAATGTGCATAGACTTTCCCTGGTTGTCTTGGGATAACCTTAGCCATAAGCCTTCTGCCATATTGCAGATGATCCATTCATTTCTCTCAGTTGTTGTGATCACTGACACTCTAACCTTCCCTGGTATTTTATTTTCAGAAGTGTTTTCTTTCCTTAGCACGTTAGAGTGATGGGACTTAGTGAAAGTTATTCAGTAAGTACAAATAAATTATTTCAGCCTCTTTTCCATTTACTACTAATTTACTGACACTATCAGAGATTCCATTAAGCTAAAAGAAATCCATTTTTTCTTTAGAGAAACTATTCCTGTTTGTTTCAATCCCATTAGGTTTATCTCATTAAAAGTACCTGGCACAAATTTTCTGAAGTGTAATTGCCAAGATCATCCCTAGAGTTTCTGAAAAGACAGATAAATATTTCCTGCCATCCAGTTCTCTAAATGGAACAGCTGTGACACTGCACATTTTTATTAACTACCCATCAGCCATCTAATTCTACTTAATTAATACTATTTGTAAGAGAGTAACATTTTTGACTTCTTTTTTTTCTTTTGCAAATATACAATACCACCACCAACTCATAAAAATCTAGAGTAAAATTATACCAACTGCAAATTTACCCATATCTCCGGAAAACAGACTGTACCAAGCAGATACACTTCTTTGTTCCTAGGATCAGGTTTGTCCCTGAAGCACATTCCCAGTTCTGGAAGCTATGAGGAAAGTGGTTTGAACCGCTCCTGCAACCCTCCCAAATCTGCAAAGGAGTGGTGAGTACAGATTAAACAAAGACAATGAGGACAAGTGGGTGGTAGATTCCCACTCTGTGGCCTTAACACTTCAGAAAAATAAATGTCACTGGAGTAGGAATGCCCAGGATCTACATGGTCTAGCACTGCACCTACACTACTTAGTCTTTGAGCAATGTTAGCAATGCAAAACTCCCTTGTCCAATGCCCTGACCACTTTCTCCATCTTTGTTTGCAAAAAGAGTGTGAAGTGGGAGCTGCAGGGTAGATGCAGTACATAAAAAGGCTAAATTTGGGATGGGATTAAAAGCGTGAAGATCATTATTTCCTGTCTTTTCTGTCTTTTTAATTTTTACTCAGGTGATCATTCTTGTCCCAGACTGCTGGAGATGTGTAGCCACTGTGCCCCTCAGCCAATGAATCTCCTTCCCCACAGTCACAGAGATGTCGAAGAAGTCATTCAGACCACATGTCTTAGAGGGAAAGGGGAGCTGGGAAAGACACTGCCTGCTCAAGGGAACAGGCAGTTCTGGGAGAAGATAAAGCATTTCCAGAGTATAAGGCCTTTCTGGAAAGCAGCATCTTGACAAACCATAAAGTGTTGCCCTAATGGTTCTTGTGTTTGCATATCAAATTGTTAACTTATTTCTTCTTGATAAGATCTTATCACAGGTTCAAATGCCACTACAGCCCCCAAGAGATTGCCAGAGAACATGATGCCCTCCACTAGCACTTTTAGAAGGTATAGAGTACCAGAGTATTAAACCCATTACCAAATAATAATTACAATACTCAAATGAAATGATGGAGAATTTGGATTTGACAGTCTACCTATCATAGGTCTTCAATATCACACTCAGCAGGCCAACAGAAAGAGTTTGTGAGAAGAGAGGTGGAGATGGGTGCCCCTGAGAACCAAGGGTCCTCACTAGGATGTGCCAAATCTTGTTCTATTACATCTCAAGCCTCTTCATAAAGCATTCAGCCTACCATAATTAAGAAAACTCATTTACAATAACCATTATGATGAAAATTATGTTGAAAAACCCATCTAATTGAAAGTATAGTAATGCTCATCAACTCAGTTAGACACATGTGTAGAATTAAATCAAGGACATTAATTGATTAACACAGTAAGTAAATTGTGGTGTATTAGCTGGGAGGGTTAATTTCTACATTATGCAATCACGGCAGATTCTTACTGACTCTATTCTCGGAACCATTTTTCTTTAACACCAAGGCTGCTTGTTTTTTTCCCCAAATGTGTACACTTGTCCATGTGTTTCTCACTCACTGAGTGCAAAGCATCCATGCAGTGCTAATAGGAAAAAGCCAATAAATGTAACAAGATAGCACTGGTCTATAATTCAGTCTCGAGATATGAACATCTCTAGCTAAAGAAATTACAAAGGAATTATACACTAGTTAAAAAGTAGATACAATTTAATTGTAATAGATAGATTATTAGATAAGATTTGAATATACACAGGGATTCCTATTAATTTCTGGTCATTTGCATTGGTTTTAGCCTGGCCAGCTCTGTGGTATCACAACATTAAAGCTTTTCCTTGTCTATATGATGCTTAGGACAATGGGGCCCTGCACTGCTATCATAGCCCCTGGGCAATACTATAACCTAAATTATCATCATCATCATTCAGATTGAATTAAGAGGCTTGGAAAGAATATGCATCTAGGGAGGAATCTGCAGACCAGTCTAGCTTAGATCATTACTGAGAGCTCTAATGAGAAGGGCAGTGGCACATCTGCTTTGATGTATTCAGGGGCTGGAAGGATGGCACTAACCTGGTCAATAGTCTTGATGTAGCAAAGATAAGACGATCTGAGATATGCTACAGCATGACGCTACGGAATGGATTAATTTCATCCTCTCCCACACCTCTCATTTTATTATCAGATGAGATTCTCAAAAAGAATTTAAAAGAGTTTGTGACTTACAGTTCTTTGAAAATCAAAGGGAGATGTATTCCTGCCTAAATTAGTCTGAAACCTACTTTTCCCAAAAGCCTGAATATAAAAGAATCCAGCTTTTCAAGATTATATATAAACACCACCGTCACCCCTGGGTTTAACAGTGTTTGGGAAAATTTTGTACTTATCCACCCACACATGATCTAACTGGAGTTTGCCGAGCTTCACCCACAGAGGGATATGACCCACTGTGTTTGTATCCAGAATGGTGGAGCAATACTAACAAACCCAAAATTTCAGTCAGAGTTGTCCAGCAAAAATCATTTGGGGCCGCTATTTTTGTTCAGGTTTCTTCCCCTGTAATCCCTAGAGGCAACGCAATGAGCAGCTCCTTTGAATATTAAATTATTGAAGTTCAGAAGAATTTAATTAGTATCTCACCTACTTACCATCTTGCAACGATGCCTCTCCTACAATTTTATTGTACTACATTACAAGCAATTTCAACTTAATTGAATAACTGGAATAAAACTTGGGTTCCAATTGCCAGAATTATCTGTATTAAGATAGCTATAACTGACTTAAAAAACAGAAAACGTGAGATGAACTCTATGCATGCAGGTTTACAGCAGATTCTCTAGTATTCAACCTTAATATTCACCCTTAATATTACCATATTCACCCTAGTATTACCATACTGTCAAAAGAAATATGTTTAAACAACATTGCAGACATGTCAGTTGTCTGGGTATGAGCAGTTGAATAATCACAAAGTCAAATCAGGCTGTAAGGTAGCAAAATGTAGGCTCTAAAATATTTTCAAATATTTTAACAGTTTGTGCCTCTTTCTCCCAGCTGCACATGCCTATGTGCACTTCAGCCACTGACTGCCAGACTCCTTTCTTACAGTTCGTCACATTCAAATTATTTGTGAAATATGTTTTCTCACAAAGCCTTGTACTGGAAGCAAGAGAGGGGAAAAAAAATTGCAGGGACAGTGAGAGCAAGACAGGAAAAAAGCAATGGAACAAATCCCAAAATTGTATTTTCCTCAGCCTATTTCTCTACCCTGCTGCATTTTGTGTAGCTCCAAGCTGGCTCAGATCCCCTTTGGTTTGAGATAATGACCTGGCATAGAAGTCAGCTGCTGAGTCATCCTGCTTCAGCAAGAAAGTACCAGAAAAGAAGGCTGGTGATAAAGCCAGTGTATGAAAGCTGGAAAGCCACAGAAGTGAGTTTCTGATGGCACCATCATCTAGCTGAGTACAGAGCAGTTCTAAGTCATTCTGCTCTGGAAGATAAACCTGTAGAGGGAAACACAGAACCACTAAGGCTGGAAAAGACCTCTAAGATCATTGAAGTCCACCTATTAACCAAACACCATCAGGTCCCCCACTAAACTATGTCCCTTCATACCATAGCTACATGTTTTTTGAACACTTCTGAGGTTGGCAATTCCAACACTTCCCTGGGCAGCCTGTTCCAATCTTTGACCACCGTTTCAGTGGCAAAGTTTTTCTAATATCCAGACATTAGGAAATACCTATCCAGCTTCTCTGCAAGCTGCATTGTAAGAAAAGTTTGATGCTGCAGTCTTCAAATGAGGAAGATACAGCCCCTAAAAAAGGCAGATACAGTCCTCTAAAGGCATAGGTGTGGAAATTCCCAGTACACAAAGTGATGAAGGAGAATAGAAGAAGTAAACTATGTTTTTCAAAGTAATTCCAACATGCCAACATTTTAGTACCTATAATAGACTGACATATTGATCCTTTAGGTCTTTGCTCAAGACTGCTTTTCTTCTGTTTAGAAACATGACTGGAACAGGCTCCCCAGGGAAGTGGTCGCAGCACCAAGTTTTCCAGAGTTCAAGATGAGCTTGGACAATGCTCTCTCTCAGGCACATGGCATGATTCTAGGGGTTGTCCTGTGCAAGGCCAGAAGTTGGAGTTGATGATCCTAGTGGGTTCCTCCCAGCACAGCACAGTATTCTGTGATAAATGTGATGCTCTGCCTGGTTGATTGTTGCCTTTTTTGATAGATGCAGCTCTATTTTTTATGAGTCTTTGAGGTACAAGTGTTTAGTAGTCCTTGTGGCCTACTTTACACTCCAGAATACAGATGGGATTAAAATTCCCTAACCCCAGTATCTCTAGTAGAGAGTAGGTAAACAGCACTTTCAGAAATGGAAACCTGTCTTAGGCATTTTAACCTGAGCTTGCTTGAGCCAGATTTCAGACATTCCCTGACATTACAGGTATTAGTAAAGTACAAGCAGTACAGAAACGCCCTTGTGTTCACTTTACCATACCCATTCACATTTGCCTTAAGTAGATATCAACATCTCCAGAATACTGAAAAAATAATGCCCTTTAAACTGAAGTTAAGTTATGAAGAATGAAGACAGCATTTAAGAAAATAACCCAGTTTCAGCTGAAACCTCTAATTCAGTTCAGATCTGCTCCATTTTCAGATCTGTTGCACAATTGTGAAGAAAACAAACTGCCCAACAACTGCTAAAGAGGAAACGGCATCAATTTCAATGTGAAATCATCTGCAGGTGTGGTCTACAGAAGTTGGTTGATGACTTTAACACTCACAGAGTGTAAAGTTGTTAACTCTGTGCTATTTTGGCTAATTCCCAATAATTAATATAACTTTAAACTCTCATCACTGAAATTGTATTTCCCTGCTTGGCATTTGCTCATCCACTTGATCAAAGGCACAATTTGTGACGCTGACTTCAAAGTAAAAATTTGTTTATTTGCTGTAAAAACACCATTACTCTTTTCAGGCTTTCCAAAGTCATGTCATCAATTATAATAATTTTATTAAGTCTATTATCTGGTTTAATGATTTTTTTTATTCAGAAGCAAAAACTTCAACCACTGTGGGGTGATTAAATTCAATGCAGCAATTCAGGCAGATGCTTATTAAAACTGTAGTGGGAGGAAGGCTTTGAAAAAATCAGCTAGGTACACTTTCTTTGACAATGTGGTCATTTTCGGCAGAAAATACTTTAACCTAAAAAGCTGACTTCTAGATCCTATGTACGTAAAAGTTGCACTCTGTTCATATTTGGAAGATAGATGCAATTTGGTGTTCCTGAGTTTGTTGGTTGAAAAAATTGATTGCATTTTCCGTGGCTCACAGTGTCCATAAGTACTGGTAGAAGAAAAGCTGCCCAGAGTGCTGCCGTTTCAGTGAGCAGCTGAGATCCACTAGACTTGATAATATTCAACTGTATTTCACACTGCTTTTGTTCGGGGGGAAGAGAACCCACCTTTCAGTAGCAAGAAAAATAATAAAACCTGTTCTTAAAGACCATGAACAGCAAAGAGGAGACAGGGAGTGCTGTGTCTCCTGCTCTCTAAAGCAGCCAAGAAGCAAAATGATCAATAAGAGCGCAGTTGTCTCGTACATGAGGGCATCAATCGTTACACGTTCACAGCTCCCTGGTACAAACTTGTACTTCATGGGTGGCTTGCAGGATTAATAAGATCCATGCATGTGTGTAGGAATGGAAATAAGAAAAACATAAGAGAAGGAGAAATACAGGAATGGATCCTGAAGGTAAGTCAGAAAAAGGAACAGGGAAAAGGAACACTGATTAACTACGGAAAAAAGAAACAATGTGAAAGGGAAAGACAACACTGTGAAAAATCAAGTTAGTAAACAATGCAGATCTTAAAAAAGTCACCTGAGTCATCAAGACTGCTGATTATTTTTTGATATTTTCCCCAATTGCATCAGCTTCAGTAGCAATTTTTAAAGATTATTAAAAAGCAAGTAACATGATCTTCTGCAATAGAGAGATTGAAGGGAACCAAATGGCAAAAGGCAATTCCCATTTAAAAATATTTTGGAGAGAGATCTTTTTTTTGAGAAGTCTAAATTAGCCATTGATACCAAGATCAGAGAATCACAGAACCATAAAATGGCTCAGGTTGTAATGGACATTAAAGATCATTTAGTTCTAAGCCCCCTGCTATGGGCTGGGAGATGATGTTGTCACACAATAATAAGGTTGTGAAGATGTCACACAATAATAATCTCAAAAACTCTTATTTAGACTAGATTATTGAAAAGAATTGGAAAATAATAGCCAGCTCAGAAAGACCTGTTTCTCTTTTAAATGTCAAAATTATTTTGTTTTTTTCGCAGCTCCATAGTCCACAAAACTACATTACAGCGAGATGAGATAAGAGCTAGGAGAAACGGGAGTTTAAAAATGTTGGAAATAGCTTAAGCACTATTTAGTCAGGCTGCCAAGATATTCTTTCATAAGGTTTGACTAAAGAGATTCTGTTCTCTTCATCCTGAAGGCTGCAGCCATCCAGAGCTCCTGGAATTGCAAACTTCTGCTTTCTTTTACACCTGGTACTGACAAAAGCCAGAACATTTTTGATGTGTCACATCATCAGATGTATAAACACATATATCTTCTATTGAGTGAGTGAATTATCAGTATATTCCTCAGTGAAAAGCTATTATGGCACTTTAGTGCTTCATTTAAAATGTAGAATACATTCCCAAGTGTCAGCAGTAGCTGAAGTCTGACAGAAGGGCATTTCAGCTACCGAGCTCAGGGAAACAACTGGTGTTAAACCTGTCTGACATATCTGAGAAAAATCCCTCCTGTTACAGTCTGACTAATAACACCAAGATGCTATATTGCACTTTTCAGCAGAAGGTCACAAAACACTTTGGAAAGGTGGCAAACATCATTACAGATACTTAACAAATATTCTGGTACTTCTAGACTCGGAGGAAAGAACTGGCAGAACATACAGATCCTATGTTTATAGAATCTAGTAGTTATTCCCTGGATTTATTGCATATATTTCGTGTATTACAGATGGAACCACCCCCTCTCCCCTTTATAATAGTCCATCTCTCTGTTTGCTTTATATTCTATGAGTATTTCACATGGCAAACACATCAAGGAAAAAACAGCTCAGAAAATTACAGGGAAGCAAGGAATAACTAGTACTATGCAAAACATTAGAGAAAGACAATGAGAAAAAAGGATTCTTGGAATTTCTTATTTACTTGATTATATGTGAGAAACATGGTCAGGAACATCTGCAATACGTCAGGCTTCCCCCCTCAAAATAAAACAGGTGCTCAGGAACAAGACTATTGTTAAAAAGAAACCTACTATTCAAAAAGAATAAAAGATAAATCAGCTAATTAATACTAATGGATAAAGCACTCACTAGATCAAGAACACAGAAAATCTCCTGAAACTGCAATTTAGATTAACATTTGAAAAGACCTTCAATACCTCAGAGGCCCATATAAAGTAAACAGGGTCCATAGCCTGAAAATATTTTCAAATTCCTTTGAAAATTCCTGTCTTCAGGCAAGTCTAACAACATATAGCGCACCAGCAGATACTGTCAGAACTTGCTCTGCTTGTGTCCATCAGAGGACAACATTTATTTTGCCAAGACATAAAGGATTGCAATGCCTGAGGTTTACTTTAAGTTGCTGAGATTTCTCCAATTAAATCACCCACTGACAGAAGCAATTTTATTTGGTTTCTCTTCTATTCTGTCAGAAGCTAGAAAGATAACAAGATACTGTCTGCAACTACATAAATCATGTGGAAAGCCATCAATCAGAAAGCCAAGGCAAAACATCAAGCACACAAAACAATGGAGTATGATGACAAAATGAAAAAAAGTATCCTTCACTAATAACTGTTCACTGTAACATTCAATTTTTGCACCACTTTAGGAATTTCTTTAGAGTAAGACAAGGACTAAGAAATGAAAGACATTCCTGCCCACGTGAAAATGAGACACAAAATATTACTCAAAATGCTAATTTATAAGCTGCTTATTTTGCCTTGAAACATAATAAAATAAAATCAAAATTCAGAGCTACTTTTGCCACTTCCTTAAGAGCGGGAACAGGCACAGGCAGATTTGTGAGCTTCCTTTGTCTCTTTTCTAATCCAATTGCATTTTTATATTAAAAAACATAGATCACAGATACAGATGTATGATATATGCTTATCTGTTGTTACAGTAGGAGATAAGAGAAAAGCAGTACATGATTAAACATGTAACAAACATTGTATCTTAATGAAGCAACCTACTGAATATTCAGTGGAATCCACTAACGGACTGACTGCAGCATGGGGCTTTGCCTGTGACTGCATACTGAAAAGGAGAGAGGGGGAAAAAAGGACAAAACAAAACCAACTCCAAAACACAAAAGATAGGCAGCTACTAGGGCAGAGATCAAAAGTATTCTTATAAGATCATTGCTACTGGGCTGAGCCACCCTGAGGATAAAAAATGCTTCATGCAGATTAGCTATACTTATGAAATGCAGTCAGTATAAGCAAAGAAAAGGATGCAAGATTAAATTTTAGATGGCTTGCTAATACATCCATGCATACATTAATATGTCCTCTATGTAACCCCAATTAATTTTGTAACTGCAAGAGAAAACTTCAGACTGCTGTTCCTGACATGTAACAAAGCCTCAGCCTCTTTCAGTCCTCCATGGCTTTTAAAGAGCCTCTGAAATGCAGCATCTTTGCTCAGGAAGAACAGCCTGTGCCATGGCACTGCCTCAACTCTTTGTCACACCTCAACCACAGAAATTAAAGCAAATTCAACCTTATTTTTTTTCTCTTCCCTATTTGAACTTCATGTCTATAATAGGGTTTTTCCCCAGCAATAGGAATTAAGGGATCTCAGCAGCTCTGGAAAAATAAATGGGGTTTCTAACCACAGATAGATTATCCCCCAAGATACCAGGAACTACATTTACACAGGAGTATCAGGCATGGTAATGCTGAAAGCTGCAGCAACCAGCTTTCTCTGTGTAAACCTGATTCCCTGGAAGCTAGGGGTATTTGCATTACATGGTCAGAGGACTTCCCTGCAATTGCTCAGACCTGGTCTAGTGGAAGGTGTCTTTGCCTAAGGCAGGGGGTCGGAACTAGATGATCTGTAAAGTCCCTTCCAGCCCAAACCAGTCTGTGATTCTATGTTTTAAAACAGCTGTGCAGGTCTGTGGAGTATATTTCCTTATACCGTTTTCCAGCTCTGGGTAGCAACATCTCAAGTTTATTTATAGGTCACATGATCCACTGGAGTTTGCTATTTTCACAGTACCTGTGACCAGTGCATGACTTTGGTTTTTATACAGAGTCCAATACCAAAAAAACAGTCCCAAAGTTTGTTGAATTGAGAAATGTGATGGTTGCATCCGAAAAAAAAAAAAAAATTGCAATATAATATTTTGACCTTATTTATCCAAATTGTCTTTAGAACTCAATTTTTATTGAAGTCAATGTTATTTCATGAAATAAATAGCTCTTGCCTAATCTACATTTTTAGACACAAAAAATGACTCCTTATGACAGATTCCAGGAAGCTCAGGCTAATACATTTTTTCACCGAACCATTAATCATCGAGGCTCATCCTCAGAACCTCTTTCCCCGTCTTTGTTAATTTGTTGGAGAAGCACAGCAACCACTGCAGTGAGGTCTGACTCACACCTGGACAGGGAAAGCTTCAGAGGTGGGCAAAAAGCTGTTTCATTACAGACAGAAAAGGGCGAGCGACATATTCCAGGAGCCTTCACAGGAATGACCTTCCTGCGCTCAGGAGGATAGAAAGAAGAATGATGGACATTCAAGGAATACTACACACTCACTAGGAGATTGGAATTGGGAAAGAGAGACATCTGCCTTGGGACAGAAACAAAACATCTTTCCCACACCAGATACAGAGAGTCTCAAAGAATCCTCTGGTCACTTGTGCTATCCGCCAGAACTCTGTATTGGGTCCAGCCCTGTTTAATACTTTACTGGTGATCTGGATGAGGGGATCAAGTGCAAATTTGCAGGTGACACCAAGTTGGGTGAGAGTGTTGATCTGCTGGAGGGTAGGAAGGTTCTGAAGGGGAAACTGGTCAGGCTGGACTGATGGGCTGAGACCAAGAGCATGAAGTTTTATAAGGCCCTGCTCTCAGGTCGCAACAACCCCAGGCAGTGCTAAAGGTTGGGGCCAGAGTGCCTGGGGAGCTGCCCAGTGAAAAGGACTTGGAGGTGCTGGTTGACAGCAGCTGAACATGAGCCAAGGTGTGCCCGGATGGCCAAGAAGGCCAATGGCATCCTGGCCTGTATCTGCAACAGTGTGGCCAGCAGGACCAGGGCAGTGACCGTCCCCCTGTACTGGGCACTGGTGAGGCCACACCTCAAATCCTGTGTTCAGTTCTGGGCCCCTCACTGCAAGAAAGACACTGAGGGGCTGGAGCGTGTCCAGAGAAGGGCAGGGGAACTGGGGAAGGGTCTGGAGCACAAGTCTGGTGAGGAGTGGCTGAGGGAGCTGGGGGTGTTTAGTCTGGAGAAAAGGAGGCTTAAGGGGGCACCACCTCACTCTCTGCAACACCTGAAAGAAGGTCATAGGGGCGGGTTGGCCTCTTCTCCCAAACAACTGAACCTGTGCCAGAGGAGATTCAGGTTGGACATCAGGATGAATTTCCTCATGGAAAGGATTGTTAAATATTGGAATGAACCTCCCAGGGAAGTGATGGAGTCACCATCCCTGGAGGTGTTCAAGAAATGACTGGATGTGGCACTTAGTGCCATGGTCTAGTTGACAAGCTGGTGATCTGTCAAAGGTTGGACTCGATGATCTCAGAGGTCTTTTCCAGCCTAAATGATTCTGTGATTCTATGACTCAAGTAATGGGTAAGACAGGGCTTCCTGCCATCAGCAAACAACAACAAAAAAAATAAACGGAGTCAATGTGCTGCGGTACTGGGAGACGCAAACCTCCTTTTTCTGTAAAGCAATTTGTACAAATGCCAATTCATGGATAACCTTAACTTTGGAGACTGCTGAGCCCATTTGTTCCATGTGGAGATGGTTTTTCTCCTCTCTCCGCTGGAAAGAGATTCCATCAATCCTGTAAGCTGTCAGCAACACAGCCGAGCTGCAGGACAACATTCCGGGACAGAAAGAAAAAGGGTAATAGCCAGCGTGGCTTCTTCCCTTCCAGAAAGTGAGGCCATCAAAGATGAGGCAACTGAAGAGCTTCATTACTGATCATCCTTGTTTGAAAATAACTTATGTTAGGATAATAACAGTTATTTACCTGGTTACTTGTTTTTGCATAATTGCCATTGATGCTTATAGTTGAACCTGGCATTAAATTAGGAAATGGAGATAGCTGGAATAGCCTGACATTTAAAATGTTCAGACAACCATGGAGATGCAAGATCCTTACAAGGACTTTTACTTTTCAGCTTATCTTAACAAATTGGAGCATACTGAAAAACAAAAATAAATCTAACATCACAATAATACTAATAAGGTTCATTTAGGAGCCATAGTTATCATTCATTTAATGAACACTGATTAGTTCTGTTCCTAGGAGGAAGGGGAAGAGGTGCATATTTAATTTAGGGACAGAACTTGCACCTCTGGTTTTCAGGTACAGTTGTGTTGAATTCGGATTTCCCTAAACACCAAAGATTCACAAGGCACTTTTTACTGAATTAGCACTTTCTAAGCCATCTAAGAAAACTCTCCATAGTAGATCATGAAGCTTTATAGATGCAGACCAAAGAATTCTGAGCTTACTGCACCATCTCGTGTCAAACGAGGGGAAGTGCAAGAAAATTATTTTAAACTCTTTTCATTACACTACAGACTTTGTCCTCTAAGAGATTAATGGAACACAATTTCATCATCTCCATGAGTTGCAAAGAACATTTATTATCCTAATATGGCAACTCTAACAAAATTCCTCCAATGTTAGCATTTTCCCAAATGTTAATACATCCACGTAACTGAAAACTTCCTTTTCAACTTCAGTGTTTGACATTCAAAGTTGCTTAAGCTGCTGAAAATTTTATCTTCTGCACACTAATAAGCAGATCAACCTTTAACAGGAGTTTGAAGCTTTCTAAAATTAAGCATTTTTTAGAACTGAGTTGACTGCACATGAAATGCTACAGAAGAGTAGAAAAGCAAAGTCAATGCAAAATATAATAAGGTGAAGAAGTAAAAAAGACAGGGAAAAGATGGTCTGGCTTGCCACAATTTTTCTTGCTCATTATTGTCTTCGGAAAGGGAGTAGTCTGGCTAATGCCTACTAGATTTTAGGTACTTGTAAGATAAGAAAAATATACCTAACTTCAATTTCAGAAAATCTATTAACATTTCTAAACATTTATTATAATCAGTATCTGTGTGTCTCAAAGAGATTTGCAGAATGTATGAGGTCTACGTTTCTTATTATTCAGCACATAGAACAAGTGCAAGGGTGCTGAAGAAAATTATTTTTATGTTTTGGTTTCCAAAACAACCTTCTGAGGCAATCAATAATCATAGAATCATGGAATCATAGAATCATAGAATGGTTGGGTTGGAAGGGATAATCTTAAAGATCATCTAGTTCCAATCCCCTGCCATTGGCAGGGACACCTTCCACTAGACCAGATTGCTCAGAGCCCCATCCAGCCTGGTCTTGAACATTTCCAGGGATGGGGCATCCACAGCTTCTCTGGGCAACCTGTGCCAGTGCCTCACCACCCTCACATTAAAGAATTTATTCCTAATATCCAATCTAATAATCTAATAACTATGAGCTCCACTAGGGTGTTTCTGGACTATATCAAGCCACATAATCTGAAACATGAAATTACAGCCAAATTCTTTAACAATTTGTATACTTCAAAATTTAAGATGCATCTGTTCTATGCAAACATGGGCCATATCAGGCGTTTTGAATCATGGGTGTTAATGAAAAGATGGTCTGAATGCTTCCATCCTGAATGGAATGGAAGCATTCAGTTTCAAGAATCCCTGGAGTGTTTTACCGGGAGATGTACACAGGGGGACAGTTCACAGGCCCACAGTTTCTTTGCCTGAACTTCAACCATCCACAAAACTTTCCTCTGAAATGATGCAAGCCTGTCCTCGAGCTGACAAGCTGGCTTACGGATGTAAAATGAGATGTTCACTGAGAACTGGGGAGCAGGGTGATGGTAGCAAGCAGTCTACATGCACAGACAAGGTCTAACACCTATGGCTTCCACAGGGGGCTGTGGGCACTGGTCAGTTGTGAGGGTTAGAATCAGCCATCCCAAAGGGAAGTTTTATAATTGTATGATCTTTGCAGATTTCTTTCCAAATGAACAAAAATTTATGGAAACAAGTAATTGTTTTTTTCTGCCAAAGTCAAGTCACTTAGGAAAAGTGATGTGATTAGGATGGACATGTGGCTTGGTCTTGGGACAACATTTTGGTTCCAAAGCATCTTAACTAGATTATTTTTATGCTCAAATATTTTCCTTTTATGATATTATTTCAAAACAAATATTGGGTAATCATCCTGTCATCAGGGCATCATGCAGCCACTAAACACAAAAGACTGCTTAAAACTTGCTGGAGAGGTGCACCCTGGTGCTGCAGTCCCAACGGAGAAAGGCAGTGAAATGCAGCCAGGCAGCGACTTAACCCCACCCAGCCAGGCAGCCAATGTGCTTGCCGGCCTGGGTGAGTGGTCAGATGGACAGTCCTAATGACACATAGGATATCATGTGATCCTTGGCTTGGTGTTAAGGAAACTTCCCAGTCTGACCATTCACAGACTCTGACAATCACACTACCAGCACCAGAACCAGCACCACATGCATTCCTCAACACTTGGTACAAGCAGACTCCTGACCTTCATGTACACACATTTTCCTTTTGCACCAAATGCTCTGACCTGTAACCAGAAAACTGAGGCAGAACAAGTCAATCATCCCAGTGCAAACAGCTCTTGGTGGAGTTTCCTGACAGCATTATCCTGCTGCAACTGCCAGTGTCTTCTCACTCCTAAGAAGTTACTTGACAGTATTTGGACCCCAGTACTCGTTATTTATCCTCAGAGCAGGATTCAAGAAGTTCCACTTCTCACGTGAGTCAATGAAATATTTAAATTGCAGGCATTCTTTTCCAGTTAATCTTTAAGAATCCAGTATTTTACATTCCCCTAGGAAGGTGTGCTATGGGTTGAGAGGCAGTGTGCCTCAGATTTCACCATTATTCAGTGCAGCCATGTTCACACAATACAGCTGAGAAGATGGCAGAATACTTAAGGATATCAGGCTGTAGGTTGGAAAGCCTGCAATTCAAGACAATAACTGATTCTGAATAGATTTTGGAGTATTTGGAATGCTGTTTCTCAACTATGTGGAAATCACTGTCACTAAAAGCTTCTGAACAGGGCTTTCAGTCAACTGCCAACAATAAAAGTGAATCCAAAGTAGGTGTTTCAGATAGGAAGGGCAACACAATGCCATGAGCTCTGGCAGAAGATTTCCTCCAGCCTCCTGAGGTAATTCTCTACTGAAAGTTAAAAGATGGGACAGACAGCAGGGGAAAGGAAGCAGGAACTTCAAAGCTATTTGAAGAGACAAATAGCTAAATTTAGATTAAATGGCAGGCATGATATACTATTAAGTGACAGATATAAGACACTGTGAATCTGAAGGAAGGAAGGGAAAGGGACAGAGTCAAAGACAAAAATCCTCAGGCTGAGGGGAGAACTTGCAGGAGACACTGATTTCCAAGAGGAAACACTATAGAGCTCCTCTCCCACCATCACTTCAGAAAACAGCAGCAGACAACTTTGTCCTGTTACAAGAACAAATAAGACTGGGAGCTGTTTCAAGGCAATTGTGCATGTCTGGGGATACCCTTGACCTCACTTCACAGTGAGCTTTTTGGCATCATTGCTACACCCTCAGCTTGGATTATGTAGCCTTAATTGAAAGGCTCCAAATGTGAAGAATAATGTCTGGTTTTGACCTTCATGAATAAGAAACACCACTGTAATCATAATACTCAAGGAGTCCTAGAGAAACAGTGGTGTTTCCTTTCCAGACCAGAAGTTGCTTGGTCTGTGATTGTCCCCTGATGCTACACAGAGGCCTCATGGAGGTAGTCCCTTCCAAGTAACTGAAGTGATACCTCAGCACAATATGATCTATCACTGCTTGGTACTGTTGGCTTCTGCAGTAGAAGTTAGGTAGTAACCCAGAAAACTGCTAAAACCTGAAAAGACAAACATCATACAAACTAAGCACAGGACCAACAAGAGCAGGGGACAAAGATTCAGTCACATGGCTATTCCACAAAGGCTCAATGGACACCAGCTGTATCCACATCAATCTTTAATAATAAACACCTCCTTTCACTTGTAACCACACTGTAAACACTGCGCGAGGCAAGCAATGCCCATTTCACAGGCTTTGAGCACCAGAAGGAGCAAAGCCCATCTGCCTTGTTTGCTGCTTAGTTAATTGATGGAATAAAACCATTACCCAGAACATCACCGCCCCTAGTAAAGAATATTATTCTCTTTTCCCCTCTTCCCAGGCCCAGCAGAAACTAAAATAGAAACCCCATCATGCTAATCACTGCGTCTATCCTCCTTCCACAAGAGAAGCTCTAGGAATATTTTCAAACCATTGCATTCTTATGAAAGGGTAAATGTAAATTTTCAGGAATGGATTTCTTTTTGTTTATTATACAGGTTCACCAGGAAGAGAAACATTTTTGCCCAAAAAGATATATCAGAGGACACCAGACACAAATACAGCTAAAGCTTCTATATTTTATAAATAGTTGCCTTAGTTAACAGAAAGATATCTCTACAGCACTCTGAATTGCATCAAAACCCGCAGAAAACTGCAAGTGCTTGAGCAGCAAGGGATATGAATAGAGGCAAATGAGCTCCCTTTTCAGACATAACTTGTGACTTTGATAAAGCGTTCTGAGAGATGAAAAAACTGATGAATCTGATTCCATCAGATAGTTACATTTACAGTATATTTTTTTTTTCAATTTCTGAACCAGGATAATCAGGAAGGGAAGTCTGCCATTTCAAAATCAGCGTGATATTGAGGCTGAGAACCTGCATTATTCCTTTCACAATGTACAGAAAAACAGGCTCATTTGCCAGGAATCATTTTTAATCAAGCAAAAACCTCACATGTCTACATAAAGCTCTGTCAACTAAACTGTCACCTGTTCCATTACAGTGAGCCTTAAAAACCCATCACAGGACTGTCAATCTGCAATGATAGGTTTCAGAAAGTAGCTTGTCTGTTTGTACAACAAAATAAACTTCCCAGGCATTTCATGCTATGTGTTTTCTTGTATTTGAGGACTAAAGCCATGAGTAGTATCGATCCTACCTTCAAAGGAGAAATGTGCGACTGTAAGACGTATCCATGGACATTCTCTATTTGAGATAAGTTCTTCTCTGACACATGAACAAGCTCTGGGCCTCTCACTTCGTGGGTTAAACGAGGCAAAGTATGGTCATGTGGAGCATCCTCATCTTGATAACGATATTTCTAGAGGAAGAAAACATCAAGGAAAAACAAATAAGCTTTTAGGAGGTAATTCCTATATTTTAATATAATTATGGAATAACAAATAAAATATGATACAGTAGACAATAATCACTGGATTTCCTAGTGTGTTGTGGAGAGAATGAGTCATTCTTTTTTAAATATTTTATCAAAGAGAGAAACGTGGTATATGTCACCGATACACAAAACTTTCACCATCAAATAGACATTAGAGATGACACACTTAAAATGAAAAAAAAGAGATGCTGATCAGCTAAGCTGTAGTGTCAGATCACATTTCACATCCCTGTACTAATAATTGCAGTTCTATAGCCCTTCTCTGCAAAATATTTGAGTTATTTTCCACTTGGCAGTGTGTACTCTGCTGCTGGAGAGCACACACACACTTCCACAGAGCCACAGTCCAGCAGAAGATTCCCCTGCAGTAAAGTTCTGTCCTTACCCTAAGCATTAATGGGGTTATACCCTTCTTCTCCATAGAGAGGCAACATGAGATAAAGGAGAGAAGATCCCGAATGAAGCTTGTAACAACAAGGAATATAACCCTAAAAATTAAATTTAATGACCTGATCTGTCCTCCAGCTAGAATGCTTTGTAAAAAGGTGCCATCCCCTCAGCTGTGTCCTGAGCAGGGGGCTGTTGCATAAAAGCTTATTTGGATGGCCATATAAGAAAAATAAATCTGAAGTCCAGGTACAATCACAAGAACATCCCAAAGCAGACCTCTCCATGCAGCAGACCTCTCTGCTGCTCGTCCACTTCAATTTGACCACTCAGCTATGGAGTTTTTATTTCATTTACTCATCCCTCCTAAGGAAACCACCCCAGTGTATTCCTGCCTTCAATCTTATGTATGGAAATGCTTCAGCAGTTGCCAATTATTTTCAGAATACACATGTGACATGATTTATTCTCTTCTTTTCTGGGATATGCCTGCAGCCTTCACATATTCACTTTTCAGATAACATAATTAATGATATATGAAATGACTGGCACCAACCAAATATTATTTGAGCAAGAAGCCATCAGTCTAATAGATAGTATTCCAGCCAATGTCACATTTAAGGCTTGGCAACAGATCATTTAAGCCACAAGCAATCAATTATTTTTTTAATCGAGTGAGTACTCTTTTTAAAAAGACAGCTACTCCGAAACATCCTCTTTAAAGTGAGTCATTTGCTAAAACGTAATTAGGAGAAATAAGAGCGGAATACCAGTCATCTCATTAACTCAGGAATGGGGAAAATGGAAACATACAGTGACTACTTTCTAAGGAGACAAGATAGCAGTGACAGAAGCCATAAAAAGCTCTGTCATAGAATATGGAACCCTTCAGGATGGAAAAGGTCTTTAAGATCATTGAGTCCAACCATCCAACCCAGCACTGCCAAGTCCACCACTGAACCATGTAACCAAGTGCCACATATACACGACTTTGAAATATCTCCAGGGATGGAGACTCAACCACTTCCCTGGCCAGCCTGTTCCAATGCTTGACAGCCCTTTCAGTGACGAAATTTTTCCTAATGTATAATTTAAATCTCTCCTGGCACAACTTGAGGGTGTTTCCTCTCATCCTATCAGTTGTTATTTGGGAAAGAGACCAACCCCCACTTCACTACACCCTCCTTTCAGGCAGTTGTAGAGACTGATAAGGTACCCCCTGAGCCTCTTTTTCTTCAGGCTAAACACCCCCACCTTCCCCAGCCACTCCTCACCAGATTTGTGCTCCAGACCCTTTCCCAGCTCTGCTGCCCTTCCCTGGATATGCTCCAGCCCCTCAGTGTCTTTCTTGTAGTGAGGGGCCCAGAACTGAACACAGGATTTGAGGTGTGGCCTCACCAGTGCCCAGTACAGGGGGACAATCCCTGCCCTGGTCCTGCTGGCCACACTTTTGCAGATACAAAAATTTATACATAAATATATATAGGCTTCCCACTTCTCTCAAGTTCCTGATCTTTTGGGTGGATACGAGAAGAGTGGAATCCCTCCCACTATAAAGATTGAGAGCTGCACTGCAAAATATGACTTGGAGGTTCTTGTGGATGATAAGCTGGACATAAGCCAACAGTGGACATGCACCCCAGAAAGCCAACCTCATCCTGGGCTGCATCAAAAGAGAAATGGCCTGCAGGTCAAGGGAGATGACTCTCACCCTGTACTCTGATCTTGTGGCACCCCACCTGGAGCACTGCATCCAGCTCTGGGGTCCTCAGCACAAGAAAGACATTCCCTCCTCTGTACCTGTTAAAGCAGGTCCAGAAGAGGGCTACGAATATGATCAGAGGGATGTACCACCTCTCCCATGAAGACAGGCTGAAAGAGCCTGGTTGTTCAGCCTGGAGAAGAGAAGGTTTCAGGGTGAGACCTTTCAGTACTTTAAGGAGGCTTATAATGGAGGGAGAGGGCATTTATACATAGGCATGTAGTGACAGGATAAGGGGGAAAGGTTTTAAACTGGAAGAGGTTTAGATTAGATATAAGGAAGAAATTCTTTCCTCAGTGTGATGAAGCATTGGAACAGGATGAACCTCCACAGGGAGGTGGTGGATGCCCCATCCTTGGAAGGGATGTTCAAGCCCAGGTTGGATGGGGCCCTAAGGAATCTAATT
The DNA here is from genome assembly GCA_013399195.1 of Dicrurus megarhynchus. NCBI lineage: Eukaryota > Metazoa > Chordata > Aves > Passeriformes > Dicruridae > Dicrurus > Dicrurus megarhynchus. The sequence continues at coordinate 2,219,105 of VXAD01001742.1, forward strand.
TAGTGGATGTCATCCCTGCCCGTGCAGGGGGGCTGAATCTTTAAGGTCCCTTCCAACCNATGGCCTGCAGGTCAAGGGAGATGACTCTCACCCTGTACTCTGATCTTGTGGCACCCCACCTGGAGCACTGCATCCAGCTCTGGGGTCCTCAGCACAAGAAAGACATTCCCTCCTCTGTACCTGTTAAAGCAGGTCCAGAAGAGGGCTACGAATATGATCAGAGGGATGTACCACCTCTCCCATGAAGACAGGCTGAAAGAGCCTGGTTGTTCAGCCTGGAGAAGAGAAGGTTTCAGGGTGAGACCTTTCAGTACTTTAAGGAGGCTTATAATGGAGGGAGAGGGCATTTATACATAGGCATGTAGTGACAGGATAAGGGGGAAAGGTTTTAAACTGGAAGAGGTTTAGATGAGATATAAGGAAGAAATTCTTTCCTCAGTGTGATGAAGCATTGGAACAGGATGAACCTCCACAGGGAGGTGGTGGATGCCCCATCCTTGGAAGGGATGTTCAAGCCCAGGTTGGATGGGGCCCTAAGGAATCTAATTTAGTGGATGTCATCCCTGCCCGTGCAGGGGGGCTGAATCTTTAAGGTCCCTTCCAACCCAAACCATTTTATGAGTCTATGATTCATTCTATGATTATATATATTTATATTTTTACACACGCACACACACATATATATATTAAAAAAATATATATATAATATATATGCTAATCTGTCCAGATAATTTTTGCAGTTTTGCACTGCCAGAAGCAGTGTGATGTGCCTTAATGAGAGAACATCTCTTTGACCATCAGTAAGTCCTTTCCCCATCACCGCACTGCAGTGTAGCTGTTGCATAAACAGAAGCTAAAGCCCAGAGGAAATTGATTCACCCTGAGCCCCATGATCCCAAAGAGCAGAACACTTGTGTGGATCTCCACTGATAGACTTGCTTTATAAGTTGAATTGATCTATTTATCCAGTAACTGCACATTCCCAGGACAACTTCAGTAATATCCATGTTCATGTGCCATAAACTGAAAAGTTTATAGAACAGATTTCCACTTTTCTATTTGTCCTTGTCTCCCTCCCATCCCAAGCCCAGCCTTCTCCTTTTTCACAAAATATGAGCCTAGAGCATTTCTGGGTCAATCCTGCTATGGGTTTGCCTCACGTTCTTAGCACCAAACTCCTTGATTTTCATACATTTTCCCTCCCACAGCATCTCTTCGTTGAAATGCTTTCAGCTGTGAACCAAAACAGCTTGACACAGCAAAAAGCCAGTGGTAAGGCTGAAAATACCAAACCAGAATAAAGACTCTCCTGCAGAAATGCCTCATTCATCTCCATCACCATGCTCTGATGGGGTCCTGCAAACGTCCTTGAAAAAAACCCAATCCCTAGAAACCTTTCTCTAAGGATTAATTCAAATTTCTGGAGGTAAAAGCATGATTGCACGGAAATGCTACTCTTCATTTGACAAAAGAACAGGTGGATGTCTTATGATAATTAAATTACAAATCAGTGCCTGCTGCTGACAGGGTATTGTACACTGCCAACTAGCATCAGATATTTAAAATCCTCTGTAATTACCTATAATGGGGGTGTGGAGTGCACTGCTGTGAATTTTTAATATGAACGTGCCTTTTTATAAGAGATCATTCTCTCTACAGTGTGAGATTATTACAGCATCACTGCTCCTCACATCATACTGTCTAAAGAGCATTTCTAAGGCTGTGATTGCCAAAGAGATGTCATGACAGAACTGAAGTCATGAATCCAGCAGGAGGTAATAGTCAAAAACCTTAAATTTCAATGAAGGCAGTTCTCAAGTTACAATAGCCAGAGTACTGCACTGGTATGAAAATACAGATGTTCTTAAAACCTACCTTTGACAGATTGTCAGTGAATCAAGATAGCTGGGAATCTGTCATTCAATTTTGGGCCAAAGGGAACTGGTATCTTTTACAAAAGTTTGTTGTTTACTTTTCCTTTTTGTCGTTGCCATCAGTTTGTGGAAAATGCAAATAGAGCATTTCATTTTATATCAGATCAAATTGACCTCAGCTGCTGAATGTGGCCCCGCTGGAGGTGCCATTCAAAAGCACATGTCCCATTCTCTACACAGCTCTTTGGCTGGACCACACTCAAATACATCACAGATTCCTGCTGCTTGGAGGGCTGCCAAAGGAGGGACCTAAGTGTGTTAGAGGAGTCACAGACTCTACAACATCCTGTGAAATGAGCAGCCAGTGAATCCCAGTCTACAGAGAATCCTGACCTACTAGAAAATATGACATGTCAAGGGACGCACAAGCAAAAAAGCAACATTGCTTTTCACTCAGCCAAAACTTTATAGTAGATACAACTGATAGATATTAACGATGGAAAAAAGTACCACCACATACTCTGAGGTGATAACCCATTCATGGATGGATCCCGCTCCCAATCACTCTTCAAAGCCAGTGTGCTAGCCAGTGGCCAGTATATTATGTTTTGTCTTGGGAAACAATAGCAATATCACCAGTTTTAGCTCTTACACGTCAGCATTTCGAGTCTTGAAGACAATTTCTGTTTTACAGTCCTCCTAAGGAGGGGCCAGGCTTCTGCTCCTTACAAGGTGTGAGTCTTCATACAACCCATTTAACACTGAGACCACAGGGAAAGGAATTTCTGCAGGAAATTTCTCAGGTGAGACAATGACCTCTTACAGATCCACTTGTCCCATTGCAGTCTGGAAATAGGCAAGGTATGCAACTGAGTCCCAACACTACCTTCTTCTTAAGTCTCACTCACTTCCCTTTCCTCTCAAACCAGCATTTGAGCTGCTTTGCAGCTTCCAAGTAGTTTAGCCCCATTGCTGGCCATTGCTACCTGGACATGGGAGCTACCTTTGAACAGGGCAAGCATCACCCACTGATGAGATTACGTCCAGGATTCAATACACTGGATTTGCTGGGAGAGGTTATGGATACCATATCCCTGGAAGTGTTCAAGGCCTGGCTGGACAGGGCTCTGAGCAACCTGCTCTAGTGGGTATCCCTGCCCATGACGGGGGAGTTGGAAGTAGATGATCTATAAGGTCTCTTCCAACTCAAACCATTCTAGGATTCTGTCATTTGTTCTCAGTATTAACAATCAACAAGAACTAAAACCATAACGGAATTGGTCCATTTAGACAAATGAGTAATATGCAAAGTCCCATTAAAAAACAGTAATGTCACCTTGTCTTACTTTGGTGCTCAATATTTTCTTTGGTCTTCAATGTGTTGAATTTTACTGTCACTGCTCTCTGAAGGCAGCAAATTTCAATGTCATACCAATGAACATCTTTGGAAAACAAACTTTACAATTTGCACACACAAGTCATTGGGCATTCATCCAATCATGAGCAGAAATAATATTACTCATCCAACTGATTGCAAATGAGAAACACAGCTTGAATTCTGAATATTTGCAATCAATCTATAGAGTAAAAAGAGAAAAAAAATACTCTTCTCATTATATAAAATGGAAGAAATCACAATCTGCTTGCCAAGACTGTGGAAGTAGATTAGGAAGCTTAAATCATTGAATAATTATACTTATTGTGAGTGACTTGCTCTTTTGCTTATCAAGTAGATTTCCAACAAGCTTGTCACTATATCGCAGCAATACCTTCCATCCAAGAAGCCCAAAGAGCTTTACAAGTGGTTGTCAAGTCTGATAACATCCTGTTGATGTGCATCATCTAAAGGTGGGGAAAATTAGGCAGGGAAATACAGAAACTTGCTCAAGGTCACAGAGAGAATCAGTTCATTAAGCAGTAGTAGAACTGAGATTTTTCCAGGCTGCTCTTCTAAGTCCAAGATCTAGTTCACCTACACCGACTTAATAGCAATTATTATTATTATTATTATTATTATTATTTAAACATAAGGCTGATGTTTGCTGAAGCCATTGTAATTTATTTTTAATTTTTTGGTTTGGTTTTTTTTCCTCACAAATGTTCCAGGGTAAAGCAGCCTTTCTAAGCTCAGGAATTAGGTTTTTCTCTGTCTCATTGTAATAGCTAGCAGTGCTTTGGGTAATTTACAGTGTGCCATCTCTGAGAAACATATAGTGAATTTTAGAAGACAGGAGGTTTCCTCTAAGAGCCAAATTAGTTCACAGAAAGAACATTATCAGTGCTGAATACTGAGAATTTGCATAGATTTTCCATTTAGTACAACAAGAAGTTTTGGGGTATTTTTGGGAGGGAGAAAAAAAAAGTATCATTTCTTATCTCAGTTTATTGAAAGCACCAGGTTTTTGCCCACAGCAGGAAATATATACTCAGTTAAAAAGAAAAAAAAAAAAAAGGCAAGTATAATGCAGTGGAACAAATACATTTTACAGTATTCTCCTCCTCTTATTTTTTGAAACCCTAAATAATTTTATTTTTCATGATGAAGAAGTGAGATGGACATTAGCCAAAGTACCTCTTCCTTTTTTTAGCTGGAGGTAGTTGCACCTTTTCCTCACAAGATGGCACAGTAACCATCGAGTTAAAGCATAATCTCACTTTGAACTATGATGTGTTGCAGGGAAAAAATAAGTATTTATGCAATGTCATAAAACTTCAAACGATTCTTATTTTGAACTGACCTGATATAAAATTATTAAAAAAAGAGAAAAAGACAGCAATCTTTTATAGGAAGTATACATAAAGAAGCAGTGATCATACATAAAGCTGGCAGATGGAGGAAAGTTTTAACAGTTCAGAAAAGTATCAAAAAATTACAAGCAAGTAAGAATCTATCAGTTCTTGTGAGCTTTAGAATGAACAAAACCACTATGTATTGACAAGATTGAGACTAGCCCAGAATGCTGCATTCCTCCAGGAATTCTAAATCCTAATTAAAACCGCCTGCATGCAAATCTGTACCATGAGGTATTCAGCTCCATATGCTGCATCACATTTTGGACCTGTTAACAGCATCAGTTTAGCCCTCCGGAGGCTGCTACTTGCTATCCAATAATTTAAAATAGATTTTTAACTTGAAGTGCCAATATACAAAAAGACATTCTAAGAGGGTGGCTTTGCTTGGATTAAATGGTGAATGTGGCTGCAGACTATAAAAATCAGTAACAAGAAAAAAAGAAAAACCAGCTAATACCGATTGTTTATCTAAGGGGAGCAAAGGAAAGACGTGGGTGAAACTGTACCATTTATCAGCATCAGGCAGTAGCCATTCTCTATCCCTCTGTCCTGCAATAACATCACTTGTGCACTCCTTTTCATAGTGTTCAACTATTCCACTCAAAGTATTTTTTTTTCTGATATGTCCATGTTCCCCCATTTGCTGTAGGAGACTTCATGCCTCCATAGCTCCTTTGTTTTCCCCTGCAGCTCCCTATGCAGCCCTAGATGCACATCCCCATTGATCCTCTAAATCTGCTGCTGCAGTTCCCCAGCACGGAGGCACCGAGCCTCACAAATTCTCCTTTTCCACCCTTGCCTGCCCTAAAGAGCAGCTTCTGGCATGGGGGAGCTGTGCTGAGGTTACAACTGAGTGTTTGGAGAGGCAGAGCTGGGAAATGCCGTCAGTTGCCGTGTCTCAGCTTCCCTGCCAATAAGGCTGCAGTGGCAGGGAAAACAGACACCTTAGGTTTACATCAGAAGAGTACAAAGTAATCATGGAGTGTAATAAATAAATTATGGATTAGCATTGCCTGAAGCAAAGGTTAAAAGAGAAACAATAAAAAAACCACAGAACAAATGGCTTGACCCTCTTGTGCTTTCGGTACCAAAAATATATATTTTAATTTAGTCCAGCAGCACGTGACACAGCAGGCCATTTGTGTGTTGCAGCTGAAACCCACTCCCCTGTCTTCACACAGGAATTATGTGTCTGTGGGATTCCAGTATCATTTTTCACAGAAATCGGGGGATTCTGCCAAAAGTCTCTATGAGGCAAAAGGATGTTCTCAGGCTAAGACAGGTGAATGGTATTGTAGATAACTACTTCTGTTCTTGATTTTACCACAGAACTATCATGCAATGATAGGCTTTTCACAAAACAGCTTTCCACAGCTGTAGAACTGAGATATTCTTCACTTTCAAATGTCCTGCAAGCCACAGATGGCCAGGTTTTGCAGAGAAGCTGAGCATCAGCAGCTTCAGCTTAAACCAGTGAGAGCTGGGCTTTGTACAGAAGAAATACCATGGAATCCTGTGCCCTCTGTCACCTGCACACTAAAGAAGTTCCTTCTCATTTCTGCCCGTTGCCTCTTGTCCCACTGCTTGGCACTAGTGAGCAGAGCCTGGTTCCCTCCTCTTCACACCCTCCCTTCAGGTACTTACATACATTGATAAGGTCCCCTCAGTATAACAGGAAAACCAATGAAAAAATTAATAATGGAGCAGTTGGAAATGCTTGCATTAAATAATGCATGAAGACATATGTTGAATGCAAAATGCCATGTGAAGTATCACTCCACGTGACTGAAAGAAGCAGAAAGCCCATGAAAACAAAAGTAACCATGTAATTAAAAATGCATTAGAGTTGATGCATGTTATAGCACTACATTACAATATATGGCCACAGAGGGCCTGCAATAAAGTTGCTTAGACCATCTCAATTCTTGCATTTCCTAAATCTGAGTGGTTACCTTTATCACCCTGCCATCCATTAACAGTTCTTTGAACACAATGTATACACACATAAAAATACCTCATAAATTTTAATAGCATTCCTGCTTCTTCTAGTGTGAAGAAGGTATAGAGATAAGTATTTTTCAGTATTTTTGGAAAACTGACTGTTCTTAAATAAAAATACAAATTCTTTGTGTACATAAACTTGACAAGTTCACTGTTGTCACCCTGATGATCCTAGACCATTAGCTCTGAAGATAACATTCTTTTTCTACAAACCAATTTATGTTGGAGCTGAACAAGTTATTACAAGTCTCAAATATTCTTCTTATCAGTTCCCTCTTTGAAAAGCTATGAATTTTTACCAACAGAAAGATGTATTTAGTCCATTTTAACTAGATGTTCAATAGGCCAGCAAAACACATTTTTGTCAGGTGCATTTGCATGTGCTTGACACTCATAAGGGTTGAGTTAAACATTTCAGTAGCAGGGCACTTATTGAAAAAACAGCTTTGGGCCTTTGGGTCTTAATCCTTCCCCAGCCTTTCAGTTCAGCATAATTGTGGTAAAATAATCTACATTTTCAGATACTTTAATAAACCCTGGTTAGTGCACAAGCAGGCAAAGTAGCTGTCATTGTAAACAGAACATAGAGAAACATAAAGATATTGCATTAACAACGGAATAGTTGCTTTACTGAGCCTATTGTAGACACCTGTATTTCCACATTTTATCTCTCCACAGCAACCTAGTTCCTGATCTAGGGAGTTTATGATTCCAGGGGAAGCTCTTTCAGCTCAATGATCTGATGGTGACACATCAGGATAAAACTGTACCAGGTCAGGGGCTGGGCAGCCAGGCAGTACCCCATTAAACTGCACGACCTGCAGGTACACTGAGCTCAGTGTAATGGGAAAACTGCTTGGGTTTACTCCTCTCATGAATTTACCACTCCTTGGGCCATACTTTACCTGAAGTTAAGAGGGAACATACTATCATCTTTTTTTGTTTATTCTATTTAAAAATAAACTAACAGAGGTAGTACACTTGCATTTTCTGAAGTGCCAAGAAAGCCTGCAAGCACAGCTTTCCTAAGTTTTTCAAGTCCCATAAGGCTTAGCCTGAACCAAGGCAGTGAGTGGGTCAGTATTTTGCACCTTTCTTGATTGTTTTTGGCGGGCTTGCAGTTGCAAAGAGCAGGGGAAGGCAAAGGAGAAGGTTGAATACTTTAGAAGTTAGTAATATTATCTCTGAGGAAATAAAAAATGTCTTTTTGGCAGACTGACCTTATCAATGTTCAAAGATATCCCTCTTCGTGATAACGCTAGCTTAATTAAAAGGTTAAATCCCTCCTGTGCTCAATAAGAATTCCTATTTGAAAAAGTCTAGATAAAGTAACAACTTTCTTTTTAATTTCTTTATGTTTTTGGCTGAAGAAAGTAAATTTCTTGTATAAACTAACATGAAGAAAATAAAACCTCAATTCCTTTGGTCCTAACAACTAGCTTTCAGGAAGGCTGGATAAATGACTGTCATCTGAATAACAATGTCATGGTACATTTTCTGTGTTCTTAATTATTAGAAAATCAGGACAAAGCAAAACCCAACCAGGTTAAAATTAGATTCAGCCCAGATCATAAGGCAATCATGAGGCACTCTCAACTTTGAAATGAAAGACATTATCTTAAAATGACACCCAAAACAAAACTCAGACAATCCCAAGCAAATAGCTTGGTCTAGACACAGCAGTTTTATTATTAGGCAGAGAGGGTTTTTTTAAGTCCTGACCCAACAAATGGATTGATTGATTATAAAAATAAATATTTTACAGAACTTTATATGTGCAGTGGGCCAAATCTGCAACATCCATCTGGAAAATATAGCCTATTTAAAGATATTACTCATTTTCTATTTTTTTAGTGCTTGGCTAAGTTCTAAATGGATAGCCAAAGACCCATATCTCTGTCTGTTTTCTGATGAAGTAACAATCTAAACTCCAAAAAATATAAGTTTTCTTGTAAAAATGACATCATTTTCTCTGCATAAACCACCTCTACAAGAAAAGACAAGTCACTGCACTTTCTGTCAATGCTCTGCTACTCAGCTGATAATACCAACAAGCTGATAATACTCAACAATTTGTTGAGTCTGGAGCTGTGATTTTCTGCTGAGGAAGAGAAATGCTTCCTGGGAACCAAACTGAGAGCTACAGCTCATTTTTATCTTGACAATGAGAAGGCAAGCATGACTTTCACTTGTTGTTGACCTTTACTGCAGTTGGATCACAGATCTAAAAGTCAGCGCTATATATATAAAACATTATTCACATAAACTATCATGTATAGAGTGGGAAAAACACATTTTACTATTTATAAAACATCTCCGCATGAGCAAAGTTCTGGCAACATTAATCACAATTGTGTGAATGCCTATCCACAGCAAGGAAAATGTACTGTTTTGAGTGATTCATCTCATCTCTGCTGCTCCGGAAGGGGTGGGCTGCCCTTTACTGGGGCTTGAAACTAACTACACAAAAGCTGAGATATTGGCACTGGAGAACCTCACTCGAAAGTTCCTCTGGCTCTCAGACCTTGAGTGGATGTGTGCTTTCCCTTGGGAGGTGTGTTAAGTTGTTAGTGTAGTGACTTTCTCCTGAATGCTACCTGACTAAACCAAAGTGAAAACTGCCTGTGTGGGAATTGTCACAACTTGTGAACATACAACTAGATTAGACATTTAGATTAAATATTGGGAAGAAATTCTTCACTGGGAAGGTTGTGAGACACTCACACAGGTTGCCCAGAGGAGCCGTGGATGCCCCATCCCTGGAAGTGTTCAAGGCCAGGTTGGATGGGGCTCTGTAACCTGGTCTATTGCAAGATGCCTCCACCCATGGCAGAGGGGTTGGAAAAAGATGATCTTCAATGTCCCTTCAAACCCAACCATTCACTGATTCTAAGATTCCATAATTCTATGATTACTTTAGAAATATTTTTTTGGAAACCAAAATATAAAAATAATTTTCTTCAACACCCTTGTACTAGTTTCACACGTGTTGTGAATTATCTGAATCCAGGGTTCCAATATACATGCTGAATAATCATGATGATCCCTTTTAATACCAGCCATTCTATGATCATATCTGTAGTTTTGAAAGCTGAACATAGCATTAAGCAAATCCCATTTGCCAGTAATGCTTTGGCCCTATGGATCCATGTTCTCAGAGATATTTTTCAGCTTTATTAGCTTATTAAATCATGTCCCTATTAGCTTTTCTAATCACCAAAGTAATGCTTACATGTTTCAGCAGAAAATATTTTGAAGACTTTCTTTTATGAGTGATTAACTAGTGTTATAAGATGCACATTAGTTCTCTGAACAAATATAGGATATTTCACTTTTGTACTGACTGTCCTCATTTTTTAAAAAATACTATTAGAATAGTGAAATGGCTAGGAGTATAGGGCCTTAACACTTTGTCTTCTTGAACTTTCCAACAAATAAGTGTCATGGAACCACGGTGAAAATGTTTCCTTCCGTTCTTATTGCATTGTACTTACAAAGAAATTCAGTAAAAATTTATGTCTTAAAGAACTTGATGAATAAGACTCGCTGAAATACATTAACAGGAAAAAATCTATTCTCAAAGCTTCTGAAGTACTCTGTTGGAGCCAATGGTTTCCAAGTGAAGATTATTCTATCGTTGTACCAAAATTTCAAAGTGTTTCAGTTATTATGCTAATCACATGAAAATTAGCAGTTCTTGAGTCCCTCCCACCTCACTAATTTTCTCACATCAGTGCAGCTCATTTGCAAGTGTTCGGCTCTCACCCGGAAATAGGTCAGATGTCTGCATTTCCCAACACCCTTGCATCCCTTCTGACAATTCCCTGCATGCTCTCAGAGTTGACCTGCCTGTAAAATAATTTCAACACCTGCACTTTAGCTATACATTGCCAAGCTATACTAGCTGGCCTCATATGCATAAGTGGCTACTTAGGTATTCTGGACCCATTTCTGTTCCTTGTTCCGGCTTCAGAATGCTTCAGATTTTCAGTAGTACTTTTACATAAAAAACACTGGCTTGGAACAGACTATAAATGGCACATATTTGCAGTTCTACACAAAAAAACCTGGAGCCTCTTTTCTGTATCCTATAAATCTGGAATTGCAAAAGGTGCCATTGCCATGTTTCTTCTTTGAATTTATTTTAAAATATACCACAGAAAAAAAAGGGTAGCCATTTCCTTCAAAACATGAATTCTTAAAGTGACTCAATATCTGACATTTCTATCTTGTCATGTACTTGTTTGTTTTTATATGTTTGCTGATTTTTTTCCTAGGATATATCAGAAATCAGTATTTGGTCCTCATTAGTAGGGTGTGGAATATATATTACTTTTTATCAGGAAGAAAGTGTATACAGAAAAGTCCCAAAAGAGCATGAAAAGGATAAAAAACAAAAGATATCCCAAGTGGAATTAATGCTAATATCTGTATTTATTTATACCACCACCCACAGGGGCTCCACATTAAATACTGCTATTTCAAAAACTGCTTAAGCTGATTTCGGAGTGAATTAAATTAAGAAATTCCTTGAAAAAACAAACTAAGGGAATTCAACATCTCATTCAATTGCTTTACTTTAACTGGAGTGCCAGTTTTTAATAAGATAAATATAATTCAAAACAAAATTAAAAGGAAGATTTGAAATACATTAATTTGCTTGCAAGTGTGATTTTAAATATTTTTAAGACAGTTAATGGAAATGGAACTATGAAACATTTCCAAAAAGAAAAAGACTTTATCACAAATTAAGGTAGTTTTAACTACCTTAGAGTTACATCAAATCACATAAGCAACCAACATATATATATATTTGCACATATTTAATTTTCTGTTTATTTCCTGACCTCAAAAAAAGGCTCATTTTATAAATATTTTCACCTAAAATCCCTTTAAAGTACTTATTTTAGATTTCTGTATATTAAAATAATAGAAAAAGAAGACTTAGAAGAGAGACCAATACTATTCATTAGACGTGAAGTTCAAGAAGGGATAACAATGTAATTCATTAGAGCTTTAGTATATCTGAAAAAAAGCAGGCAAATATTTGGGCATACAGTCTATGAAAATAAATTTGTTTCTATCTTTAGACATTACTAATCTGTTTGTCATTTAAGCCTCAAAGAGAAAATTATAAATAAAGCAAAACAAAACAAAAAGAAGGAATTTAGAGAGGATATTAAAACTCACATTCCCCTCAGGGATGAGGGAATTCCTCAATATCCTAAAAGTGCACTTGCCTATATTGTAGAGTTTCTTGAACCTCTCTCTGATCTCATGCAATCCCTTATATTTCCAAGTTTTAAAAGAATTTTTAAGAGGGGCTAAATTATTTCTAAGTTAGTTAAGCCACCTGCAATTCATTAAGTGGAGAAACTCAGCACACACATCAAATCATAACAATCACTCTTTTGCTTTAAGACTTCCAGTGAAATGTGCTTCACAAAATTTGACAAATCTAAGGTGAGATGCACAGGCTTAATAGTCAAGGGTTTGCATTCATCCCTTTGTGCAGGATGCTTTGCAAAAGCCATCACAGTGACCATTAATTTCAGTAACATAAAATATGCAGTGAATCCCATTCCGTCTCCCTTATAAATGGCTGTTTTAGCTGAGGCCTAATAACAGAAGTGGCAAGCTGAATATTGATGGCAGATCTTTTCCTCCGGATATGCAGAAACCACCGAATGCTGAACGTTCTCCTCCTGCGGAAATGATGTTCTTAATTTCCCGAGGTTCGTTAGGAAATCCCCAGCCAGTGCTGTGTCCAGCCAGCATTCCTGTTTGCCACCAGCATCGTTTGAATGAACGATCGCTGCTAATGGAGGGAGGTTTCCTGTGCTCCCAGCCCTCTTAACAACCCTCACAGATGAGTTATTCTGCTTTCAACCCTGCTCCAGCCCTGCAGCAACACCTGAGATGTCTCTAAGAGATGCAAAGCTCACTAGGGAGAAGCAGACCTAGACAGGGAGGGGGGATGGGAGACTCCTCTCTCATACCCCAAGTAAAGGAGGGAGCGAGGTTTGAACATTTTTAAGTTCTGTATCAGAGGTACAGACTACTTGAAGAGTTGGGGTAGAAGATCATCAGACAGCAAAATAACCCACAAAGTTCACAAACACATGAACGGCCAAAGAGTTCACAGATTTTAAATAAAAGATCGCACTCAAGTACTTTTTATTCAATATGATCCTTCATAAACAACTCATGATTTGTTGAGTAGATGGAGGAATTTGCTGGGAATATCTTGGGAATACCAACATATATAATAGCAGAGCAATAGGAAAGCCAGGGCTTATAGAATTGAAATATGACACCAATGTATGTTGACACAGGAACAAAAGGACATAAAGTAGCAATACTGAAAATGCTTTTGCCAATGGTATGAAGTGAGGAGACAATGTAATAAAATACCATTGATGGAAACAGACATGGTCAGAGAGCTCCATCATTAGTGTACATAGTACTGGCAAACCCAGAAGAGTGAGAGTCTCTCTCTTTACAGAAATGCTAGGGTTCTGACACACAGACAAGGTTTACAACAGCACTGTTGTTAGGGTGTACATGCACGCAAATATATATGAAAAATGTTTTAAAATTCAAATAAAGTTTTCAGTCTCAGCTTGCTGAAAAATGTGTATGGACATCAGTATCAAACTGCATAAAAAAGGCTTTAAAGGGATATTAGTAAATTTATCTTAGTGAAAATGAAATGAAAAGTCATTGAGAATGTCAGCTACAATTTTTCTGTCTTTCTTGATAATTTATAATTTCTTAGGGAGAGGGAAGACTACACTGTCATAGCAAAAATTGCTTCACAAAGACATTTAAAGTGTGCTCTATAATGAGGAAAAATGCTGTTATTGCAGAAGTTAAAGCTCAGAACATGTGGTTTATTCAAAAGATTACTATTAGTTGAGTGGGATCATAATGACCACTAACTTTATTCATATAGAAAAATATTTCACTTTGCAGTGACAAGTTCCCTTATCAGTTTGGTAGTGATGTTTAGTATTAACAACAGCATAAAGTGATGATTTTGTATCCAAATTTCTTTAAATTAAATAAGATACTGTAAACAGGATCTACTTCTTTTTTACTTTATATCTGTGACAGGTTTAAATCCACACCTGTAATCCCAATGCACATTTCTGTTGCAGGGGTATTTATTCGGTACACCAATATACGAATGGGTTTGGCAGATTTGTAGGTATCAACAGCAGCAATAGGATAAGCATCCTTCTTATGACCACTAAATTGATTGGCAGGAAAACCAACCTCACCAAATTAAATACTTCCTTTAAGAGAAATTATTTCTATAAATGGGCAATAATTGTGGCTCCTCTGTTTATGTTTTCCAGTGTGGGAAGAACTGGTATTATTTAGGGGTCAGTCTGGATTAATCAACAGTATTTACACACTTTCCACCTCACATCCTCATACTGGTGAGACCAGTGGTGCTTGCAAACCTGGGAACATGCATGGAGCAGTTGTTTTCCATAACTATTTTATAATTTTGTTTTCTTTATTTTGACTTTATTTATCCCTTAAGCTAAACAAATTCCAAAATATGAAACAGAAACTGAACACTTCAATCCAAAACTAAAGCTCTTGGAGGAAACAAAATAAGACTACGAGACCCCGTTGTTCTCTAACATCCTTCAGTTCTCCTCATTATCTCTGGATAACAAGCTGTTTTCTAGTATCTCCTGTAGGCTGAAAAATCTTGCTAATGCTCAGGAAATTACAAGAAAAGTCCAAAGCTGCAGCCCCTAGAAAGTGCCATTAAGTGCCTACAGCCATACCCAGGCACTACTAGGTTAGCTTTACATTTCAAGTTACTGCAATTGTTATTATTGAAAAAATCTATGGCAACGCAAGGATTTGAAACTAAGTCTCCAAATTATATATTAAAGCTTATTCACAGAAAATTCTCCACTCAAGCTCATGAGAGGAGAGAAGTAAGGCCTCTAGCAGTCAAAACCTTAATGCCATGCACAGGATCCAGAACCAAGTGGCTGAAAATATGAATGTAGTCAGACTGTTTTTAAGGACTTAAAAGAAAGCAAGAAAACAAAAAGAAGGTACCACATTAAAAAGTTCCTAAAATTTTAGACCTGTCTACACCAGTAAATACAAAAGAACATCATCTTTGCTTGCAGACCCAAGTCTGCCCACTACACAACTTTGTAGTTTATCCAACAGGGAACTAGGAAGGTGATATTAAAAAGAAAAAGCCTTCACCATCTGCACACGAAGTGAAGCTGGCATTGTAAGTTCTGATCAATGCATTTCCTTTCCTTCAAGTTCTATTTATACTTGCATTTGACAGGATTCTTCCTGGGGATGTAATCACGGGCACTACAGTATAATTTGGAATAAGAACAAGGACATTACTAGTAAAGAGGCCATGGGTGGGTTGCAATTTACTTAAAATTGTAGAAAAAGGACTCTTAAGAAACTGTATTTAAAGCCTAAAGAAATAATTCAAGTCCACGATTTCATAGCAATACCTAATATTTTGCTATGGGCAACAGAAACTGTAGTTTCATTATTAAAAAATCACCAGGTAAAAGAAGAGTCAGAGAAATAAGCAGCACAACTTTTTGCACATCATTTTCCTTATTTCAAAGGAACTGTGTGTGCCGAGAGGGGGGCCCCAAAAATTGACTCGTGTTCATGGGCTGTAGCAATTTAGAACCACAAGGACCTGTAGAATTGGAAAAAAAGAGAAATGGGAAGGGTTAAGGAGCATTTTTCACAGTCAGACAGGATTGCTAAGATATGTTGAGTATGGGGAAAAGGAAGTTTTCCTTGGAGGTGGTGCATGCAGGAAGGCATCTCACTGAGCATTTCGAGCAGCTACTCTTGTCCTTGGTGTGATGTTCTTGCACCTGCAGGCCACTCCCCTGCAAGCACAAAGTGCCTAAAAAACATCTACCAGTTGTTGCAAGATCTGAGAACCTAACACTAAGAATCTGGCAGTCAAGCACACCACTGGGTTGTTAGCAGAAATCTTAGATGTGTATAGGTGGGAAGCAGAGGTTTTCCACATGGCAGCCATGGGGCTTCAGATGGAAAATTGTGTTGCTCATCATTCACAAGACTGCTCTTTAAAAACAGTATGAAAACAACTGTGGAAAAAAATGTATTTTGACTGTAAATAAATGTGTGAAGGAAGGACTGTTTGAACTAGATTTTACTCATGAGTTTTCAAAAAAAAATATTTTCTGGATGCTATGGGTCTGAAGTCAGGTGAAACCTATTGGTCTTATTAAATGTGTGTGAAAAGAAAGGAGAAAGAAAGACAGTGATAACAAAACTTTAGCCTGATTCTCATTTACAAACAGGCTACATACCATGCTAGCAGTGCAAGAAGATTTTTAACTGGGGGCAAATGTGTAGTTTTCACCCAATTTAGCAACCCTTTATGGCAACAAAGGGAGGTTTAACAATCTTAATGCAAATATGAATGAGGTAAAGTATGAAATAAATAAGATGGAAGCTTTGTTGTCTGTGAAAGTTTTCTAACACACTTCCTGCAAAGTAAAGAACACAATCAATTTTTTTTATTCTTTGTTTATCACAGACAATTCTGCAAGGTACAAGAAGCATTACACTGCTAGCAAGCCTTCTTACATTTTACCGGATGTAAAAGCCATTCTGGAAAACATCTGGAAATAATTTGATAATCTGCACAGTAGCAGCCTCTTTGCAAGGCTGCATGAAGAACCTCAACAAGACCTGGTGTTTTCTTTCCCAAATTGTCAGTAAAAATATGGGTTTTGAATCACTGGAACACCAGTAATGTTTAGAAATGCAATACTGAGACAACAGTAGATGATAGCCTTTGGTTCTGATTTTGATGAAATTCCTATGAACTATTGTAGCTCCAATCACTGAGCCTCAGACCAGCAGCTACTGCAGGGTGAACCCAGTTCTGTCAGCTCCTATGAAATTTGCTGTAGCTGAAAGCATGGCTAAGGGATTCAGGTTATTATAAATAAATTCAAAACTAATGAATTAAATAGAAAAATAGACATTCAGATATTTTTAAATGTTTTCTGTAGTCACTAATCTAGCTAAAAGGACTTCATTTTACACGTCAGTTGTATCAGCCTCTTTCGTGAGAAAAAATAAACATATGGTAACCTACGTGGCCCAGGTTCACCTGCAAGGCAGAAGCTAGTAAAAAAAAGGACTGTTTTCTGAAAGTGGCAATCTTAGCTTTACTGACATGCCTATAGTTTCACTTCATAAATTTAAGCCTTTTACAGGTAAAAAAAATTGTCCCATTTATTATCGTGACATCATCTTCAAAATGTGAATTCAAAATGTTCAGAGGATGAAGTTTCTTTTTTCTCCTGAATCTATTTTTTTTTTTAATTTTTAAATTTTTTCTTTAGGTTTAATATACAATTCTCGCTACTTGGTTAGAAATTTTCTAGATGTCACTCAGCAGTTCAGAATGGAATGGTTGAGGGAAATTAAAAGCTTTTCCCTGAATAAAGGTTGAAAAAAAATTATCCTGAAGCATGTTTTACAACAATAAAACATTAGAATACTAACTGTTAAATAGAAAATATAGTAGCACATTAAAAATGTTAGGAGAACTAAATAAATATCAATAAAAAACTATAGTACAAAAAATAATGTAATCATGCCCCAAGGGAAAAGGTAATTAAAATGTGTATGTTCTTATGAAATGCTCTAGTCTCAAATAAATTGTATTTAAAAAGAAAAGGGAATAATCACACAGATCTAAGACAGACTGTATTTGAAAAACAAAGTTTTACTGCTCATCATTGATAAAATATTTAGAAACAGATACTTACATTTGCCCTGTCAGTTGCAAGAAAAAGCTACTTGCTCCTAAGCTACTTGTTCTTACTTGTTCTAGTTTTCTAAACTCTGGCAAATCTGATCATTTTAACTCAGCCTATGATCATTAGTAAACCTGGGACCTCATTTTTATAATGAGGTACTGATGGAGATGAACTGATCCTCTTTCAAATAAAAAGAAAACAAAGCACTTCTGAAATGACCTAAAATCTATTCACATCAGTGGAAGGACTTTCATTTCTTCAGACTTTTACCCAGACTTCATGTCTAATTTGAAAAAATGGTAAGCAAAGAACAAATAGAGCTACTGGACTCACTGCACTGAAGTGCTAAAATGTGGCACAGAAATACTTTGAGTACCTTTTTTTGCCTTTTCAGTAATGATGTTTGAGAAATGCAGCTGACAGGGGTTTAAAAGCACTAATCTTCAGAAAAGTCTTGTAAAACCCCTACGTGGGTACTACCTGGATTCAGCTGGTGAAAGCTTTGAGCACATGTCCCAGTTATTCAACATTGCTCCCTACAGACAAGCGCCTCAACTACTCAGTCCTTGGCTCCAGGGTCTCTATGGATCTGGACCCAGTACAAAGAGAAAACAGCTTAAACTCCTAAGACATTGGTCATGGACAAAAAAAACCAATGGACTCTTAGCACAATAGATTTGTCCCTCACAAGAGGAAAACCAATTTGTCCAATCACAGAATCATATAATCATAGAATGGTCTGTGTTGGAAGGGACTCCAAAGATCACCTAGCTCCATCTCTCCTGCCATGGGCAGGAACATTCACCACTAGACCAGGTTGCTCAGAACTTCATCCAGCCCAGCCTTGAACACCTGCAGGGATGGAGCCTCCACAACTTCTCTGACCAACCTATTCAAGTGCCTCGCCACCCTCACAGCAAAGAACTTCCTCCTTATATCTACTCTAAACCTTACTCTCTTTTAGTCTGAATCCATCCACCCTTGTCTTGTAGCTACATGCTCTTGTAAAAAGTCCCTCTCCAGCTTCCTTGTTAGCTCCCTTCAGGTACTGGAGGGATGCAAAGCCTTCTCTTTTCCAGGCTGAACAAACCCAACTCTCTTAGCCTTTCCTCACAAGACTGCTCCATCCCCCTAATCAACTTGGTGGCCCTCCTTTGGACTCACTCTAGCAGGTCCATGTCCTTCCTGGGGTGGGACTCCAGAGCTGGATGCAGCACTCCAGGTAGAGTCTCACAAGGGCAGAGCAGAGGGGCAGAATCCCCTCCCTCCCCTCCTGCCCACGCTGCTTTGGATGCAGCCCAGGACACACTTGGCTCTCTGGGCTGTGAGTGCACGTTGCCAGGACATGTCCAGCCTCTCATCCACCAGCACCCCCACGTCCTTCTTGGCAGGGCTGCTCTGGGTTTGTTCATCCCCCAGCCTGGATTGGTATTGGGGGTTGCCCCAACCCAGGTACAGCACCTGGCACTTGTTCTTGTTAAATCTCATGAGATTCCCATGGCTTGGGAAGCTTGTCCAGATCCCTCTGGATGGCATCCCATCCTTCAGGTGTGTCAGCAGCACCACTCAGCTCGGTGTCATCTGCAAATTTGCTAAGGGTGCACTCAGACCCTATGGCTTTCTTGAATGAAGAAGGCGGGAAAGACATTCAACTAATTCCTGTAAAATCTAGGATCTGTTTCAAACAAACCTACATGTAGTACTTTCCTAGTAAAACCACACAATCCAGCAAACCGAAACAAACATATTTACATTGTATAAAAAGCCACATACATTATTTTCTTTGAAGGAAGAAAGGCAAGAACCACATGTTCAGTAGCCCCGAAGAAAAAGGGAAAAGCCATAATTATATGGTATATCCCAAAGTTAGGTGAAAGAAGTAATCAAACACTGGAACAGGTTGCTCAGAGAGGTGGTGGATGCCTCAACCCAGGAAACATTCAAGGTCAGGTTTGAATGGGACTCTGAGCAACCTCATGTAGTGTAAAATGTTCCTGCTCATTGCAGGAAGCTGGACTATATGACCTTTAAAGGTCCCTTCCAACCCAAAGTATTCCATGTTTCTATTCTAGGAGGTAATTTTTAATCTTTGGAGTTCTCTGAGAATGTTCTAGAGTTTACCTTTAATTAAAAGAGGGCACTTTTCTACTTCATTCTACATAAATTATTCACATGAGCTCTGTGTCTCAGTGATAGCACATTAACAGCTCTGTTATTTTATATAATTGCTGTACATAGGTAATCAGAATACATTATATTGCAGAGATAATTATGGGAGTGTTTTCTGTTGTTATGAGATGCTGGGAGCCTCAGCAGTGTGTTTTTGTGACATGCTGCATTTCCTATGGATGGGGAGGAAACTGTCAAGAATTTCCCAAGGCTCTGTATTTTTTTGACAAATCTATTACTCCAGCAAATAGATTAGTGACAGAATCTTTCTTTTCCAGTGGACAAATCATGTTACCAAAAATGTTAGTGTATTTAGGAAAAAATCTCTTTCTTTTGTGGGTTTAAACAACACTGCAAAGATATTTTGTAGCCCATGTGTTATTGCTTTAATGAGTACTCACACTTTAATGAGAGCCCCTTTATTGGTGTATACACACAGGTACTGTTGTCATAAACCAGCAGGAGTACAGGGAAAATTTGAATTCAGGGATTTTATACTCAGTAACACATATTTTCCTATTCACATACTTGTATGTATGTAGATGATTTGGGTTTTTTTCCCCCCTTCCTAGAGACAAAATTTAATAACAAATATCTGCCCAAGAATGGAAAGAGTTCTACTAGCTCCAGTTTTCCCTTCATTTGGAAAGCTGAGATGGCAAAAACCCATCAGAAATGTTGCACTACATACTGACATCATGCTAGCAGGTACCACACCACCCTAATTTATACAGCGTTTCCTCACTCGTTTCTTCTGCAGTGCTGACTTGCTTCTGTCAGGTGGAGACTGTTTTCACCAACACGCAATTAACAGGAAATTAAACCTGATATGTGAATTTGACACCAGTTTTCAACAGCCTGCAACTAAAGGATGAATTTCACCCATCTATTGTGATATATTCTATTGTTTTAAAGTTATGTCAAGTATTTACTGGAAAATGCCGATGAGAAAGATCTCACAGGTCTTGTACTCTATCTTCTCAGCAGTAAAAGCTGGTTTTTATGCATCCAGTACTTAAATGTATCGAAGATTATTATTTTCCAGACATCCATGTATTAATATGAATACATTAAATACTTTCAGTTTAGCGGGAAATGGCTTAGAATATATTAAATGAGCAAATAATACAGCACACGGTGTTTAAAACACATAATTATATTAAACGTATTTTTAATTATCTGTTTCCGTTTATGGCGAGCAGAATCTCTTTAGAATTACAGTAGCTTTGGGAATTGATTTGGTTTGCTTAGGAAATCTATCAGAAGGTTTCCTAGAGCTGAAAAATCCAAATCCCCAAGCAGCAGTTTACGAAGCATGTAGGGATGTCATATCTGCCTGAGTTTTAGGCACTTCCCTTGCAAAGCATGACTGCACTCATATTTTAAAAGGGAAAACAACCATCAAAAATAGAAAAAAACACCTTCATATTTTACGTATTAAATACTTTTAATGTAAGTGCTTGATTTTTTTGTCATGACCCAACACTATATAAGCATTTTCTGGTGGTTACAGATTTGTCTATAAATTTTGTGCTCTTTAAATATCCTATATTTTCCACTAGCTTTGAGATTCAGCATTAGGTGCAGAAACTGACCCTATTCTGATAATATCTGGGGTTTACTTAATTTATTTTCAAAGGCTGGGAATCAAAAATTAACATTTATGACTTCAGGAGGAAATGGAAGGGTAATAACGATGATGAGGATAGATTTCTTACTGATTCAGTGACTGAAAATTCAAGAATGTTTTGCATGTTATATATTTGTGACCTTGACAGTCATAACTTGAAGCCACTACATTTGTTCTGGTTCACCACAGGCACTTGATCTGTTGAAGCACTGACTCATGACATTAAGGTGTGATGAGTATATAAAGACCATTTGCTACGGAATTAGGAAGACTACAGAGGTTATAAAGAAGACTAGTTTATGGCTGACATAACTGGACTGGGCTGGAAGTCTTCCTACATCATTACCATTGCAGCAAGACTACAAGAATATATTAAAAAGAGTTGGTAGTGATAAAAACAGCCAGACAATAATTTGATGGGTTTTTGTTTTCATTTCAACAAAAACTGCTTTAGGGAAAAAACCCCCAAACTTAACAAACTGTGTTTTACTGAATGCTCTCACCTTCCTTTATATTAAAAGCCATGGTGATCAAGTGAGTGCATTTTTACTTTAACAGTTTTTCATGCATTTCTTTCCTAAGAAAAGACCATCAGATCAAATATGAGATAGCTTCTACTAAGTAATGACAGTTTCCATTTTTATGTAAATCTGAAAATGGCCAAGTGTGACTATAACATTGTTGCAATATTCTGATGTCTGCAAGTTAATTAAATATATAATGACTTAATATTACTAATCAGCATTTACATCTTATCACGGTAAATAACATGAACCAATTTTGTTATTTTAGCAGTGTATTTCAGACTCAGTTCCATTTGGCTTTTTAGACTTAATCACAACTGTTTGCTACAGCACTTTTTGCATACTAAATATTGTGATTTTTCAACAGAGTACATGGATCATTTCTGTGTACCTTATTACAAAAATGGAAAAGCTGATTTTTTTAAATTAACTTTACTGGTTTTACACTTCTACTCCTTTTATATCTGTGGCCCCAGCATAAGAAGGACATGGACCTCTTGGAGTGTATCACAAAGATGCTCAAAGAGCTGGAGCACCTCTGCTATGAAGACAGGCTGAGAGAGCAGGGGCTGTTCAATGTAGAGAAAGGAAGGTCTGAGAGACCTTACTGTAGCCTTTGAAAGGAGCTTATTAGGAAATGGGGACAAATGTTTTAGTAGGGCTGGTAGCAATATGACAAGGGGTAATGGCTTGAAATTAGAAGAGTGTAGATTCAGACTGGATACAAGGAGGAATTCTTTTTATGATGAGGGTGGTGAAACATCAGCATGGATTGCTCAGAGAGAGGGTGGGTGCTCCATCCCTGGAAACATTCAAGGTCACGTTGGATGGGACTCTGAGCAACCTGATCTAGTTGAAGATGTCTCTGCTCATTGCAGGAGAGTTGGAATAGATGTCCTTTAAAAGTCCCTTCAAACCCAAGCCATTCTACGATTCTACAATTCTTTTAATTCCTCTATGACTCCATGTGATGAGGTCTTCAATTTGTTCAGAACTGAGGCTAGAGTGTTCCAAGGAACTTGAGTGAATTAGTCACATGTGTTAAATAAGTAATATAAGAAATCCTTGCACATTTAATCCTAAAGGGTCATCATGGTAGCCCAAAACATGGTTATTTCTATCTTCACAGCCACTTCAGTGGCACAACTCAATGTATTACTTCAACAATTTGCTTTTACACATCTGAGTAATAACTGCATTATTTCAGGGTTATCGATACATTGGGGTAATTGCACTGCAGAGCCACGAACTAGAAAAGAATCATCAGCATGAAATTTTGCCAGAACTTTGAAATTCTAGGATTTCTTTATTAGAGGAGACAAGACAGCTCAACATGTAAGAATCCATTAGATTACTCCAGCTTCATGGAAGAGCACTACGCAGGCATTCTGGGGGACAAACTCTAATCATTCCTCCTCTACACTTTGTGGCACAATGACCTGTGGGATTTATAGCCTGCTAAAGTGATAGCGGAAAGCTTCTGGCTCTCTGGATGACCTGCTGACACCTTGGGAGTGCCCTCCTACCCTCAGTGCCCTCCTGTTCTCCATCCCATTCCTCAGAGGCAATGTGGAGCTGTATCATGCTCCCCACGTCCTGTAGACTCAGAAATGCTGTCCCTTACAGAAGGCAAGCACTACACGAGACTTCATAGAGTGCTGTGAAGCTTTTTGAGAAACTTTTGAGGACAATCCATGTGCTGTAAAGTGTGGGATGCTGTGGACCTGGAGATAAAGCATTACCATGTGTTACCGTAGAGCACAGTGGGTAGGAGAGCATTAGAGTGGGTAGAGAATAAGAGTTATTCAGGTGGCAAAGCTGTGACACAGAGATGTGGTGGTGGAGGGTCAGGTTTGCTCCCCAGACAACAGCAGCTTCATGTACCACATTGCAGAACTCTATCTTTTCATGCAGCTTGGAGTCTGGCATAATTTGGGGTATAAAGGCACTATGGCCAGTACAAAAAATAAATGGTTATTTATGAGGATAAGCTGCCCACTAGAATTTGAAAGTGCACAGGTTTATAGCAAAAAAAAATTGTGATTTCTCAAATGATTTGATTAGCTTAACTAGGCTATTAATCTATCAGCTGTGAAGCTTTTCAAGTTTATTCAGCGATGCCTGATCTAATCTATCTCACTTTTCCTGCAAATGGGACATGACTGTACTCACTGGACGAATAGTTACTGGCTCACTCATTTCTGTCTCTTGAAGACGACTTGGGCTCACTCGTCTAGTAAACTGAAACCAGTGGGGACAGATCCTCATAAAGTACAAGAAAAGAATGACAAAAAGACCTCAGCAACATTGTATAAAAATAAACTAACTACCAGTTCTTTCCATGAAAACTATAGATGTGACAAAAAAGTTTGAGTATCCAAAGTTATCCAAGGTCAAACTCTTCCTTTAAGCTTGATTCAGACTGTTGTGTTTGGGTTCTGTTCAGATTTGTGTGAAATTATGTACCTATGAGCCACAATGTCTTGGCAGTAAAATGAAATTAAGTGTCCATCTGCCTTAGCTTGGGCTCTTATTTCTTGCTAATAAAACTCCTCTCAGCAGAGAGCTGATAATTCTCAGTTGCCTACAGTTGCTTTCTGACAGATGCACACAATTTTTGAGCTCTGCTGATCACCTTCGAGTCCTTCCAAAACCAAATCAACAGTAAACGAAGTGTACGTGTATGTATAGAGAAGAAGTAAATGTGTTACACTTCAGGTAGAATGCCATGATTATCAATGATAAATCTTGGAAAAAATAAAGGCTTTCTGAGATTATAGTGATGATTACACCACCTTCTCCCTACA
Organism: Dicrurus megarhynchus; assembly: GCA_013399195.1. Lineage (NCBI taxonomy): Eukaryota > Metazoa > Chordata > Aves > Passeriformes > Dicruridae > Dicrurus > Dicrurus megarhynchus. Next base: position 2,243,729 of record VXAD01001742.1, read on the forward strand.
CCATGAGCACAACGGGCAGATTGTGCACAAGAAGTGAGAGGCAAAGAGTGTAAATGAGAAGAGAAAGTGTCGCGAAAAGCCTCTTCTCATCACGATGCTGTGTTGGAATCTGAAACTACGGAAGAGGCCATGCCTACTGGCACCTTCCAAAATGCTTTTCCTTTGCCTCAGCAGCTCAGGTCTGTCCTGGGTGCTGTCCTGTCCCACTCCTTCACAGAGAAACAGATCTGAGACAGTGTATGCATCTTCCACAGCCAGCAACCTGTCCTGGGATCTTGAAATCCTCTGTCACCACCATGACAGAGGTGGAGAGCAAACCACTAAGAAATTCTGCCTTTAAAACAGGCAACAACACTGAACACTATTTTTAAAACCATGCCAATTAAAGGCCTAAAATAGAAAACATGATGATGATTTTCAAACCTCAACAAAACAAATCAAGCACATCATAAATTGCAGATGCTAAAATACATAAATTACAGTGGAAGGTATCTTCACTCCTCTCTGTTAAGAAGGCAGGATGCACAGCCTACACAGTGAATAAAATATTCTAAAGCATTTCATTCATATAGGATACCAGATTGCCACAGGGCAAAAGTTTTAGGTATCTAAGCAAATAAAATGTTTTAAAGTATTATTTCTTTATAAAGCCTGATCCAGAGAAGACCATATTTTAAAATGCAATTGTAGACGACCAGTATTCAATTTCTTTCAAGGTTATATGAGGCAAGTTAGCCACAATGGAAATTTGATGAGAGCAAAATGTTTTGTTGTGGTTTAACCCCAGCCAGCGACTAAGCCCCACAGAACTCCTTGATCACCCCCACCCCAGTGAAATAGGTGAGAGCATGGAAAGAGCAAAAGCAAGAAAATTCATGGGTTGAGATAGAGAGCTTACATAGGACAGAAAAAGAAGAAGAAAATAATCATAGTAATAATAATAATAATTATAACAATAAATTTGAATATACAAAACAAGTGATGCAATGCTATTGCTCACCACTCACCAACTGATGCCCAGCCAGTGCCCCAGCAGCAGTCCCCCAGCCAGCTTTCCCCCAGTTTATATACTGCGCATGTCACTATATGTTATGAAATTTCCCTTTGGTCAGTTGGGGTCAACTGTCCTGGCTGTGTCCCCTCCCAACTCCTTGCATCTCCCTAGCCTTCTTGCTGGCAGGGCATGAAAAGCTGAAAAGTCCTTGACCTAGTGTAAACACTACTTAGCAAAAACTAAAAGCATCAGTGTGTTATCAACATTATTCTCAACCTAAATCCAAAACACAGCACTGTTCCAGCTACCAGGAAGAAAATAAACTCTACGCCAGCTGAAACCAGGAGATGTTTATACAGGAGGAATTTCAAGAGCTAGAATGCAAAACATAAAATTTGTTTCTAATTGCTCTGTATTGCAGATCTATAAAGCTCACTGAAAAGCCTGAGAAGTTATATTGCAGTAGATTAAATTTTAAATCAAGTGCATACACAGCCACTGAAAAAGTAATGCATAAAACATAATGAGAATAGCTATCACCAGGACTGAAATCTAAACTGCATTTTGATGCATAAATTCATTGACGCAGCACAATTAAAAAAAACCCCAAAACCTGGAAGTCCAAACTAGATACTAGATTCAAATATTGCCCCAAAATTGTTACAAGATTAGTATGATTAGTTAGATTAGTATGTCTGTGGATCTCTGGTTTCTCTTATTGTGTGTGGTTTTAAATATTGATTTGAATGTTAAAGCTGAATGTAGTTTCGTAACACAATAAAAGATTCACTTGTAGCATTGTGAGCCATTTAATCCCTACAAAGAAAAATTTAGGCTACCAGTTTGCTAGCCTAAGGATAATTTTATTTCAATGGAGAAACTCCACATTAACTTACATAATACTTATATATTACTTAACTACAGTCAGGATTTAACTATTTAACAGACTTTTTATACTTTTCATTTGGGAGGGTATTTCTCCACTATGCAAATGGACATTGTATAGTTGTTACCCCTTCTTCAATTATAGGAAAGAACAAAGGAAAAAAAATAAAATGCAAAATTAGTCAAAGTTGGAGGACAATGAAGATATGACCATATTTAAGTTTTGTTCTTGGAAACAGGTTCCACCTCCAGAAACATGCTTAAATTAATCCTAAATGGAGCACATACACAGAGGGAGTTAAGGGCAAGAGCAAAGCTTTTAGACCCCAAAGAAGGGTCCAAAACCTGATATATCACCACCAGTTACTTTTAATATCACAACAGAGTTGGGTTAGAAAATCACAGGTAAATGGCTTTATAAGCCAAGTAAAACCAGGCATCCCCTGGTAAAAACATTCCTATTTTACCTCCCCAAAAATATCAGAAAACAAGTTAAGATGAAGCTTTACCAGCTAATATATGTATTAAAAGATGCAGTTATTGGACAGATAAAATGAGCTCAAGCTTTTCCCAGTGTTAATGGAATATACACACATTTAGGGTAAAACTATGGAATTTTGTTGACTCAGATATATTTAAATCAAGTGCACCAGATTTCCCTTTATCTGTATTCTTTGAGGGATGCAATATATAATCCTTACATGAATGAATCTTCAAAAATACTTTCCAGCCAAGTTACTCTTTAGAATTCAGGGTATTCCACGGTGCTCTATTTGTACCAGTTATGAATTTTAGGAGCACAGCAATGGCTTATCTTAACAGTGCCAAGCTGGTAACAGGGGTGCTGACAGGCTCTCAGTTCCAAATGGTACTGGCACCACGGGATTCCTGGAGTCTCTGAATCAAACTCTGATTTCAGCTGTACTAACTTTATCCCCTATGAGTCAGTTTTGTTGAGGGTAGTCACTCTTAGGAGTCATGAGTATTAATTTAAAGAGGCCCAGCACTGTTGATGATTTGCTATTGCAACACCTCAGCCTTCTAGTAACTGCAGTTAAGTACTGCAAAGGTTTATTGCAATCTGTCCGCTGAACTGGACATGAAGTGACAGGACCATTACTTTGTTCAGTTCTTTCACTACTGTCAGTCTAAAAGAGTGAACAGACAGCTCAGATTGTCACAAAATGTATGATTCTATTGCTATATCTTATCCACTGACTATTGCTAAGTCATAAGTTACAGTGCTTTTATGAAAGTTGAACATGAGTGGCATAAATTTGGATTTTAAAAAATGAAACTGTTGGGGTTTCAAAAGATGAAAGAGATGGAGGGAAAAAGGGAAAAATACAGTCAGAGGCATTTATCCAAAGATGTGAAGCACAGGCCATCATTTACTTGGCATTGAAAAAAAGAATTTTTATAGAACATAATGATTTAACTATAAAAAGAACTCTGGTGTAAACATTCTGAGATAAGAAAGAATAACTGCACCTTCCACCATATTGATGATCATTCTGTACAGGCATATGTGGTATTTTACTGAAAATATTGTGCAGCATATGGCAAGGAGTTGTTGCAATTTTTCTATCAATTGTTACACAGATTTTACCATTTTTCTTTTTGAACAGGAAAAATATGTTACATTATTTAGACTTTATCGAAAACTACTATTTGTTTGTACTGTCATAAAAAACTAAGAAAAAGGTCACAGAGGGAAAAAGGAGGCAACAGGAAGTCAAGAAGAAAAATAAGAAAATTTCAGTGAAGAGATCAACTGTTTATCCTAAGCCATACATTAAAAATCTCCAACTAATTTCCAGTTTGAAACATGCCCAAAGATATTATAAGACTGCTAACTAACACGATTGCTAACACTGGAATTAGTTATGTCCTGATCAGACTTCCTAGAAAGAATGGACTGCCATGAATTGTTTTAATAAGTATATACAAAATCTGAAAAGATAAAGATGGCTTGTCTGGAATTCTTTTTTATCTGTCTAGTCATCACAGCATTCTATGAAAATAGTAATACGTGGGATGAAGAAAGACTTGAAGAAATTGCAGCATTACTAGAAGTTGTAGACAAGAGAAATTGGAGGAGATTATTAATTTTCTGAGGAATGTGAAAGTTCTGTCATATATATGTGTGTACATCTAATACACACAGGCACAAAGCTGCACACTGAAAGACCAGTGCCGCAGGTCCAGCCACTGGTCGTCATGGGGATGAAAAGAAATTTTCTGTGAAATTAGATTGTTATGGGCATGGGAGTATGGACATTAGGACTCCCTAATTTTATAGTTATGGACTGCTGTGCGCATTGTTTAAGCCTGGGGACAGGCTGTTGTCTAAGGTACAATGTTTTTTGGGTTACCTGCTTCACAGATGTGGTGAGGCTGTGTCACAATCAGCCAAGGAACTGTGCTGATACAGGAGTCATCACTACCCTTAACGCCCAACCCTTTGCAGTAGCAGGTGATACCAGGTTACTTTCCTGGCATCCTCCACCCCTCCAGCCCAGACTTACCCTACAGCTGCCACCTCCTGGCTTGTAACCTCCTCCAGAGCCCTTGTGCCCATCGGCTGCCCACGCACAGGGCTGATGTCACATGATTCTCGACAATGTAAAATTTGACATGCAGTGCATGTCATAAATCTGACAGCTTCCAAAACAGCCGTGATGGAAAAGGTTCTGGGAAAAACTTAGCTCTGTTGGCTGGGGTTCACGACTGTTTCAGAGAATGGCGCATTGCCCTGGGCATGTTTAAGCCTCCATTTTGAAATTACATTCCCAACTTCTTTCTATTCACCTTTGGTCACATACAGTCTGTCCCTTAAATGTTTTATGCATGAGATTTTTTAAAATACATTTAGAGTGTATGTAGTCTAACTACCTTTTCACAATGCAGCAGGAAAAGGGAAGTACCTCCAATAGGACTGCAATGCCATCCACCTTCTTAAAATGTTCTATATTAAACTGACTATTAAATCAAAAATATCATGCTTTGCCAATAAGTTATTAAATAGCTGAAAAAGTAGATGACATTTTAAGGAAGCCGTTACAGACAAAACCACACTGAATCTCATAGTTCAAAGATACTTTAAAAAAGACCAATTGTTCTGTCACCTTCATTGTGGAAATCCAGAGCAACTCTGGCTATTTCTCTGAGGCTATTGCTGGGCCCCTCTCTGGGGCTGATTGAGCTGATTAGAGTCTACAGGAGCCCCCTACTGAACCCAGCAAGGACTGAATTTCAGCTACAGCATAAAAAATTATTGCGTCAGTCAGGCAAGGACCTAAGGCTATGTCCCCACACGAGGACAGAATTAGCCAGTAATACCCAACCCTCATTAATGCATGTTAATTTTTGTTAGCACTAACCAATACTGCGCCAGTGTAGCTCCATTGCAATGATCTCTATTTCGCTCCCCTCTACACAAGGTGAAATTCGTTTCCCCATCTGCCTCCCGCTGATCGCAGCCAATTTTTCTGGAACCTCACTGCAGAAGTTGCTTCTCTTGTCTCGTGCATCTTTTTGTCTCAGAAACATCACATTTCTGGCAGATTATTGACATCGTAGCTCGGTGCCCAAGGAGCTGCTGGTTCTGTTGGAGAGGATGCATTTTACCTCGAACAAAAACTCTGATATGTGCTTGTCTTTGCTAAAGTCCTAGGAGATGTCTCTCCACATCTGACCTACTGTAGTTAAACATCAGTAAAACTGATTAAATTTTCTTTCCTCAGACTGAAAGACAGTGTGTAACTACTTGGAGATGTTGACTTTACACCAAGGGGGTTTTTCCTCCTTTTATGTCTTTAGAGCTTTGGGCCTTCAGTAGTTTTAAAACCCAAATCTGCAATGAAGAGCAAATATATGAGAAGATAACTCAGTGGAGTTTATGTCCTCTGATCACAATCTCCAACAAGGGAAGGTAAAACAATTGCAAAGGCCAGTAAGACAGTATCTCTCTTGTATGTATTCTCCCTGTAATTCCATAGGGAGATGTCACTTACAGTCAGCAATATCTCCCATTCAATGCTGCCCATTCAGTTTCTCCAAACTTACAGGAGCACTATATAAAATGTCTTAGAATGCATCTTATTAGCCTTATCTAAGGAATACAGGTAGGTTTTTTCCACAAAAATGAGAGCAACAGGAAAATGGAGTACATGAAAAATCATCATTTTTCAACTGACAATTGAGGTAAAAAGTATAAAAAAAATATTTCCAGAATTATAAAACTGAGGATTTTCCTTAGAAATATTTATATAAATAAATTTCAAAATATAAACATATAGAAATGAAAAAGTCTTCTTTTTTTCAGAGCACTGGAAGCTTTTAGATCTTTGCTTCTTGAAATAATAGAAGAGCTGATAGAATTAGCAGATTGTTATTCTTTACGTGAATCTGAATAGGCATGAGATACTGTCATTGAACTTAGATTTAATGAGTCAAAAAGTGTGGTAAGATTCAGGAATATTAGGTTGGTTTTCAGATTAAAATTTATTGATTCTTCCTACTATTTGGTCATTTTAATATTTTTAGGTAAGAGCCTTAAAATTAAATGAAAAGTAGGACAGCAGACACTGCCTCAGAGTCAGGTCAGTTTGGCATCACTACATATCCACTTTCTCTTCCTAAAGATTTTGTTGAAATAACCTGTCACTTGTCCTCTAAGTTCTTTTTTCTTTTCTTAGTGGTTTTTCCATTCAGTCACTTTTAGAGTTCATTGCTGTTGAGCATTCTAAAGTAATTTTGAAATAAACATGGTTCAAACCAAGCTGGTCTGAATGATACCTAATTCTGAAACATTAGAAAAACAAAGAAAACAACTCTCTTCCACAATCATGTGTGAACAGCCACAATCTTTTATTTCTTATCTTTGAACTACCAACTATAGAACAACAAAGCAAAATAATTTCTTCTACAAAACTGAATTTAAATACCTTTAAAAATCTTATAAATATTCAAGGATGGGCAACCTGTGGCACATGAACCAGATCAAGGCCATTAGAAAGACTCCTACACCTCACTGTCCTCTTTTCTCAGTAGCATTGGAGGAAGGCAAACTATGTCTCAAGGAAAAGAAACCTGCACACAATAGTTGGTCTGTCAAGGTGTGTAGTGCCACTCACTGGTTGGGCTACTTCTGAGATAACTAAACTGTTCAGCTATTTTAATTCTAAATAAAATCCTCCAAAAGTCTGCCTAGATCACAGGTCTGTGTGGTTCCAAATGCTATTTTTCATAAATATCCTTCTTGGTGTTGTTCTCAAATTTAAGTTAGAAGACATCAAAACAAAATGTCTAATTTTCCGGGGAAAAAAACAAACAAAAAAACCCAACCAAACAAACAAATGCAAAAACCCCAGACTGTTGTTTCTGGGGTTTTGTAATGAAAATGTGTGGACAAGTATTTTCCTTAAAATTCTTCTCATGGAAATAGGAACCAAAGTATTTAAAATACCACTAAGCCTGACAGAGTTCAAGAAGCATTTGGACATTGCTCTCAGGCACATGGTGTGACTCTTGGGGCTGTTCAGTGCAGCACCAGGAGTTGGACTTGAGGATCCTGATGGGTCCTTTCCAACCCAGGATATTCTGTGATTCTATGATATTGTCTACATGCATGCGTATCAGCAAGCTGGAATCATGTCAGATGGTTTTCCCCTGTGGGAAAGTGTGGCAAAGCTGATGCCTTTTTTTTTTTTTTTTTTTAATATTAAACATTATATTAAAGAGACATTAAAAAAAAAATAGTAAGCTTCTAACTGTAAATATTGAGAAACTAAAGCATTCTTGTGTTATGGAAGAAGCAAGTAGGCCAGAGCTATGTGACTTAGAAAAGGTGATGCAGCTGGGGCAGCTGAAATTTTTGCTTATGGGACAAGAAATTTCTGAGTTTATCTTCTTCTTAAAGGACAATTTATCTTAAAGCAAGTTTTCTCAAGTGCTTTCCAACAGACACTGTCATTCCTGGAAATTACAGTCAAGAAAACTGCTGCTTTAACAAATCAGCCAATTTCTGAAGTCTTCTAGTGATTGAGTTACCTGCAGACTGACTCGTGATCACTCCAGCTCTTACAGTTTAATGCATTTGTGGCCATAATGACTCTACAGATATATTGCTCTGGGTCCTCTCACAGTGTCAGCATTGAGAGAGAGGTGACTCAGCAGCCAAGTCACAATCCACTGTGTTCTTGATGGATGTTTTGCTTTTCATAGTGTCCAGTGCTATGCTTGAGATGAAGCTGTGTTCCTGCGATATTTAAGGCAAAAATCAGCTACACTCAATATATCAGAGAGTTCACCCAAAGATTTAAAAATTATAGTGTGATAGAGATTTAGGGGAGACTGCATGTAAATATATCTGGTATTCATATACTTGTTAAGGAGGCAAAACCATCTGCCTAGGTCACCTTAGGGTACACCTGAGAAGAGCTTGGTTGTCTTCATCATCAAGAAAACGTGCCAAAAAACCATTCTTGAAGGCTCTGGAACATGACTATTTAAGGAGGTGGTGGCTAGGTAGCAAAGTGGGTGCAGTTTCCTTGGCCCCTCTTCACCTTTTCTGCAAGCAATCTCCTAGTCTCTTTATAGAAAGTTCTGATAATAACGAGATAACTGTCAATACCCACTCCTTGTGTCTTTCACCTACAGTTTGCACAAGTGGTGAAGAAATAAAGGAGTTAGTTTTTACCTATATTTAGCAGCTTTTAACAGAGGTACAATGAATCATCAATGCATTTCAGGAGAGAGTATCTGAAGTGCAAATACCAGGGTGCAACTTCTGACACTCCAATTTTTAATCAGGGCAGGAGGTGGTGTGTTGTTTTTTTTTTTTATTCTTCTAAGCTGTGTTGAGATTAGAGGAATGCTGCATGGTATGATTATTTCTGAGCTTTGCCCCAAGGTCTTACTTCTCAGGTTGAAGTCTTTTTAAGTCTCCTTTGCCATTAACAGGAACTCTAAGCCCAGTATTAAAACAATGACAGAGTCACTAAAATGTTTCTAGAGGAAAATAAAGTTTAACTAAGAAGGTATGAACATATCTTTGTCTAAGGCAGCCTTTTGCGAAGTATGAAAGAATAAAAACTCTCATTTTACCATCACCATTTGCCCCAAGCCAGCCTGACTCAGTAATTACAAGTAATGCTTATTGCTTTTATGTAGAGCTGACATCAACATTCTGTGTAATTTCAGTACAAAGAGCAGCAAAGATCCTCCTTTTCTAAAAGTGCTTGTTTGTTGCAATGCTGATTCAGCTTCTCTAATTCTATAGGTTGAGTACACGCAGTCAGAATTTATTTGGGATAAACAACATTAAAACAGTAACAAGGGGTAGAAAGCAAAAACTATAGGATTCCCACTATGAATAATTTAGCTGTGTCTGCAGACCCCTTAGGGTATAAAGCAACACTCAGCTCCAGTTTCTGTAAAACAGTGCCCAACGGACAATATGTTAGAAACATGTCAACATATTATATTAGTTCCTCAAGTCTGTACTTGATGTCATGTCTTAAGGTAAATTCAGAATACAATTTGTAGATCACACTTGTTTTCAGTTAATTGCACTAATTAACTTCTGACAATATATTAAATAGTAGTATGAATGTTACATAAATAGTTGTTCAAGGACATTTATGCTCTTTTTCTATGACTTCACAAGACAAAGTAGACTAAACACACACTAAAATAACATTGACTTTATTTTTTGAAACTTCTGTTTTGGAAAAAAACTATAAAATAATTTAATAGAATCATAGAATATCCTGAGTTGGAAAGGATGAACTAGGATCATTGAAAACCAGCTCCTGGTCCTGCACAAGACAGCCCAAGAGTCACACACTGTGCCTGAGAGCATTGTCCAAATGCTTCTTGAACACCACTTCCCTGAGGAGCCTGTTCCAGTGCCCAACCACCCTCTGGGTGAAAAATCTTTTTCAATATCCAACCTAAACCTACCCTGACAACTTCATGCAGTTCCTTTGGGTCCTGTCATGAGTCAACAAGGAGAAGAGATTGGTGTGGGCCCCTCAGCTTCTACCATGAAAACTTGGACACCATAATGAGGTCTCCTCTCAGTCTCCTCTTTCCCAGGCTGAACAAACCAAGTGGCCTCACCTGCTCCTTGTATGGTTCCCTCTTTGTAAACTCTTTGAGATAAGGAAATGTTGTATGCAACATAAATATTTTTTGTGTCTGTAAACAACATGAAGCATCTGTATAGCATCTGTATTTTCATCTATATGACAATAAAAGTACCTTTTCATTCAGGTGTAACATCATGTAACATTTTCTATTATCACCAGATAAATAACCAAAAGTTTCTCATAAATATAAGATTTCCTATATTGGTTTAACTAATGGAGGATTACAATACACAAAGGTCACTATTTTTAATAACAATAATGTAATTAAGCATCTCCCAACTAAAGCAGTACCCAGAGGTATTCTCACTCATTTCTGCACATTTTATACCAATGTTTTGACCATTTCCATCACCTGGTAACTATGAGACTTGTCTGGCTACTGTGTTTCAGTATTGTGCGTCCCACAAGAAGGATGCTGGAACAAGTTCAATGGTGGTCAAAAAAGATGATGCGTGGCTCAGAGCACATGAGATAGAGAGGCTGAGAGAGGAGTTTGAACAGCCTGGAGAAAACAGAATTCACCAGACAAAAAGTACAACAGGAACAGTTAAACACGGGAATGGGTCACCAAGAGAGGTTGTGAAGTCTCCCTCCTTGGAGATATTCAACACTTGACTGGACAAGGCTTTGGACAACCTCATCTAACTTTGACTGGATGTAATTTCAGAATTCAAAGTTGTTTCTACTTTGACTGGGCATTGCACCAAACAACCTCCAGAGATCCCTTTCAACCTAAATTTTTATACAGTGCTAGGATTTGTCAGAAAAGAGGAATTTTAATTTGTCCTTTCAGGCTGAAGGATTATACTTGGTAATTTTTTTTTTTACTTTTTTTAACAGGGACCTGTTTAAAAAATCACCTTATCAGCCTAGGAAAAAAAAAATCTTTGTCAGTGGAATTTAAAATCTGAAAATATTTCCAACTTTCACACATTGCCCCTTTTTTTCATTAAAGATACATTTCTACAATAGTATCACTGGGAGTGATATTTTCATAGAACAGCAAAATATTCATAAAAACCAAAAATTTTTATGATAAAATAATTACAGAGGGAAAAAAATGAAAGTCTCTTCACTTCAGGCATTGTTCTGAGTCACTGGAAATATTGGTATTCAAATTTTTCAACAGTCCTGCCAAAATGAGGAAACAATGAAAGATTATTTGCATAAATTATATCCTGCTAGGCTTAACATAAAATGTAAACCCAAGAAACAGACTCCTGCAGAAAGCGTTGCTTTTATGAATAAAGTTTTGCAGATTGTTCTAACAGTCAGTGAATTCCATTTCTGAACACAAGAGCAAATTACTGAGCAGGTCTTGCACCACTGCTTTTCAGGGAAGCCAAGATCTCCTCAGAGAAACAGTGGCAAGTCATATATTGGTAAAGCAGATGAAGCACTTCCCTTAACTTCCAGATGTCCTGAATCCAGATTTCTATCCATGAGCTGGTGTAGAAGGAAGAGTGCTATCATGACCTAGAGAAGCTTATTTCATCTATTGGCCAGTGCACATCGTACGCTGAAGGCTGTTCAGTGCAGCCTGTAGATGTTGGGGTGTTTCAGACATATGTGGGGACTCCTACTACACCAATTCTGATGGACACTGCGGAGCCCGGCACGAAAGGCAGCACTCGCTAACTCCTGGGAAAGACTAAGCTGCAAATAGAAAATATCAGCAGTGAAAATAAAAGTACTGACAGGAAAGAACGAGAGAAGAGCCTTGATGCATATCCTTGGAGTTGCAATCTCAGGTGAGCCCTGTGTTCTCTTTTGCCCTGGAGCTAGAGAGCCTTGCGGAGCTACCAAAATCTCATTAGTGACCAATGGTACAAATAATCAACATCTGCTGCACTACAGCCAAATCTTTTCTTTTCCAGGTTATGAAGGCTGCCCTCCTTGGTGCAGACAACATTTAAATGGTTACCACTACCAGACCTGCACAGGATCTGGCCTCAGCCCTTGTTAGAGATGGTTTAATGAATTTATGTGTTTATCTCTTCATTTTCCCAGTCCACCTGATGGTGGAAGAAATCCAAAAGCCATCTGAACCCCTGGACACTGAGCTTGGCATGACATTAATGGGAAGTTTTATGGAGCACCTCCAGAAGAGTTGGGCAGATGAGTGCACTGTGTGATATAGGAACGATCTCTGGAAAAGCTCAAGCTGCGGGAGGGGAAGAGGGTGATGGCAGTCTTGACATCTCAGGGCTCCCTCCATGATTTCCCAACACGGGGTAAATCCATGTCTGAGGTGGTGACATTTAGCTCCATCTACTGCAAAGCTCTTAGCTTGAGTTTCCACGCACTCACAGCCTGCTGTCAGTGCAAAGCCTGGAGCTCTGCCATGTGGGAAGGAGGAACCCATTGCAGTGGGAAAATAATTTTCATATCTCCAGAAGCCAGCATTTCCCATGCCACAGGGAACAACATTAGCTGTAACTGTTCCAGTCATTATTTTAAATAACATAGAAATGAAAGGAGCTTAATACCCAGAATCCCCTTTTTACAATTACAGCCATTTTAATTGCCCAGTATAAGCCATTTTCTCTAGGTTGCTGCAGCCAAAGAAATTGAAAAAATAATGTGTCAAATAGATATTTTTGTTTAAGATGTGTTTAAATTAGAAAATAATTCCTCATCTAAAAGTAGTGCAACAAGTCGGTAATGTCAAAAAACAGTGATGAAAACAAAACAGCATTTACTGATGTTTTGTTTCATTGTCTTTTCCTGCAGTCATGATGAATAGAAATCCTCCTTTAAAAGGAAAAAAAAAAAATCTTAAATCATCATCTGTTTCCATTAGCTGGGGAAATCAGAAAAAAAATTAAATTGCTATGGAATAAAAGGGTCCGGATTCAAAGCAGAATATTAAGGAACAGGGTGAAAAGGAACTCTTTGAGTTCTGTGTTTTAATATATTAATTGTAATTAAGAAAAAAAAAAAGGCACTTTATTTGAAATACTGTAACTCAAATGTGCCCAAGTCAAACAGCTGCTTTTTTAACTCAAAACACACTGAAGACAGACAGAAGGTGTATAGTTGGTGTCAAATGCTGCTGGCACTTCGTCACATTTATAAATCTTAATTTACATACATGCACTTACTTGCACTTCATAGGTGTGGAGGTCAATTATTGCAAGCATAATTAACGTCTTACTGCCAAAATTTGTTAAGCTATTAAGGCAAAATGAATATTAGAATAATACAGTATGATAGCTAGATGCTCTATTAAAGGATGAGTAATAAAATTTGAGATCTGAAAATCTTGGCTCATTTAGAATGTTGTTGATTCCAAGAAAAAAATTACTTAACTTAATGAAGTCAGAAGTAGTAGAAAGTACAGGATTCTGTAAAAGTGTGTGAAGTCCATACAAATTAGTATGAAACAAGCTTAAAGTAAATGTTTCACAAAGAAGAGAAACTGATGTAAATATTTCAATAGCCAGAATGAGTAGGGAGAATTTTAGGGGCTGCTTTTCAATACCTGAAAGGAGGTAACCAAGCAGACAAAGCCAAACTCTTTACCCAGATGCTTCGTGGGAGAATAGACAACAGTCATCCACTGATTTGGGGGAGGTTCCATCTGGACCTCATAAGGGGAAAAAAATTACCATGAAGCCAATTAAGAACTGGAACAGAGACCAGTGGGGTTGAGGGATCTCAGCCTCAGGAGGTTTTCAGGATGTAATTGGATAACCCTGCTCTGATTTCAGTGTTGACCCTATATTGAAGAAGAGGTTGTACAGAGACCTCACAAGGTTCTTTCCACTTCAGCAGCTCTGTGGCACATCCGGTGATGAGGAAAAATAAAAACCAATACTGAAATTTCAGTATTGAAAGAAAGTAAATATATACTATGTGTCTGTCTTGAAAATAGAAGCACTAGCAGTATTTATAGTCACAACCTCTCAGAAATGGTAAATAAGCTCTGTGCTTGAAAGAGGAATAAAAATCAAAGGTCTGCATCTGAGATGCTGATTGAGAAGTGGGCGTTTAGGCCAATTAATATATTCATAATATAACCATACCATTGTTACTGACTTTAGAAAGTCCTTAACAGCCACTAAAATCTTACAGACTGAGAGAAAGCATGAATAGTAAGTGATTAAAACAGCACTTTATTTTTTAAAGAAATCAAGTAAAGCTGAATTTAGGTCTGAATAGCTTTCCAACTCAAAGCCCCTTCACAAATTCAAAATTAAATTATCCATATAATCTTGTTTCTGCAGCTTTGGAAGAATATTTAAATATATTTCACATATTAAGTAACCTCTCCCTGGCACCCAGCTCAGTTATTTTGGGCAACAGGATCTACCTGTGCTGGGAAATAAGGAAAACTGGTTTTGTCGTAAGGATGAAATTACAAGAGGATATCAGAAGTATAAAGACTGATGTAATGAAAAATAAAGGGTATTGCTCACAAGCCAAGGAAATCAGTGAATCACTACACTTTGGTGTTTTCAGAACACGAAACATAATGGGGTAAGTTGAGAAGTCTGGATGAATCAAGGGCAGAGATGTCTGCTCTGTATGAATTCATGCAGTTGTTACCAGGTGCTGCTTTGACTCCAGCATCACCTGGACTCATAGAACAGAAAAAGTGAAGATGCCTCGTTGCCCCTGGCAGTTCTGAGAAAAAGGCCAAAATATATTTTTATATACCGGGCATTCAAGACCTTTTTTAGAGACTACAGAGAAAGAACACAAGTTACAAGGGCAATTGCACATCTTAATATAGTTCATACGTTCTACTGCAAGACTTGACAGTTATGACTAAGAAATGTATTTTCTGCCCAAACATCACGTTTCTCAAGTAAACAAACTCTGTACATCTTCTGGCCAAAATTATGATCTGAAGAGCTGAACGGGTTCATGATTTTAGTAGAGAAGTAGAATTGATAATTAGTATGTGCTACCTTTCAAATGACAAAAGAAAAAAAAAAGTTGACCTCTAGAGGTACATTAATAATGGTTATTAAAGATGGTTATAACCACTAAAAAGCCCACATTTAGACACACTTTCCAGCTCAACTGAAAGTTCCTTATCTATTCTTATATTAAGCAACTAATAAAATATTCTCAAATTGAGTTATTATTCTATCATATTATGGGTGCAGCTGATGTTGAGATAAGGAGCTATTAGGAACATTTAGGAACTTCCTAGTGGAATATAAAAGCTGCACAGCAACTCTGTGAGGGATCATAAGAAGAATATTGCTATATCTAGTTCTTCAGAAATTTAGGAAAAAGTCCATTGATAGAAACCAGAGATCCTCAGTCAAACAGAAATTAAAGAAAACTGTTGCTAACTGCTTGCCCCAGATTTTATGAAGAGCAGGTCTTCCTAAAGCTGTTTGCATCCTCTGTTGAGGGTATGACTTTGGCTGACAAAGATAACTGCCAAATGTAAAATATTCAGGCTTCTGAAAGGCTATTGCATATGAAGCAGTTAGAAAGTTAGCACTACTAAATAGCATTAAAGCATAGATTTAACAGACAAAGAACTGACTAGATGATAAATTTAAAAAGTAGTCAGCAGTGGAGCAACATTATTTGAATGAAAATGTCTCTAATGTAGATTTGTAGCTATAGCAGCACATCCTGCACTACTGAACCATTTCATGAAATCTTTTGAGATACATAAAGGTGCTTCTGATGAAAATTTTGGATGGCATAAGGACCAATCAGGTTAGGAATACTAAAGGCTGAGTTGTAGATGTCCATTCCTTCAAAAGAGATGGGATTCTCTGAACAAATAAAAGTGCTTGCTTTGTAAATACCTTTGGAAATCTGGCTCACTGTAAAAGCCACCTATTTTATTTTTAGCCAAAGGACAGAAATAGGCACTTTTAGATGCCTATGTTAGTTCAGATTAGTAACACCTTAAAAGTGCCTATTTCTCACCTCTGATCCCAAAGAAAACACAGGCTTACTCAAGAAATGAGTTGAAATTACTCCTATTCTCTCTCTCTCTCTATATATATATATTTAGTACAAGTAAGTTGCATATTTAGAACTAAAGAAGATAGGTAAAATCTACAGAAAGCGGGGGTTGAATACTGGAAAACAGGGACTCTGGAAATAATTGAAGGCCTGTGACAGATGAGCGAAGAAACTCCCACCACACTTATGAAGCATGAAAACCACGACAAACCAGATATGACTCGACAAAAAACCTCTTGCAGCCAAAAAAGCCAACCGTGTCCTGGGCTGCATCCAAGGCAGCATGGGCAGCAGGGCAAGGGAGGGGATTGTGCCCCTTGCTCTGCTCTGGTGAAACCCCACCTAGAGTGCTGCATCCAGCTCTGGGGTCTCAGCACAAGAAGGACATGGACCTGTTGGAGCAGGTCCAGAGGAGGCCATAAAGATGATCAGAGAGATGGAGCACCTCTGCTATGAAGACTAGCTGAGAGAGCTGGGGTTGTTAATTCTTGATGGGCAACAACTCTAGGGAGACCTTCTTGTAGCCTTTCAGTATATAAAGAGGGCTTTTAAGAATGATGGAAATAAACTTTTTAGCAGGGCCTGTAGTGACAGGACAAGGAGAAACAGCTTTAAGTAAAAGAGAGTAGATTTAGATTGGGAATCAGGAAAAAAAAAAATTATCAGGATAGTGAGAAAAATGTGGTGAAAGATGTTTCCCAGAGTGGGAAGTGTTCAAGGCCAGGTTGGATGGGGCTTTGAACAAGCTAGTCTTGTGGAAAGTGTCCCTGCCCACTGCAAGGGGATTGGAACTAGATGATTTTTAAAGGTCCCTTCCAACCAAACCCATTCTTTGATTCTGTGATTCACTGCTTATTTTGGAAAAATTTAATTTAATCCCCAGATATAAATTTGAAGAACAATAGATCTATTTAGTACAAAGGGCAGTACAGATGCAATTTTACTTCAGTGTAGAGAACCATAATTCTGATGCAGGGATACTACATAAAACTAAAATGTCTACATTTTAATAGGGACATTGTAAATCAAGACCAGAAAAAGAAAATATTCAAATGATGGGGAAATATTTTCTTTCAGCAAAAGTTTTAAAAGCTTAAGCTGTTTAACTTTCCATCTGATGACTGAGAATTATTTGAATGCAGTGTTTTATATAGTCGAAGAAGCCATAACAAGAACCAGCAACTGTAAACTACTGCTGGACAACTTTACACTTGCAAGGTGGGGAAAGGAGCCATCAGAACAAACTGCCCAAGGAGGTGATGGCTTCTCTGTTGCCTGATACCTTTCAGGACTGAAGGCTTTGCAAGGAGATATAAGTCTTTGAAATACAATTGTTCTTTATTCCAGTGCAAGTTAAGGCTTAAGGAAATCTGACTAAATCTAATGGCTCTTCAAGTAGCTCCTCCTGGCCTTGAACTCCCTGAGTCTTTCTTCCTATGGATTGATGGATGGAGAATAAAGATGAGGCAAGTACACATTTACTGCCTGAGTTTCACTTCTGCCACAAGATCTAGTGACACCAAGTCCCTTTATCTACATGTGAACATGTTTCTTCCTAAAATCATTTAAACAGACTCTATGACAAACTGAAGCTTTAGCAGCATGTGCCAAAGAGTAAACAAAAGAACATTTAAAATCTGCTGTCAAGAATATAGATGGATATATGAGCAGTGTTAGGTTATGTGATCATCTACACAAACACAAAGCAGCACTTGGAACAGTGGTAAGAGGGAAAACCCTTGAGTTTGCATCTGAGAAGACTTGTTACATGGTCAGATCAGGAAGATCAGTAAGAGCTGCCATGGAGATACAGCAGGTGGAGATCACAGTTCAGTAAGTACAAGTCTTTCCCTCTTCCATCAGTACTATACTAGTTTTTGATGTAATGCTAAGGACAGCATCATAATTCTGTATACTATCACTACTAAAAAAAATGAGTAGCATTTTCTGAAAGGTTAGGTATTTTAATCCCAGTGTCCTGGGTAATAGTAATTTAAAATTTAAATTTCATCAGCTGATTTTCCTGACAGTTTCACTTATTTTTACTTCTTGTTATGAATTATATGCGCTGTTCAAATAGTTGATTGATTCTTCCTCAGATATCTGTCAGATGCTTTTAAGTGCCTGGAAAAGTTTTCTATATATATTTATGTCTCTCTAAATTTTTCTGCTGATAACATCACCTGTTAGTATGGAGTAACTCAGAGAGAGCAAGAGATTTCAATCATATTATTGTGTGCTAGGAGGTAACCAGGCAAAAAACCAGATGTGATTTAAATTACACGAGTATCAAAATTGTTCACTTGAATGAAAATGACATCAAAAGTTAATCATAGAATGGTTTGGATCAGAAAGGACCTTAAAGATCAGCTAGTTCCAACTCCTCTGCCATGGGCAGAATCATATTCCACTAGACCAGGTTACTCAAAGCCCTGCCCAAGCTGGCCTTGAACAGTGTCTTGGGGTGACTTTATGACGTGTATCCCCTATTGCCGCTCTATGCCCAGACATGATCCCTGTGCCTTTCTGGGTGCGAGAGAAGAAAAAAAAGCCAGACAAACTTTTCAAAGGAGTTTGTGCTCCAAGGTCACTACTATCTGCTCTGTGTGCTTCTGAGGCAGCAAGAGTGGAGGAAGCACCCTTTGCTGCTTTTCAGCCAGCTTTTGGTTCTGTTTTCTCGAGAGAGAGACAGAGAGTTAATTTTTTTCTTTTTTTCCCCTGGGACTTAAGCTTCTTCTCCTTCTCTTCTGGAACTGTTCAGAACACCAGAAATCACTGGGAGAGCTTTCCACCGAGGCCCAGGGGCCCAAGCTGACCCAGCTCCTAAGAGGAGAAAGACACACCCACAAAGGACTCTAAAATCTTCCCAGGTTTCTCTCCACAGCGAGATGTTTTATTATTTAGCATTATTCTTTTCCCATTGTGCATTGTGTCTGTCAAAAGTTTTTTTTTTCTTTCACTTCCCTCTGAGGAAAATTTTCTTTTTCCCTGAACCTGGTGGGGGAGGGGTGGCTGTGACCTGCCTTCTATCAGAGAACATTCAAATTTGGACATTCCTCCGAATTTGTCACAAACCGGGACAAACACTTCCAGGGAAGGGGCATCTACAAGTTCTCTGGGAAGAAAAAGCATAAGGTTCATCAAATACTTGCATATCTTTCTATGTTAATTCTTGTCTATTGTGCATTCATTAAAGAAACGGGCTAATGGGAGTCCTGAAAATTTAGGACAAAGAGTTTGTCTATTTTATGGATACTAAAAAGGAATGTGTGCAAAGAGAGGTGATTGAGCATAAACACGGAGTTCATGGCTCTCCAGTCAGTACTTCCAACGAAAAGTCATTCCAGCAGAAAAATACAACACCCACCCCTTCCCCTGGCTGATGCCACCACCCACTCTGTGACTCGAGTCACACATTCCTCTGCACTGCCTGACTGCCACACTTACTAGGGGATGATCCAGTTTCTTCCTTCGTAGCTTATCAGGTCTCATTAAGAAGAGGGTTTTTTTTTCCACTGATTCTCAAAAAATCAGTCCTTCAAGCTTCATGCAGATAATTTTGTGCTTTCTCGGCTAGTATCAAAAATGTGTTGGCTCATAGCACCAAACCTCAGAATTCATATGTGTGAAATATCTATAATATAGTTTATGCATACAATCCTTACTGTTGCAGGATCTGAAAATAATGCCAATAGCTCACAATATTTTTTACAAGCAATATTTGCTTCTGAATCACTCAGTCCATTAAATCTGAAAACAGCAGAGACAGAAAGCTTGTTTAAGAAAAAGGGACAAATTAAGTTTGTGAACTAAGAAATGGTTTCAGTGGAGAGAAAAATACGGCAATAGGGCTGAGAATGAAGGACATTATAATATCTTTTCTAAGAAAAAAAAGGGAAGAAAAAACCTGTGAAAAATGCTGTTCAGGAAAAGTGGGACATAAAAAGGAGGTGAATACTGAAAATGCACTATACCATCTGGATAATGTTTGACATCAGCAAAAGCAAACAAGAATCTAATGGAATACATGTTCCCAGTTACAATGATACATAATACAGATAGGTAGTATAATGAACACTTCTTTTGAGGTTGGATTCTTTTTTCCTTGCTATTCCCCAGTTTTTCAGTCACTTGTAGCATTCTATTTCCTTTTGGCAGCATCACATCCTTTCTCTCTGACTAATACATTAAGAAACTTCCTCTCACTAATATAGCCTGAAAGTGTTTTACACCAGTGGAAGATCCTTGCAGAAATCACTGAAAAAAGAGGTCACACCAGATGAGAAGAAATCTCTCCCAATGCCACAAATATTGTCAGGGTATCAGCCTTAACATTTTCATTTCTTCTGGCCCATGGAATAGTTATATATAAACTACACTAAAATCTCAGAGCATTTGGGTTTATTAATTACCTCAGCTGTTTCTCAGCATCTGACATAGCCATGTTAAAATAGTAGTCCCAGTTTTTTTGGCAGCAGTACTGAAAGGAGGATGCAGTGAAGCATCCTGAGGTGATCAAAGGCCTAGACACACTGAAGGCTGGATGGAGGTTGCTGTTAGAGTATTCTATGTTTATGAAAATGATCTGAAAAGTGTTAAAACATTTTTCCCGTGTCTTCGAATAGGGAACCACATGGAGTTTTGGATTTAATATTTAAATTGCTCTAGCCACTAGACTGAGAAGCTGTATCACTAGTTTAATCTTGAAATCTCACTAAGGTGAATATTAAATTGTTTCTCTTTACCAGTTCACCCAATATGTTCAACAGTAGTAAATTAGAAATATTTTAATTGATTTATCCTTTGGGGAATTGCTGATGCGTGTTTTTTATGAACTTTCTCACTGTGAACAGACAGCACTCACAAGTGATGCATTCTGAGCAGCCTCCCAGGATTAAAAAGGAAAAGTCTGGGTGAGATTTTGCAGTTAAACAAAATCTCACTCAAAGACAGAATGACACTAACAGGGAGCAGAAGTTTCAAATTAGCTGCTCATACCACACTGCTGAGCTGCTTTGATATCTTCTCAATGTAGAGGCTAAGATGAATATTGCTCTTTGAACATTTTAATGCATATTAAGACATCTTCTGTGACAAATTTGGGCACCATCTCCTCATCCCCCTTATAATAGATGCAGAGGTGTCAAAGAATATAGGAATATGTAAATATATGGATAAAAGAACATTCAATGTGCTTGGCATCTGTAGAGATATAACCAACGTAAAGATTGGGAGTTTATTTAGCTGAAAACAAACTTGTAAATATCAGTATTTAGGCAGAATGATACCAATTGTCTGAGTAAGCAGAAAAGGGATTAATAAGATTTTATCACAAGTTTTGGTCATAAGTCTGTCATAATCAATGTCTGTTGTTATTTTAATTATGGTATTTGAAATCATACAAATTCAGCAATTTCCAAACTCAATTACATGAGAAACAGCCTGCTCTCAAGAAAAATAAGGAGATGGGCAACTAACATACTTAATCTGGGAAGATATGTTCATCAAAATCTAAAGTGTAATTTATGAGGGAGATGAAAATCTCAAATATTGTCCATGAGTGGAGCAGTGGAACAGATTAAATAGTGTGCATCTGACTGAAAATGTAACATGCTTAACAAGGCATTAATTAGAATTTCCAATAGAAGTTCCATTTAGTTAAAATATTTAAGTGCATGGGATATGTGCATCTGATATGCATGCATTTCAAATTATTAGAGCAATTTTCATTAGCAGACACTATATCAGTATGCTTTGGAGAGCTAGAAAAGGCTCACTCTGATTCCCTTTCTGTGTATCATTTGATGCCAGAATTATCATTCATTTCTTTTAACCTCTTCGCTTTCACAATATCCTTTCACCCAGGTTTGCTTGATCACCTCGCCAGAGTGAAATACATATTTTCTTTACTGAGTTGAACATCAGCAGTGCTAAAATAACTCAAGAATCCTGCTGTATGGCCACTAGAGGAATGAGCTACATGAATGGGCAAAGAAAAGCTATGGAGAGCCAATTCGTCCTGGGCAGTGGTGTGGGAGGAGCGCTGGCTCTCTTAGTGCCAGTGCAAACCTGTAACAGAGCTGTGCTGCTGTACGTGGCACAGCCCTCATCTCTGGCTCTGGTACACCACTTCCTCCAGGAGACTGCTGGGAATAGGGTATGTAATGTGCTACCATTTTCTGAATACCTCTTTTAAAAACAAATAAAATACCCTTTCTAAAGACTAAGAAGGCATTTTGTACAGAAATAGAGGTGTGGCAATCGCTAAGGAAATACTGAAGTCAGTGCAGTTCAACTCCCCACTGACTTTTTGGAACAATCAATGTCATCATGGTAATACAAGACGGAAACAAACAACAAGACTAAAATTAGCCATCAGTTGGAAGGTCTTTATCTCTCCCTACATAGTATATATGAAAATCTTAAGCTTTATGACAGCAGGGACTAATTTTAAGTGAACAGTTTACAGCTAAACTAGCACTGCTGCAGTACTCAGCAGCACTCCACCAAACCTAGTTTAGTGCACACTGTAAAATTTGTGCTTACTCAACAAAGCTATTTATACTTCCTTCACATCACATACCCAAGGGCCCAGAAAAATATTCCTTTTAATCTGTGGGGTACTCCTACTTCTGAAAAGACATTTGTCACCTGGTAAATCTGGATTTAAAGCCAAAGGTTCATAAAATTATATTGGATTAAAAATGAATTCCCTTTTAAGACTCTGAGACACCACTTGTCCAAAGCCTGAAACTCTGCTTTTCATCATGATGAGTTGCAAGAGAATTGAGGCATCACCTTCTCAATGTGAATGCTACATAGAGGTTTTCATAATAGGTAACCCCCTCTTAGCTTTGTCTCTTCATATTTCTCACTGGTAAGAAAATCCTCCAAAATTCCCTCCCTGAAAAAATAATCTAAGAAATACAAAACCACAAAGATGAACTAATAGAGAATCCATGGGGTTTTTTATGAAGTCGGCCCATTTTTTTCTCATGTTACTTCTGAATCTCCTTCCTCCAAAGGACATGCTGTGTTTATGCCATTAAATCTACTGAGCCTCAGCATATTAGGAATATCCAGCACCATGCATATTTATAGTACTCAGTCACCATAAACAGATGGTTTGTGCACACACAATATCAATTTGTGCTCAAGGATTCACAAAAAAGTCTGGAAAGAGGAAGGGTTTCACTATGGTTAGAACTGTTGGTCAACAGCTACATTTAGCTCATCATCTTTCAAGAAAGCAAACAACCATTTTCTCTTTCACCTGGAAGTGGAATCTGAGCTTTGTTGAGCCTAAGACATGCAGTTCTAATAATCCATACAGTCACCTCTTTTCCCATCATTTCCATTGCCATCAAGCTCTTCATTTGATTTCAGATTCTCAGCTCTGTAAATGAAGTGCAGTAGAAAATTTCTGCAGTATAAGCTTGTAATATTACAAGCTCAAGACAAATGCTTCAGACATCAGATTAGATGATTTGTAGTAGCTAGGTTCATTAAGATCAAGACTTTAGTCACCTAGTTTGTCAGTTGCACAAAATTGATTATTGGATAAAGTTCAGGTCACAGTTTTCAAAACATACTTTTCTTTTGGTTTGGTTTTTTAACAGAAAGTTCATCAGTAAAAAGTCCTGGATTATTCTGCATTATTTCTCATTTCATCAGGTGACTGTCTCAAGTAAAGATAGCAGAGGAGCGAACCCCAAATTTGCCCTCTCCCATCAGAGCAATTAAGCTGAACTAAGCAACTCCTTTACCAGTATAAGGTTATATACTGGTTTATTTTCTAGGACAGCCAATCTCTACACACAGAACAGAAAGAACCAGTCTAATTCAGGAGTGTCTCTGAACAATGCTCTGCAAGCCTGTGAGGATACATACTTCACTCCTAAGAACTTTGGCCTAACTTGCACCTGGATAATCACAGCACTTGTATGAAAAATTAAAAAAAAAAAAACAAAATAAAAAAGGAGCAGCCCATCAAATTATTCTCAGGGAATCATTTAGCTGGTTTTAGAATATATTATACAGTTATAAACACACATTGCTTATTTTTAATATGCAATATTCCAGCCTATTCAATAATTTCAAATCCAGTAAATCCTGGTGTTATATATGTGACACCTTTTAACTTCCTACATAGGCCTGCAGGGCATTGTAATATGGAGCACTATGCCAAAGCTGTGTCTTACTTTAAATATTTGTTTTGCCAACTAAATGCTCCATGATAGAGCTTCATGCTATTCTCTCCTAGAATTAACTTTGAAATGTTAAAATATCTTTATTTGTAACAATTTAGAAAGTATTGCAATAGCCTGTTTCCTTACATGAGCACAGCTTTTGCACTAAAACCAGACACACTGAAAAGTAAAAAAATTGATATCAACGACATGAGTTCTCATGTACCTTTAGAAATAGGAATTAGAGCAGTTTTGAGTTCTTTGATCCACTGATACTGAAGAACCACAGACATGTGCTTGAATCATGAATTCTTTGGGTTATTTAACCAGAACATGAGATGCTTGGCCAAACTTATAGTTAGGAAGCAATCTGTTTTAGGAGGTCTTAAAATTCATAGAGCAATAGAACCAATAAAAATGTCCTGTGTATTCACTTTTCAGAAAGTTCCTTTGCATGAACATGCTGAGCCCCCACTTACAAAGCCAATAATTTTTAGCTTGAGTAATTCATCATTTGAAAAAAATCAAATAATATTAACAAACAATGAGTTACATTCTATTAAGATGTAGGAAGAACAAATTAAACAACAGACACCACTCTAGGGCGTAGAGAACTTCTGTTTGCCTACTAACATAAACATTAAGCCAGGATGAAAAGTATGTTTTGCTGCAGTTTATGGGGTCTCTTCACCATACCACCCAACTAATTCCTGTAAATGAGATAGCACTGTGTTTTTACGCACAATAGCTTGATGTAACTATAAGTTTATTTTTGCTGTCTTTTTAATAATAACTTGTTCTGATTTCATGGATCTCAAGTACCATCACAGGTGCACAGATAGTGTAAGTTTTCACATGGTGTTGCCATGTAAAATCATGTGTCTTCAGACAACCTGATAGATAATATAAAAGTACAGATTATTGCTTGACTAGACAGTATAATCCTTGACTTTTCAAATCTGGATCCTATGTGAATGTGCTGGTGTCATCTGCTTCAAGACAGAAAAAACAGTCCACCTCTCCAGCTTTTCCCACGTTAACCAATTAAAGCTGCTCTCTGGATTTAGATGTGGTTCAATCTTAGTCTTGCTGCAAATACTGTTGCGTGTCTATGAAACACAGTCAACACATACATGAGAAACCAAGAGGAAAGGAACTTCATCCAGTGGACATTATATATCCTTTACTCAACAAACAGCAAATACTTTTCCATAGGCAATTTATGAACACATTTTCCTTCTTTCTTTCCTTCCATTCCCATAATTTTTTCACATTACTCAGACTCACTTTTCTACACATGGTGCCTTTCTGTAGACCCTTTTCACATGTTTCTCTAATTTTTTAAATCAATCTCTTCTCCAATATACCCAGTGACACTTTCTTATCCCAAGTTATCTTTCCCAACAGATACACAGACCTGGAAAGAAAAGTCATCAGTGCTATTAGGAGGATAAACTAAGATGACAGGTTTCACTCTTTGAGATGAATTACTCATTCAAAAGCTACCTCTTTCCCAGCAGGTAAAGAAGGCAAGTGCTGACATTCATAGAACAACTTTGGAATTTGCTCAGCAATCACCTAATTTAAACTGATGAATTACTAGGAAGCAAGGCAGGAAACAGTAAACACTCAAAACATCAAAAAAAAAAAATCTTAGAGCTCATGAAGTCACCTGGTTGTTTGAAAAGTTGCAGGAAGGGGTTTATAGTCTGTACACATAGGCAAAATGTCTACCTGCTGATACCAGACTGCAATCGTCTCCAAATTATGCCAAAGACCAGCGAGTCATATTTAACAACTTATTATGGATCTAGCTTTTTTCCCCCATTACTGCTTGGAATGGCCTTGTGAAAGCCCTGTTAATTCATCTACAGAAGATTTTAAAGTTAGTTATAGCCAGAAGTAAGAGAACCTAGAACAGGTTTAGCTAACATACTTCCAGGCTGGCGCCCCAGCCCTTGGCCTAAGGTGGGAACACAACAGTGGAATAACTTTTCTTTCCCCATAAGGTTTTGCTGCAGAGATAAAAGCAGTGTTAAAAAATACTTTAGAATAATCAGGGAAGAAGTTTTATCCCTTTGTCCTATAGCATCTAGTACACTAAGGCCATGTGAAATTGTCCTTTGGCCACTTTCAGTATGTATTTTGGACCCTTTCTGTAAGTGAACACTGACTCTTTTTCCACATGTTAGAAGGGCTCACATATTTCCCAAAAAGAAGAATAAAACTGCATCTTCTTAGTTCAGTTTCCCACCAGGTTCCCAGGAGTGGCACTTAAATTATGACAGCAAAACATCCCGCAAAGCTGCTCCTTTATGATCTTTCTTTAGAGTAATGATTAATTTAAAAAGAGAAGCTGTTGATACCCCATCCCTGGAAGTGTTCATGGCCAGGCTGGATGGGGCTTTCAGCAAGTTGGTCTCATGGAAGGTGTCCCTGCCCATGGCAGGGGGCTTGGAATCAGGTGATCTTTAAGGTCCCTTCCAACCTAAACCATTCTATGATTCTGTGAATCTATGAAAAATTATCAGTAGTTCATGCTTTCTTAATGTGTTTTTGTACCTATTCTGTCCTACTTCACCTATTTTTTTCTCCTCTACTTAATTAAGAAACTATTTGGGAGAGAGTCTGTCTTTTCATTCTGTGTTCCAATGACACTGTCACCTTACACATTAGTTCCCGCTTTTCACAACAGATATAAAGACTGAAGGGAAAAAATATCTCAGCAAGAAGGAGTTGATTTTGAAAACAGTGTTAACATTGGTTAATGAAAAGTTCCTTAATGGCTTGAAAAATAAATTTTTAATTTTTCTTCTTTTACAAGTTTGGCTTTAAGATTTCACAAAAGGATGTATTTACTTAATTCTAAATGCAGGTTATGTCAGAAAAGATACGTCACTCAAGTTTACTCCAATTCTTGCGCTTCATTGCAAACATAATAGCCGAACGTTGCACCATCATTGACATCAGTATGATATAAAGAGTTTGTAGTGTGATTATGCCAACAGGGACTTGTCAAGGTCAGGGGAAGAGAAGGCAAAGCCAAAGTGAAATGTTCAAGTATTTCAAAGTTACCAGAAAAAGTAGCCTGGCACAGTAGGAGTCATAATAAAACAGAGGAAAGGAAAAGCCAAACTGAACATTAAGAGTGACCAAGGTCTGTCTAGGAAACAGAGGGTGAGATTTTAAAGTTTGGAGCCTACAGTGTTCAGTCCTTAGTATATAATTGCACTCTTCAAAATCAATCACTAATAAATGTCAATTAAAGTCAAATCACAGACCTATAGAATTACAAGTTGAGTTGGAAGTGAGCTGGAAGTGAGTCCAATTGTCCAACTCATTCTCAAAGTAAACTTCAAAGTAGAACTTCAAAGCTGAAGCAGGTGTCTCAGGGCCCATATTATTTTAGAAATAATTTCAGGTCCTTATTATTTTAGAAACTTTTAAAAGGAACTTTGAAAATTTTGAATCCAGTTCTGTGGCATTTAAGCTGAATGACAATTTAAGCTAAGAAAATCACAATTCTTTTCACACTGCTAAGAATCTCATTATTGGAAACATAGCATTAGGAGTTAAACTGCATATTTCTAAAGACCCGGAGGCTTTCAGAGGTCACTAGAAGAGGCATAAACCCTTGGATTATAGGGCAGAAATTAAGTAGGAGCTGTATTTTGCTTGCAACCAAGGTTTAAATATGTAACTGAGAAAAGGTTTATTTGTCAAAAAACCCCAAACTTTAATTTTCAAATTCCTATGGCCAAAGTGATCTGTAACTCCTCTTAGATAAGTAGAATACATTGCAATTATGTGTATGTAAAGATCTAAGCCAATTCATTCAATGATAATTAAAATCTGCAATAGCATCAAAGGCTTGTGTAGTAAAGCAGCTATGCATATTCTGTCTCTCAACAATATACTGTGCCTTGTAGAAAACCAAATCATAGCAAAAGTATAATTTTATCAATTCTCTGGGTACTCTGTTGCAATTAGAACAAATTTTATTTTTATTTAGTAGCGCTGGAATCAAGTGCATTGTTGTCTCATAACAGGATGCTGAACATGGAAAGGTCTCTTAATTGTCTGGGCTTTATGGGATTCAAAGTCCTGATGTCTGAAATTTCTACAGGCTTTAACTATGGATTAAACTAAACGCAGCCATTCTTCATTTGCAATTTAATCAGTAACAATGTGTTTTGTAAACAAGTGAAAAAGTGCTGCTTTTTTGTTATTGAGGGTTGAGTGCAAAACACATTGTAGAAAAAATTCTCCCATGGTAAAACCTCACTCCCAGGTGAGTTAATCAATTTACTCTTAATTGTTTCTTTTTGTTCTCTGAAACTCTCCAAGTTATCTACTAATTCCTGTGTATCTTTTCAGTACTTTACTGAATAAAGGATCTGAATAAAAATGTGCTTTTAACTGGATTCCAACACTGAGACAAAATCTTAACCAAATATTTTCTTCTTGGAGACATCAACACTAGATGTTACAGTAAGCTCTACATTTCTATTGCACAAAGAAATTAAAGAGTATTATTTTATTTGACTATCCTTGAAGCACAACTCAACTATAAAGATATCATTTTATCATGATCACTTCTACCCTGGGAAATACTTTTTCAAATAACAAACAAAAAAATATCCCCCTTGTAGCTGTAAACCTCCTATAAAGAGTTTATATAAACAACCAGGAGGCTTTGAGTTCACTACAGAATGAGCATGTATTTCTACTAACATTGTCTAGAGTGCTTACACAGCTCATATTTCACAATTTCCTTGTGCTTTTTTGAATGGGTGAATATCTACAGTATGAAGTGAAGAGAAAAAGAATTTCAATCCCTTTATAGGAGAATGAATATATAAAAAAATTAGGTAGGACAGTTGACTGAGGCAGCAGCCATCAATGTAAAGTAAAGGTACTAGCAGTACATTTTAAGAGACAGCATGCTTCTTTTTCAGAAAGATTATACCACGACAATAACTATATTATATTAGGTTACAAGTTGAATTATGACTAATGACAACACCACTTCCCTGGGCATCCTGTTCCAATGCTTATGCACTCTTTCAGTGAAGAAGTTTTTCCCTAATATCCATCTGAACCTCCCCTAGGAACAACTTGAGGCCACTTTTCCTTGTCCTATCACTAATTGCCTGGATGAAGAGGCCAACCCCCACCCTGACACAACCTCCTTTCTGGTAGTTGTGGACAGCAACTATATGTAACTAAACAATCACAAAATCCCAAATGTTTCAAGTAAGCAAGTTGTAATGGAGGCAAGCGGGCTTTAGCCCCATCCAGAGAAAATTTACGTTAAAAAAATAGTAATATAAAGAAACGCTATGATAAGTAATATAAATGCTGTAAGATAGACACTGTGAGGGGAAAAAACAAAAACAACCACCAAAAAACCTCTCAAGGAAGTGAGGAACAGTCTGATATTGCAAGCTGACCACATAAGCATGTCTACAAAAGAAAGGAAATGCTGTAATTAAATATAACAATTCTTACTGTCTAGAGATAAATAAATTTCCTCTCCTTTAAAATGGCTGACTAATGTAAGGTGTCTTTCATCCAAGTTACCAACATACATCTCCCTGTTTCTGTGAGGCAGATGTTATGGGAACCCCATGATGGTCCCTATGGATGTGGTTGCCTCCCGAAGGAAATATGGAGCACATTGAGCGGAGCAGTGAGGTTAAGGTTTACTCCAGAAACCAGGGTTAGAGGATGGTCAGGACCACACATTGACTCTAAAGGAGGCTGTGGGAATTTAGGCTGACATAAAAATGCAGCACTTTTGGCTTCGTTTTCCAAGAAGGCTGGAATTGCCTTCAGCAGCTGCACAGCTATGCAGGTACCTCTTGGAGCCTGCAGAATTTACAGGGGTTTGTACACAAGTGACTGAGAGTGAAGCCACCAGTGCCTCAGGAAACAGTTACTGACAAGCGAACAAAGCTTGACCAAATGTGAGCTAAAAAACCTGAACCAGCCCCACCCCCCCGCCGTTTTTAAAGTTTATATAATGCAAATGACAACTGACCCAGAACCACAGAGTGCAATTATAATTAACAGGAGATTTTTCTCAAAAACGTCTGTGCTGCCTTGGGGAACAACGTAGGTCACAGCATCAATTAAAAGCAGAACAAACTCTTCACTGCCTCCATAACATTTAATCCCAAATAATTTTGTTGCTGTAAATTAAACAACCCATTGCTGCATTACATCACAGGAGTGAAAAAAGGCAAGAATAGCTTGTTTAAAAACTTATTTCAAGCTCCAGCACCCACTTTACCCCACATAATATGGGCAAGCAATATGAAATACTGATGTTACCAGTATTTTCCTCAGCTTTGTGGAGCAGAATTACTATCTGTATATTCAGTTTTCTTTTACCTAATCTGGATATTAATATTAGACCTTTGCAGGAAAGCATGTGAGATTTACCTAATTGATGATCAAAACCAGCAGTTTACCTTTGCTGCTGACTGTAAAGGAGATGCAAGATTGTTTAAAATTATAAGCTTCAGTTTTGAAGCTCTAGTGAACACTCTTCTACGTAGGAGAGTGGAATATAGAAATAAATCACTTTAGGTAAAATGTGTTTGCAGGGGTCATTACAGATATTTTACCTAATTACTAATATTAATTACTAATTTTCTACTACTATATCAAAGATGACTGTCAATAGAAGCCACCCAAAAATTTAAGGACATTCACTTTTAAAGAATTGTCCACAGGTAATGCCCTTTTTTAAGGTCAATAAATTCCTGTTTCTTAACAACAAAGACAATTTTCAGCAGAATTCCAGCCAGAAGACAGACCTTTGCAATAAAGCCTTCAATTGTTGCTGAACTTTGTGTTTGTTCATGTGGAAATATTGGGCAATATCTTGGATGCAATTAAGTCTTTTGAAGTTTTATTATTTACCTGAACGGGAGGTGAAGTAAATTCTTCTCAGCATGTGAGACTGAAAGGGTAACTACACAGCATTGATAAGCTGGACTGCCTGAGCAGTATCAAACAAAGTTCATGAGAGACCACAAGGGAACATCAACTGACACAATAAACAAAGGGAAACCAAATTTATAAAGTGCACCTCCACCTCTTCTACTACTCACGAGTAATACCAAGTAATTAAAACATACTGCAGGCAAAATTAAGACTTCCTGATGCCTGTGTAGTACTTTCAGCTCAAAAAATTCTTCACAGGGAAGTAATTCTACAGGGGTATATAGGCGAGAGCAAAGACTCATTTCTGAAAACTTAGCAGTGGAAAAAGCTAAATAGCTATATTAGTTAATAAATATGTCTCTCAGTAGAGTACAAAAGAAGTGGATTTGTACATCAGAGAAATTCCATTTTAATAGAAC
This sequence comes from Dicrurus megarhynchus, assembly GCA_013399195.1. Lineage (NCBI taxonomy): Eukaryota > Metazoa > Chordata > Aves > Passeriformes > Dicruridae > Dicrurus > Dicrurus megarhynchus. The sequence goes on from VXAD01001742.1 coordinate 2,275,269, forward strand.
TACGTTTTAAGACTCAATCTCTGACTATGTTCTCATCTGCATTTTCAAATTCCAATAACGGGTACAGGAGCTCAGTTCCCTCTTCCCTGGTGAAATGTTAAGGTGATGCAAAGAATGTCAACTCCTGATTAGCCCATTATCTATAGCCATAATATCTCAGTGCCAGTATTAAGGACTTCAATTCCACTGTCAAAGGCTTTAAGGAAATCCAAAATGAAAAAGGAGTGGCCAAGCTTTAGAGAGTTTCCAATCTGAGTGTAAAACAGGAGATGCAACCCGTTCCTCAACTGTTATCAGGATTTCACTAGAGTTTTAGACCCCTCATTACTGAGACAGTAAATTTCTTTTAGACATTAAGACAAAGGCAGACTTTGTTGATGACTTAAACAAAAACCATGAAAATGGTTTTTTGGAAGACTTCACAATTGAACAATGGACCCTTCCATCCTTGCCTAATTGCAGAGGAAAGTCACTTTTTGCCAGAGAATGATACATGGCAAGTAGGGTGAGAATAAGTGAAAGTAATTTATTTTAGGTGCAAGTCAAAGCAGGAAGTTCAAGAAGAAATGCTATAATGGGGCGTAGCGCAGGGACAAAAAAAAAGCTCATTATACTTTCTCTAGAGGCTGATAGATTGTAGGCTAGGGGGTCTCTGTTTATTCTTGCCCCCAAGTGTTCTAGAGTGTTCTCAGATGAGAATATATCATTCTCTGCTCTGAGAATATGTGTAATGGTAGTACAATAATGAATTAGTTCTATGTTAAACAGAAAGAAAAGGTCTAAAGACTCTTCAGCCACTACAATCTTTCTCAAAGCCCTTAGTAAACAAAAGGAAAATGTTATCACTCTTTTACAGGTAGGAAAGCAAAGGGAAAGAGAATGAAGCAAGCTGCCCAAGATGACTCAAGAGGAGTTGAAAAAACATATCATATGTCTAGAACTTTGTTTTAAAGACCACCCAATCTTCAACCAGTTATACAAAATATGACTGAGATGTAGATGGCAGACAGCACTGAAAAACATCAAGCCCTCTCAACCAAACCTTGCTGTTTTAATCAAAATTTTGCAACTACAGATTAAAAATCAGTGAAGAAAAATTAATTCAGAAGTTCATGATCTAGAAGAATTCAAGCTTTATCCTCCACACCTCCACACACATGTAGGCCAGGAGGTGGGTGTACTGAGCCGTTTTAATGAATTAAAATGCAAGGAAGTGGGAAGGAAGTAAAAAGGAAATAAATGCTTTCTTCAGGCCAAGTTATACAACTCCACACTTCTCCATTTGAACTACTGACTGGGGAAGAAGGTGATGAAATGCACTAGTTCTGTGAGTTGAATCTCCCTCCACAATACCATCTAACCCCATATGCCTGTGTAGAAAAAGTTTTTTCTGACTCACCCGGAGCAAAGAACAGGCACCTCAAAGATTTGGGGTTTAAGGCACAAAGCACCATTGGATCACTGAGATCTAATGTACTGCCACATGTAACACTGACAACAACAGCTTGTCTTAAACACAAGCGTGCACACCTATTTCAGAAAAACACCTTATCCTGAAAACCTAAAAGGACTGAGATCCACCACTTTCCTTGATGGCTCATCCTATGTTCTCATTTTTAACAACACCTGCCTGGCCTTGGTTTGCTCTTACCCTGGTACACATTCTGCTTTTATCTGCTACTGTGAAGAATCCTCTTATTCCTAGTCATCCCATAGGAATACACTGTCATTAAGTCATGTCTCTCTCTGGAAGAATTTTTCTCCATTCTAGTCTCTCTTCTCTCTTTTGATATTTATTATCTTTATAAATTACAAATGCCAAAACCTGGTACAATATCTCCTTCCATAGCCTCCCTGTTGCACATACCAATAAAAGCACCTCCTTACTCCTGATTTTGTGAGGTTTTTTACATTCCAGTTCATAGTACAAGACCCACTGAGTTGTCTGTTCTCTCCTCTGGAACATTCCTAGCATCATGTACATCAGATTTTGGGATCCTCATGTGTATGTTAGGTTGCCATTGTTTCCTTCTGGCTGTGTAATATTTCTCTTCCAGGTAATGACAATTTTGTTTGAATGGCCTCTGTGCAATCCAGTTACAGTCTAGCCTGGTAAACAATCTGATTACTGTGTCCTCCTTTTTTTTTTTTTCCTACTGTTTCAATCTTTGCATTATTTTCAAATTTTAACATACAAGAATTTAGCCTGCTTTCCAAATGGTTTGTGAAAATATTGAAATATGTTGTCCACACCCAATTATAAATTGTGGAAGACTCTGGAGAGACACTATTTACAAGAGGATGCAGTGACAGCACAAGAGGGAATAGTTTCATACTTAAAGTGAGTAGGTTTAGATTGGATATTAGGAAGAAATTCTTTACTGTGAGGGTGGTGAGGCACTGGCACAGGTTTCCCAGAGAAGCTGTGGATGCCCCATCCCTGGAAGTGTTCAAGGCCAGGCTGGACAGGGTTCTAGCACCCTGGTCTAGTGGAAGGTGTCCCAGTCCCTGGCATGGGGTTTGGAACTAGATAATCCCTAAGGTCCCTTCCAACCCAGGCCATTCTGTGATTCTATTTTATGATTCTATGATCCCCCAAAATTTCTGTGTAAGGGTTATTTCTCACTGACTAGTGCTTTGAGATGCCAGTCTTTGAGGAATATTATTTTGATAAAGTATACTGTTATTTATTTATAGCAGATGAAATACAAAATTAAATGAAATGCCTTACAAAAATCTGAACAACACCTAGGACCATTCAACAAGCAAATTCACATTCTGGAATGACGTTTATCTAGCATAATTGCTTTTCTTTAAAACTATGTTTACTGTCATTAATTTCTTCCTACCACTAATTTATTCTTATGCTTGCTTTCTTAGCAAATTCTCCTTAATCTTTCCAATATTTTTTTCCAGAGCTGAAATATAACTAACCTGCTCTGCACCATTATTTGGAAAAAATAAAAAGTGAAAATAATAGCATGACACTCACACTCTATAATTTAAAAATTCTCCAACAGATCTTTTCAGCCTCCTTTTTTAAGGCTCTTAGGTGAAAGTTTCCAAGTAATGAGCCTTCTGCTTTACTTATTTTATCACTGGCAGATGTTGTTTAACATGCTTTGAAAGATTCAGTGCTGTTTGTACAGTAGGGACACTGGATCTCCTACCACCATATGGGCTTTCTAAGGAGCAAACAGCACTTCCCTCCTACTGTGTGCCACTCAGTATTGAAGAGGTATCAGAGTTTTTGTTCATCTTCGCATGAATAAATGACACGATTAATTAAATAGTGATTGACTGGCATCATTTCTTCTTCTTTTTGGCTTACAAAAAAGCAGCACAAATTAGTTAAGTCACATACAAAATAAACCAATAAATAAGCTTTGTTAAACTTTTCTCAAAATCTCAGGAGGTAGAAACTGAGTGTCCAGATACATACTATAAGACTTCTGGTCCATTATGCTTGCCACTGATTTCATCCTAGGTTGCCACCTTAATCATTACATACTTTTGGCCCTTACATTAAGGAATATTACCTAGACATCCTAAGCCATTATAAATTGATGTCCAGCTGGCAGAGAGCTGTGCAAGATCACTCAGAATCCTCATCTGTCCTACTTATCCCAGAATCTTGTTAACCCTGGATAACAAAGGATAGCAATTTGGACACCAACAATATATCACTTTAGACTACTTTTACCAGAAATATCCCATTAGTGTGCATTATCTTCATATCTTAATCTGCCTTCTTTTCCTCCTGAGACTGCAAACGACCCAACTGGCAAACAGCCAGAATATCAAATTTCTCACACATCTATTGTCATAATGGCAGAAGGTCATACACTGAAAACTGAGCACACAAATGCAACATAAACTAAACTGAGTATTTTAAAAACAGAAATTTATGGAGGTTACTATCCTGGTGCAATAGTGCCACTTGCACTTTTGTTTGATTTGGAGGGGCTTTTGTACTTCTAGTTTCAATGACAACTCCTCTATTGGAAAAGTTCTTTGGTTAAAAAACAAACAAACAAAAAAACAAACCCCAAAACAAACCATAAAACCCCCACACCAAATGAAACTTCAACAATGCTTTTTTCTGTCATGCTGTCCAGGTCCATAAATATACTTATTTCCTGGTTTGGTCCTGCCTGTTACATCTCAGAGACTGATTGTACTTCTGCCGGACCAACAGGCAATAAAAAGAAATTTCAAAAAATAAAGGTGAAATTTTACTGACTAGCTGAGATACCAAAGTCAAGACATTTACGCCTAGGTTATTTGACCATAAAGAATGTCTAGACAGTGGAGAGACAAAATCATTTCCAGGGCATGATCCACCTCCATCTAAAGTAGCCATCCAAATCAGGTTAGAAGAATTGTGTTCAGAACAAGTCTCTCTGTTGACTACCGCGGCAATATCATTGTCTTCCTCAAATGTCAAAGGTCAAGTCAGGCCAAATTGTTCTCCTAATAGCTCAAACTGTTTTCAGTTTGATCAGTATATAGCTGAGGCTTCTTACATGCCACAGCACCTTGCAAATTATTGAAACATTCACCAAAATATTTTTTTTAAGTTGAAATAGGCACTTTTGGGTCCAGGGAAGCATTGGTGGAGAAAAATAGGCAAAAGTATGAAGCAGCAATTCAGAAACTATTTGCTTTCCTCACTTACTTCTCACAGCCAAATTCACTACTCTCACCTGTGTATTAGTCCATTCCATTTCAGGAAAAGGTCCCAGCTGAAGGCCTCTACCTGTGGGATTTTCTTCCTCTTGGCCTTTCTGGAAGTACATAGAGACATCTACTCAAAACACGTTCCAAACTCAGATTTTTTATTGTCTTTGCATATGGTGCTTAGATGTGTGGGTTTGCTTCCCAGGCTGTTTTTTGGGGGAGTGGCTCATTTATTCCCTTGGAGCTGTAAATTAGTGTTAATAAATGCTGAATTGCCCAGAGGCTTTATAACAAAAAATAAATTGGAATTATATTATATAGTATTAAAAATGTGAGTGCATATTATTGATTATAAATATTTATGGATTAGCTATTTATCACTGAAGGAAGAACAAGCAAGTTATGTATATTTTACAAGAATTAACACTGTACTACTGTATTTAGGTTTCATTTTAGTATGCAACATTTACCAGTCTCAAGTAATTATTAGCAAATGAAGCAAGAAGGCTACAAGGAATAAATAAACATTCTCTTGACAGTCCACCTCTTTCTAGCTAAAATTAGAAATAACCCCATTGCTTCTAAATTTTAAAACCCACTCTAATTATCACTATGAATTTATGAAGTTTTAACAGTAGGAGGTTATATATTTGCTTTTAATGAACGTCAGGTTTCCATTTTTTTGTGAAACACAAAATCTATAATGAATTCAGTCTCCCACATAGGCATGAGTCAATGCCATTGTAGAAAACACCTGAGTTCTTAACAAACAACAACAATATGGAAGAGCCCTGTCAGTAAGGGGAGACCTAAGGCAAGGATCTCAGTTTTTGTTGATAGCAAAACTACCATGTCTGTAGCTATGCATTCAATAGCATTTTTAACACAATGTTTAATACAAAAGGGACTTAAAAGCATTTTTACAAAGGCCATATCCATTACGATGTTTATGTAATGCTGATCCTCACCTTTTACTATGTGACATTAGAGACTTTTTGTTTCTATTTTAATAAAGAATACAAATTTTAAAAAGAATAAAAATCATACATGAGTTTAGGTGTGAAAGGATATAAAGATCATCTAGTTCCAACACCCCCTGCCATGGGCAGGGACACCTTCCACTAGACCAGATTGCTCAGAGCCCCATCCAACCTGGCCTTGAACACTTCCAGGGATGGGGCATCCACAGCTTCTCTGGGCAACCTGTTCTAGTGCCTCACCACCCTCACAGTGAAGAATGTCTTCCTAATATCCAACCTAAACCTACCCTCTGACAGTTTGAAGCCATTTCCCCTTGTTCTTTCACTACATGGAAATGTAAAATGTCCATCTCCAGCCTCCTTGTAGGCTCTCTTTAGGTATAAATCCACTTCTTTTTATGTATAAAAGGTAACACCTTTTCACTCTCACCTGCAGGATTAAGTCTTTTTTAATAGCAAGCATAAAACACAGCAAATATTAAACCACTAGGCCAAGTCATTCAGGGAAGTCCTGAAACTATGTTGCTATAAAGAATGGCTAATAATAGTCAAAAAGCTCAAGGTGTAACACTTTTCAGTATAAAATATAGTCTAAGGAAAAGGGACTTCTGGCTCTGCTTAAAAGGATTAATGCTGTCATACAACAGTATTTTTAAGAATTGAGGCTTGTATTGATGCTGTCAGTCTTCAGGCATTCAGCTGTGTCAGCTAGGAGAAGCATCCTTTGAGACACAGGTAAATACTGAGAATGGTTTCAGGTTTAAATGCCCTGAGTCACTCTGGAAGGTGCATTCCCACCTCAGGGAAGAGGGATGAATGGAGGTCTGAATATTCAGTTGAGCTTATACAGAGAGGATTTTTACATGAAAAAAATGTAGAGAAACTTCTTTTACAGTGTAATGGGCAGCCGTGGATTCCCTAACATCAGCACGGAGCCTACCAGGAATAACCAGGAGGCATTTTATGGCCAAGTCCACTGGAGCTGATGCACTTTGACCACAGCAAGCTTCTGTGTACATGTAGTTTAGTTTGACTCTTTGCTTCTGGAGACTTTTGAGAAGAAATGTGTAGTACCCTAAACCAGATAGAAGAAACGCACACCGAGCAGTAAGCACTTCCCTGACAGAGGAAACATCAAAAGCAAAAATATAGAGTAAGGAACACCTCTGTTGAGATCAGTAACTAAGGAGGAGCCAAGAGTGAGGTTCTATTGCAAAATGGCCTTCCTTCAAGATATGAAGAATTGCTGTGTATAAGGACAAGGGTTATAACTATTGTGCTATAATCATTGATGATGAGACACCAGCAGAACTGTATAATTTTGGGGCACTTTGTTTTAAGATAAGCACTGAAAAAGCCAAAGAAAATCTATAGAAGAGGAAACTCACAACTTAAGGAAGATTGAAAACAGGATATTACATAGGGATAGTGATCAGTTGTCTCCAACTGAGAGAGAAACCAAGGAAATCACTCCAAATTTGCTGCTGTGAAAAAAACTTTTACTGGTAGGTGCTGAAACATTGAAAGTCTCCAGTTCTTTCCATGTCCTACATGCTTTGACTCCATGAGAGGTTTATTCCCTAGTAATTTCAGCAATTTTAATTTGGAACCAGACAATTAATAGCCAGCTAAAAGCAAAAGGCATAGTCCTCTGTGCTAAGTTAAAATAAAATAAATACATAATTGCTTCCAAGGTAAGATTTTACAAACGCCACTAGTGGATGTAGTGGTTGTAGAAATTTAATCCTCTTTGTAAAAAATGTCTTTTGAATAAACTCTACTCAAATGCAAGTGAGGTAGCATTTAAAACAGCATTCTTCATAAGCATCAAACTGTGAGCTACAAATGTGGCAACCCTAAAGGTGAGACTGAATTTCCCAAACAGAGCTGTCACATGTCATCAGATGCATTAAGGCATCGTTCTATCTCCAGTTGCTTCTCCAGAAGGGACTGTGTTTCCTTCTGTCATTTCTGACAGCCATATGCACACCTCAGATCTTATAGGACATCTAAAATAGCACTATATGCCTATCTTGGACAACTGAATCCCACCCCAAAAAGTCTTTTTTTTTTATTTTAAGGAAGTCTTTTCTAACAGACATTGTTATTCACACTAGCTACTATTATATGCAAATGTATAGTTAAAAAATATAAAATTTGGGGTGTTGTTGCACAGAAAATCTAAATCTCCTACTCTTTAACTAAAAATAAAAAAATAAATTTCAAGTTTCTTTGAATGTTATGAACTACTGTAAATCCAAAAATCCAAAATGCAGTAAAAGTTTTATACAAGACCTAGAGCCAAACAAGTTTCAGTGTCGAAGTACACAAATTTTAGAAGAATTTAAACACTCTTATAGTCTGGAAAGCCTTGTTAAACTGTAGATTAAGGAAGGATCCATTTATTGCCATGGAAAAAAATAGCACCTATTAAATACTGGGAAGTCCCATGGTCCAACAAATATTACCTTCATACAAGAACAACATGCAGTGTCATAATAAAAGTCAGCCACACCAATAGAATTGAGGAAAATAAAGTTTTTTCTGTTTAAAAACGTCTTCAAAAAGAGATCTCATTAAAATCTACATAGTTCCTACTAATGATATGTAGAGGGCATTGAAGTACTGCTATGCAAAGTAACAGTAATAAAACATGAACATAGGGAGAAGAGACGTGCAAAGAAAATGGTGATGGTGTTTCTAAATAAAGCAATGAATAATTGTTGCCCTCACAGGAACTTCAATATACTGAACAGTATCTGTGATCACAGTGCTAAACTCAAGTCTGTCCCTCATGCCGGTGATCTAACTACTATTGATGGATTCTGCAGAATTGAGCAGGAGGGGATGAACTTCCATGGTGAATAATTGCTCTTAAACTAAAAATTTCATTTATGTCAGACAGTGATGGAAAAGCAAGTTTCAATGAAAAGCTCAAAAATATATAGGAGGCTACAATTTTCTTTTAAAATTTGAGTCATTCTTTTTATCAATTTACAACAGAATAATGAACAGCTGATAGCACATTGGAGACAAGTCCAAAAATACTTTTAAAACAGGCTTGTGAATGAAATGAAAATTCAGGAGCAGCAGATGGGTTTAACTGCTGTTAAATGTGGAGTGGTTTCCAAGAACATGTTGTATGTAATAATAAATAGCCAGAGACATAAAGTTTCCCCAGCAGTTTAAATCCTGAGCATCCAAGCTAAGTGAGGGCTTTCAAGCTTTGGCTCACTGCAACATCCTTACATTTTACCCTTGTCTACAGCAGCAAAAATGCTTGTTATTAAGAATGTGTGCCAGCAATGAGTGCAATTACAGCAGCACTGAGCACAGTTTCACAGGCAGGCAGGTTTAACACGGGCTTTCTGAAACAAGAATAGCTCTTGGCTCTGCTTGCAGGTTAATCACATTCAGCACCAGGGTATGCATTCTCACAGCAGATAATTATGCCAGTGTACCCAGTGCCTCAGTTTGTGCATACGTTTTACATAATAAACATGTTAGAAATTGCCTCCCCTTCCAATTCTTGATCTGGATGTGGGCGCTGGGATCACGTACTGCATCTAGGGTTTCTACAGTCATATCTGACTGCCTCCATGTCTCATGCCCTTTTGGATTTAAGCAAAAGTGAAGTCCCAAAGGCCCAGGAAAACAGGCAGCAACTTTCTCGTTTGTACCTAAAACAGTTCGGGCTTCATCTCCTAATCCATCAAAAAGTGGCTTTATTAAGTGACAGCTATGACTAAGTTGAAGCTTCTACACTTGCTACCATGTATTATTATATTTGACTGACACAAATATTTGTGACATGGAATGAAACTGGAACTTTTAAACTCACAGTGATGCACAGAGGCATAGACAGAGAAGGGTTCAAAAGAATGACTGCAACTGGCAGAGAATAGAAATTACATCAGGAACAAACCCAGAAAAAAAATCACTGCTGCTGTCTCCTGTTAATCCACTTGCTTCTGTAACAACAAAAGGTTTGTGAGGAACTGTGGAAAAGAGCATCACTGGATTCAAGAAGCCTCTGGAGTTCAGAGCAGACCTACACTATAACATATGTGTGTTCCTGCTTAAATGCACCAAGAATGATTCTGGTTAGCTACTCTGTAATACCGGTATCTGCTTGATACTGTCTTGGATGAACTGGAGGGAAAGGATTATGAGAGGAACAAATGATAGAAAGAAAGGTGAGGAACCAAGTGAAAGAACAGTGTATCAGACAATAGCAGAGTGGTCAGACCTTCATGTGGGTTACCAAGGATAAACTTACTCTGTTACTAACCTAGTACTTTTCACTGCTACTCTAGAAAATCATGATTTCTATACTTTCATCGCAGAAACCACCTCTTTTTCCAATTAATTCTCTCAATACACACAAATATGGTATAAGTATTACAAAACCACTTCTCTCTAATCCTAGTACTATACTTCATTCATGAAATGGATAAAATTAAATCAGTCCGCTGATGCTCATGTGGCATTCAGGGACTACTTGTTTCCAAGGGATCTTTTAAGAGCTTTTTTTAATCCCTTGCCTGGTACCTACTGAGAGGCTTAGAAATGAAATTGCTCTATTGTCTGGGAAATTCACCCATTAAAGTAACAGTCCCCAAAGTGTGCCTTTCATTCCAATCCCAAAATTAATGGTTAGAAAACATCACATATGTATGAGCTAACATCCTTTTGGTCAATCTAACAAAGTAGCCTTACTAGAGATTGTTTGGAGACTTCCAGAGCCATGGCTTCTGTCCAACATATCTCAACTGAAACATCCATACTGCTGCTGTCAAATGGATGCAAACACAGTTGTTTTGTGTGCTCCCTGTTCAAGCTGCACCCTGCTCTGGTTAGTTGGACCTGCTGGAATGCTGTAGCACTACTACTTCTGGAGCGGCCATATCACCCAAAGAAAAGGAGGCTGAGGAACATGCGCAAGCCTGGACCCTCATTATCCTCACTGTTAGATGTTACATGTTACATGAAGCCCTGGCTGTTCTGGGTAATTCCACCTGGTTCCTTCCAGGTCAAAGCTGTTCTAGAAAGAGCCAGACTTACATAGTGTGGACATGAATAAGCAACTTTTGTTCTGCATTGTAGACACAGCCACTTTCTACTACCAGCGGTGCCCAATACTGTTACCTGAAATACAAGTACCCAAGAATTCAAATTACATCAATTACATATTTTTCTTTACCCGTTTGAAATAATTAGTAGATTTCAGGGGTGGTTGCTGGCAATGCAAATGTATGTGTTTTCAGGTTCCTCTTAATCAGAGCTATCAGCAACAACCACTTCACCGCAGTCACACCGGAATTTGGAAGTGGTGACTACGGAGCACCACTGCTGATGGATTTTGCAATAGTCGTTCTGAAGGACTTTTGTACATTGTTTTGACTAGCCATTTAGACAGGGAATTATGGGGATAAGAGATTGCATGATTAGAACTAATATTTATTGAAAAGTACTTAAACACATGCTCAGTAAACTATGGTCTGTTCTCAGCCGTTAATCAGCCATTTGTACTATTACCACAAAAATGGATGGCATATATGAGCTCTTTCACAGAAGCATTTTCTGATAACAGCCAATCATCAAGCACAAACATATGGGTTTGTAGGGTTTTTCTTTGCCCTGAAAATGTAAACAAATAAAGGCCTGGGTTTTTTCTGGAGAGCCTTTTTTTTCCCCCTAAAAACCAACATGAGCCTATTTTGCATATTGTATATTCTGCAAGACTTCAATCAGTGTTACTGAAGCAAATTCAATGTATTTTGCACCTTCTCTAATGGGTTGCTCACTCTAAATAACCTTTGTTTTGATATATTTTTTCTGTAACATTTTGGAGATGATCTTTGTAATGTCCAACTCCTATCTGCTCCAGATATTTTTTTTTCCAAAACTGGTAATAAGTGTTAAATACGTGCCACTGCCAAATGTAGTCCTTTTCCGGTGTCTTACCTTGAATCTGCTCTGGCAGCCTCTGTGCATGTCTCCTTCGAGACCAGACTGGTTATTAAATCCCAGTTATTAGGAAACAAATATAGGCTCGGGACAATTTTTTCTACTAAATCAAATGCATGAATGCCTTTGTCTACAAACAGCAGTTCTCCTACAGGTTTATATTCAGTTCATGAGTCATAGATTTCACAAACAACAAAGTTTTTATTTGTGAAAAAGTGAGGATTTCTCAAAGCACTGGTCTGTGGTCAGTATTAGTTTAAATTGATTTCCCAGGAACAGGGGCATGCGATATTTGCACACACAATCTAAAGTCTTCTTCCCTATTACAACCAACTGTTTGGGCCTTATCACCTGTATTGCCAAAGCCATTTTCAGGCTTCACAGAGTAGAATAAGAGGATTGAAAGAAATTTAGCATTTCAATTATAGAGATAATAAGTGAAATAAGATTGTCTAATTCTCTCAGCTTCCCAAACTCTGTAGTAAGACTAAAATATTAATGTCCCTCTGCTGCTCTCCCCTCAAAGAAACCATGTGTGTTGAGTCGCAGATGCCAACATGGATCAACATGATGTAGTGCCAGTACCCCCAAAAAGCAAATATATCATATAACAGAACTTAGTTCAGCTTTGACCCAGCAGCCCACTTTGTTCCACAAAGCATCTGGTCATGGCTTTCTAACCTTTCTTGGTCCTACTGCCTGTGAAGATATCACAGATGTGCTTCCTGGTGAAAGATTTTGGTTTTCCAGCACATCTCAAATGATAATAATAATAAAAAGATCTTCCAGAGGTGGAAAAAGCATTAAGGTACTGTTTTTCAAAAGTATCTATTGATATATCAAGCTCATAAAATTTATCTGGCATAAATTTTGACAGAAATATGATTCCTTTCTTTTTGTTCTTACCAAAGCTAATAACTGTGCTTGCTCTGACAGTCCTTAGGGAAGGGATAATTTACTAAAATGTGTGAATGGGAGACCGGTTAGTCTCCACATGTCTCCTGATGCCTCTGGAGACTATAACCGTGCTCATCGGCTGAGATGATGGTGTTTATGCCATTTTAGTACCAGAGATACCTGTCTGGCCCTCAGCTGCCACTGGAGAAAGTCATGGATTTCCTATAGGTGTGGTGACATATCAACCACAGACATATGGGGGGATGTCTTGGATGACATTTAAAATGCTGATAAATGTCTGTGTCTTGGCAGGTTTATTATCCCTGGAGGACATTCTTCCAACCTCCACTCTGCTTCCTTCATTTTTAGGGGTCTTCTTGATGAGGAAAAAGATCTCCCATATTTTCCACTAGTAAAAGAAATAAATTTTCCTTAGTACCATTACAAGTGTCTTCCAGTGTGCTGATCATCCAGTTAGTTCAATACTTCTTTAGTGTGGGGATTCCTAAGTAAACTCTGCTCTTCACAGACCCCTCTCCCCATTTAGCTTTTGTGCCCACACCTCTATAACTACAGTAAGTGCAGCACTGAATTCTTTTACTACCAGTAGTAAATTTACTATCCAGTATTCAAGGCTAGCAGTGAAAACAACTATTTTTGGCAACAAAATAGTGTGTGTGCCATGTCCAACTTCATAACTGTCCCATTTACTTCCAGTTCAATAGTGTATTCATCTCCAAATGAACTGCTGCTCACTGCTCCTGGGAGGATTAATCTGAGCAACACACATTTTGGCTCTTGCCAAGTTTTGCAAAGAGATATAATCCATCCTCCTTCTCACATCTTTCCTTTAGTGACACCCAGTGGGTTGGCTTCTGTTAACTAACTCTGCTCCTCAAACTCCACATGCTTTTTGCTGCAGTCAGAGTTGTGATGCCGTACACAGCTCTCTTCTCCTACAGTATTAAGGATCTCAATCAAGACATAATTGTCCACCCACTACTCTGAGTCTGAACTTGGTCCTTTCTTTTGTTTATCAAATTCTTACATCTTTCCTTTCAGAACTCTTAGTGATGTCCCTGCTCTTTGTTTACCCTCCCAGTCACAAGAGTGGTGTTGGGATGTGACTTGGGCACGCGCAATCCCTCCTCCGCTATTTTGTGCCACAGAAAAGCTAAGCAGACTTGATGGGCTCTTGGAAGAGCTCCAGCTGAATGACTGGCAGAAAAACGCGGGGTGCGCGTAACGCAGAACACGGAGTCAGCGCGTGTTTGTGGCGCACACCGAGCATCGGCCCTGTGGGGGGCACAGCGGAGCACACTCATGTCTCAGCGCGCATGGAACCAACGGGATCCCTCACCAGAGACTCAGCCCCCAAAAATGCCACGCGCAGCTTCCACAGCCCTTTGCATCTCTGACTAAAGCCACTATTCACGTTCTACGCTTATGGGGCAGAGAGCATTGCACATCCTTCTTTGCCTTAGTTTTATATAGCCCTTTCGGCTGGGGCAACAAAAACTATCAAAGATATCAAGGATTTCAACCCAGCAATTGTTAGAAAAGGATCTGCATTTTGCTGGCATTCACAGCTTACAAAACTAGAGTGGTATCACTTTTGTTACCCTCCACCTTCCTAGAGAATTCTAGCCTTGGTGAGACTGGCTTTGAAGTGTTTCACTCTCCTCCTCCGAGTATTTTCTCTGTTCCTTTTAACTCCTTCTCTGAATCCTGTTCAGCAATCCCTTTGTTCTGACAGCACTTGCAAGCGGGCTTTTTTATGCCTGGTTTCATCTACCTGGGAATAACCACAGAAATCTGATGTCACCTCCCTGACCCAGAGACTGTGTCTTACTGACATGAGCACAGAGGTATCCACTGGTTGTATCAGAGAGGACTAATCTAGAAAAGGTTTGTCATTAGGCTTATTGCAGATATACCCCACCTGATTTTAAGGTTTAATTTCAAACCTGTATTCTAAAAAAATACAGAAAATGTAACTACAAACAAAAAAAAAGTAATTATGATGAAAGACATTTGGGGATTATAATTGTGCTGTATTTTCCAGTGCCTTCAGGAGCATAAATATACATTTTTGCTTTTGTGCTATATCCAAGGAAATAAAATATACCAGTTCAGAAACGTGTTGGCAGGAAGTCTCTACGCTGTTCAATTTTGGCAGGATGCTAAGTATTAGATGCTAAATATTATTTGACCTCATGACTTACAGGAAAACAATGTGTACTTAAAGCACAGAAATAATTGCTCTACTTCAGTATGTCCAGCTTTCCTATATTTAAAGGCAATTCACCATCTGAAGACATTTCCAAATTGAATTGTTCTAACATTTAATCCCACACCCCCAATGACAACAGGATAGAATTTTTCTGAGGTTTTTTTCTTAATATTTCTCAGTTCTCTTTAGATGAATTCTTAGTGAGTTAATACTTACATCTGCTTTATATACTTACAGCTCTTCAACACAGTGAATGCCAATTTCTGTCCTTAGGTTTATATCTTGGGGAATTTAGAAACCTGCAAATCTTTCTATTATTCTGTGTGTCTGCTCAGAATACATTTATACACACATTATGCTTATGCTATGTATGTGTAATGTCTGTTTACACAGCAGCTCAGCAAGAATATGGTCACATTCAGGAGATGCAAGGATGTGTATTTATTTGTATAGGAAAACTTTTACACCTTCAGTTCTTCCTGTAAAGTATTAATCCTCTTTCTGAGCCACCACCCTGAAGAATTATGTCACTGAAAATAGAGTTAAAGGCAACCACAGGAAAAAAAAAATAAGCTGTAGTTTTGCAAAGTACTTAACATAATACTTGTAAAGCTCACTATCATGATGGAATCTCATGATACCCATAAAAATGCATAGTACCCTTTAATGCCTTCACCATCTAGACATGTTTCACAAGGGTATAATATGTGGTGGGGTTTTTTAATCACAAAACTTTCCCTTATTCACTCTGCCTGTGCAAAACAGCTGAAATTTGAAATTTCTTACAGCTGTTGGTCTCTCCCCACATCAGCAGTTAACACCTCCCTCCCCCAATCATCGGGCCCCCTTGCTCTGTAAGAGAACAACGGCTGATGGGGATATTTTGGAAAAAGTGAACATGGGTGAAGTGGGGGAAGGAAATGAAGGGACTAAGGGAGTGTTTCATGGGAATGCCTGCTGGAAATGCGATATCGTAGGGTATCACCTGACAGTTACTCTAGGTCAGGATATCATGGGGACAGTTCTGCTATATCACCAGACTCCTGCACCCTCCATAATCCCTGATGGATAGGCAAAC
Organism: Dicrurus megarhynchus; assembly: GCA_013399195.1. Taxonomy (NCBI): domain Eukaryota; kingdom Metazoa; phylum Chordata; class Aves; order Passeriformes; family Dicruridae; genus Dicrurus; species Dicrurus megarhynchus. The sequence continues at coordinate 2,291,107 of VXAD01001742.1, forward strand.
AGTGTCTAACCTTCTTGAAAGAAACTTTATGGGTGAAATTAGCCCTGCAGTGTTAAGTGTTAGTATCAGAGTGCAATGTGTAACCAAATGTTTGATACTAGTGAGCTTGCTAGAAAGAAATAGATGCCAATTTCATCTTACTAGCTCTTGAGATTCATGGCTGCAGGGTGTCTGTCACAATCACAGCAAAACTGGAACAGGGATAGATCAGATTTATGACAAGGTTTGGATGGTTCAGGCATTATGTTTTAGCAGGAATACTTATCAGACTGGACAGAAATTAAAAATCTCCTCTATGTTTTAACACTTGGCTGGAGAAATAGCAAAAATAAATCACTTTTAAAGATGATATTTCTGATCTGATTAACATCTTCCTGACCAGCAAGTCCTAAAACACACCGACCATGATAATGCATGTTCCTGTTTTACACCAACACACACACAGAGTGCATATAGGAGACAGAGTTAAGGTTGCCATGGGAACTTTACCTCCAGATTTTTTGGTTTTGTATAATTAAAATAACACAACTACAATGTTGTAATAGTTTAGTTTTACCTTGTAATTAATTATGTTCGCATTTTCTTTGGGTGGGAACTCTGTTTATCTGATGGGTACAGCCCAATGTGATAACTTCAACATTTCCAAAAGTTGGTTTTCTAAGCAGGGGATATTTTAAACTTGAGTCACTGTGCAGAAATGACTACAGTGCAGTACAGAAAGCACTGCATCGGTGTTAAACCAGGTGGTTCAGCTGCTGGTAAGGTAACATCCACAGCAGCAATTAACTTAGCACAAGCTCTGCCATTGCACTGCAGGCTGTGCCAGCCCTGGCATAGGCTGATTCTGAGGTATGGAAAGACGCAGAACACTTCTGGGATCTGATTCCTCCCCTCCAATGGTAGCCATTACCCCACACATATTTAATCCACCATGGGGAGCACCAGCAGCACCCAGCCTTGCTCACCAGGGTTGCCCTCAACTCACTGATTCTTGGTTCATCTCTTTTCTTCTCCTATGCTCTTTCAGGTCAAGTCCCAACTTCTCCTGGATGTTCAGAAAACTTGAGTTAGCTCTGAGCATAGAAATACACTCAGACTCCTCGCTCTAAACTTAGGCTCTGGGTTTTCAGAAGAGCTGACCTACAAACCTCATTGATATTAACGATTGAAAGTGTGCAGCAAACAGCCTTCCTCAACAAGTCATCCAGATGAGGGCTTTTGTGTCTTACAGAAGTTGCATGAAGATATCAGAAAAGACGAATGGTCCTTGGAGCCCTTTGTCTGTTCAGCAAAGGGACACTCAACCTTTTGTGCTATCAACCCTTAGAGCAAGACATGCTATTTAGATAAGCAGCAGCCTTTCCTCCCCATTTGAACGTGTTGCTTCCTCAAGAGACCTGGACCTTGCCATAGGCTGTTTGCAAAGCAGAGGATACTCACAATGAGCATGGAGAGATCATTATTGATCTAATTGCAGTCATGGGCCACTGCTGACCTCAAGAACATGAGCTTCAAAGCCTGCATTTGATATGCATGTACAGATACTGCTGTCAATGCTGCAGACGTGGAAAATGAGCTTTCAGAAGAGCCAGCTGGTTTAGTCAAGGGGAAAAGAACTAAAACCACTCAAGTTTTTGGCATTGCAATGAAATGAAACCTTACCATATATATGTCCATATTGAGGAAGGAGTTTAGTTAGAATATTCAGTATAAGTCTCCTCCCTAAAGGAATAGCACTTAATACATGTTAAAATATAATTGTATAATTGGAACTCAAGTGTTTGGGTTATGTAAAAGGTGCTGTAGGCGTATCAGCTTAGACAGAGGTAATTAGATCTTGTATATTAACATTTTTCCCTTAAAGGGATAATCAGCAATACTTTTAGTAGTGGAGATGCTCAAGCCTAGAAGCTTGGTGGAAAAAGGAGCCTCATTTACCCCTGTGGTTGCTTTGTTCCTACCTCTGTCACTGACTAGACTGAAAGAATATTTCTGCAGTACATTACTTGCTTAATACAATCCCCTCTGGGTGCCCACACAATGGCAATACTGCCACTGCTTTAGGTGAAATCAGCACAAAACTGAATCACCTGCAAGCATCAATCATGGTGGTGAAAATAGGACTAGGTGGTGCTGTTAAATAATGCAATACCTGGCCTGTATATTTAGTAATGGGTCATGCACTGAAGCCACAGAAGAAGCCTGTGGCAGGGCCAGCAACGGAAGAAATCAGAGCTCTCCTGTCTCCTTGAGGCAAGGGTTAACATTTTACACAGATAAGAGTAAACAGCCACACACCACTGCTTAGCTCAGTCAGCCTGCAGGATACAATAACAACAAATATGGTTTTACTCACAGTAGGCTGAATGACAATCAATGGCACTACAGCTTTGGAGCATCCAATTGAAGCCCTTGAAAAATCAAGTGGGTGCACAGGAAGATAGGCTACTATTCCATCATAGGATGGAGACAGGAGAATATTATGGATTTCTTGGATTCTCAAACACATTGTAAAGTTTTCTAGAGAAAAGGAGCTTTTTATTTTGAACAGAACACTGCATCTTTAGAAAGTGGAACAGCAGAGCACAAATAAAAGATGGCTTTGGTTTTTAGAATTTTTCTTTTCAAGATAAAAGGAGAAATGTACAGTTCCTCAAGCCAGAAAAACAAAACACAGCCAAACAAACCACCCACATATCAGGACTACTCCAGGTATTTTCTCATTTCATTGCTGCTACCTTGTCTTTCATATACAAGAAAAACATTCCAGGAAAGAAATTCCAGGAAGAAAACCCAGACTTTAAGCTTCTCACTGAGAAGTTCATACCAAACTTTGGAATCCAACAAAAATCTCAACTGAAATCAAGAGAAGGTGAATCCAAACTAGAAATATTTCCCCCATTTTATATTTCTCCCTTCACGCCTGCTGAAGACCTCCCTATCTCTACTCAATACTATTCACATGAGACTTTCTAAAGAGTTTGAGAACAGTACAGACATCTTGTTTCTAGGTAAGTCAAAGCCTCTCTTGGTACCTTAAAGGGAAAACCCTACTTTTTGGCTTTGTTCCTAAAGCCTTAAAAGATCAGGACTCGTGGTTTGAAATAGCTGGGTAGCCTAAACAGAGATCTCTCTTCAGTGCTTATCTGCATTGATATAAGAGGCAAGGAGAAGGAAAGAATTTTCACCAAGACCCATAGGACAAGCTCCCTTGTCTTCCCTTTTTTTGACCCACATCACGTATATGACAGAGATAGGCAGCCCATTTCCAGAGGCATTCCCAGCACAAATATCAAGCAGCTCAATATATTTTTTTTTCCCCTAAGGCTAGTGACTAGAAGTTCTCAATACACTTAATACAGGATTTTCTTAAATAAAGATATTTAGAACAAATAATACATAGCAACAGTTACAGAGCTCCTTAAAATAATTCAGAGCCTTTTTTCACTCGCCCGTTTTCCAAAGTGCATCTGTCCTAAAATGTGTTTTCCATTGTGGGATTGCACCCGAACCTGATCTTTGTAGACAGCAGCCACATACAGCGGTGCACTTTGGAGCAGGGACAAGCAGCAAGCCCATGTGTCTCTAAGCAGTCTGCAACCTCCTTTTAGGGGTCAAGTGGTAGCTCAGAGCAAGCTGCTAAACGGTTGTTTGTATCATCTCTGCAGGCAAGCAGAGTAAGGTATCTACAGCCAAAGAAGAGATGAAAACAGCTGTAGTTGATAGCAAACACTGCCAGAAGGTCACCACCACCCGGGGAGTGGTTGTTTCCAACCAAAAGCTGTTGAGCTCAGGCGTCCCTGCTCATATTTAGAGTGTTTAATTATAACTCATATTTTTAGTGTTAGTGAAAACATATTGAAAAAAATAAAGTGCTTTGCTCTTCTTTTGGGATCTCACCTGTTAAACCATAAATATGAAGCTACAAGGTCTTTCTCATTTAGGAATGGCACTGCAACTTTAAGCACCATTATATAATCATGTGTCAAACATAGAACTATTCTACTCGCACACCGTAGATTCAAGTACGCTATTATAAAAGGGAGAAATTCACTTCGTTTTCCAAACTTCACACAGAGAAAATGTAATTTGAAGAGTTACAAGTTCGAAAAATGTTCAGCTCTTTCCAGTTTTCAGCACCTTCTCTTTTGTCCTGCTACAGCTTCATTATTTTCTTATTCTTTGTAGTACATGGCAGTCTTTTTGAATGAAAAGAAACCCTTCCACATTAGTCACAACAGGAAAACGAATTTTGCTTTGCAGCTGGTGAATGAAGATTATCAGAACTTTTATTCACATGCAGAAGATAACAATATAATAGCTAAGGAATGCTGAAAAAATGCTGTGTTCATTCCAATTTATCAGTTTTGCAAGCCTTGACTTGTTCTCAAAAAAGCTACCTAATGCATGACTGCATTAGTCCTCTTCGGTAAATTTTGTGCCCTAAATTCAACTAAAATCCAACAGATACCAGGGGACACAGCATCATTTGATGCTTTGTGGAGCTATTTAATGATAGGAAAAGCAAGAAAGGACAGTTTTCCAGGGCCTTGTGCCCCTTAAAAAGGCAGCAATACGTTCAGACCAAATAAACAAATTTCTTTAGATACCAAGTCTGACTGAGGTCTGAGAAAAGCATCTCAATAAAAAGCCCTAAACCTAATTTCTGCAGCTAAACTTCACCAAGGAATAAAGTCTTATTAAATGCTGTGCCTTGGTCTTTAAGTTAGTCATTTGCAACGTTTAGCCAAATCTAGAATTACTAACATGGAGATGTTTCACTACAATACAATATCAGTCTTAGTTTGGGTCTCTGCATCAACTTCTCACTGTCTAACTAGAGGAATAAATTATGCAGGAAAATCAAAGCAGAATCTGCTCCCTTTCCTTTCCTTATTTTAATTTTAGTTGCAATTAATTCAAGGAGTTAAAGCCTTCTTAATAAAGAAATGCTTAAAATACATTAGCTAGATTTAACTTATTAGAGTTTTGACAACAAGTCATGGTATTATTTACTGCAGCATTCAAAGACCTGTTTGACTTCTCACTCTTGCATAAGAACTTTCAGGGATGTGACAACACGCATTTTCTATATAAGGCAAATAGACCTCTGCATCACAAACATTTTTGACACTTTCAAATGCAGTTTACAGCCTTAAACAGACATTCCGCTTCTCCCACCCACCCACCATCACATCCAAGGCCTACAGTCACCAAAGATTCAGAATTGAGAGTGGGAGTATTACTAATCTACCAGGTAAGTGCAGAGTTTGGTGACCTGTTTGTGTGTATGTCCATATACGTGACCGGGTACAGACACATATCCCTATTCCTGTCTGCCGTTCTCTCTAGAAGTGCCCTCCTAACTTCCCTACCCAAACCAACCACATCGACTGACCTGGGGTCTAACAGTGAATTTTAAATAAGAGCCAGGAACAGCAGAGAAGGCACATACTCATATTGGAGAGGTAAAGCAAAGCAAAGGAGGAGCTAAGGCATAAGCTGGATAAAGGAAGCAGATATTCTGCAGATCCTTAGGAGGCACTTAATTCCTGTCAAAAGCCAAGGGGACTGGTATCTAATTATCTCAAGGATCACGACCTTAGAGTCTCATAAACTCTTCCTGAACTTATTTAGAAACAGAGGCATAAAAGGTGATGCCCCACCCCTGTGACAGAAGCCCCTACCATCCTGGCCCCTGGCAACACTCCCAACCTTAATCAGAAGAGGCCAAATCAACTTCCTACACATGTTCTGTTGGATCAATGGAAGAACAGGGAGTGCATTCAGAACTTTCAACTTCCTTTCCCTAGTTTTAAACTCTGGACTGTGCTTCCCATATTTCCTTCTGTTTTAGCTGCAGTGATATTTCACCTGGCATTACTTAAAACCCAAACCATCTCTTCTGCAAAGAGAGGTGTATAGCTGCATGCTAAATCACCTCTCATTTTTCCTGCTTTCAGTGAAATTTGGATGAGGTCATTTATAGAGGTTCTTTCCAATCAACATTTCTAAGATTCTGTGATTACTTTGTATGCGTTCTTGTAACATGAGCTGACCCATTCCTATCTGGGCTCCTTTCTTTTATGAATAACTGAAGACAGTCGAAGAAAACTCATCAGACTTCAGGACAACTAATTCTCATCTAATAACAGAAACTTTATTAACTCCTGGAGCCCTGTGCTGTCCCTCCTGGTGAATAAAAACAGTCAAGAAACAGCTGGCGTTCACACGCAGAATGTGGATTAGTTTGAGAGCATCTCCATTTCTCTGGCTCAGCACACTGAAAGTTTCTATTCCAATTACACAGGAAAGTAGTAGTTGCTAATGCTCTGTGGTGCAATCCAGCATCAGTAAGAGATTTATACATCAGATAGGCAATCACAGACAGCAAATTAAACCTCTGGTTTAGGAAGCTGCCTCCAATGCAAGGAGCAATAGCCTGAGATTCAAGTCCCAGCTTTATGAAGAAGATGCTGTTCCCTTGTCCCTACAGCAGTACCCCTGAGGAAGCAAGCCTGAAGGCCCTGACAAAAACTATTTCAATAAAAAACCTCCCTGTTCATAACCAGACCTTGAAATCCTCTGAAATTTCTCTCACACAGTCTCTATTCCCTCTCTCTCTGCTCACTTCCAACACCTTTGCAGGGCTCTGATCTTCAAGACACTGGAAAGACATGCCCTTAATGCTGGAAAATTAAAGACCTGCATGTCTGGAACTCGCATGGGGGTTGATGCATATAGTAAAGAGTGCAAAACACCAGGGCTTTAAGGAGGAGGTGCAACAGTCTCCTCTGTAATACGTACATACACACAAAATTAGACCCGCCAGTGCATTTTCTAGGTCAACTTCTTCTCCCTCCTCTGCTCTCACCTCCTCCCTTGAGTTTTCCTAATTGTTCTGGGAAGGAATACATGTTTCAAAATGTATCACCAAACTTTATCTTATGAAAACATACTGCCCTGGTTATTTTGCATCCCAAACTACTGTGTGTGGAATGTTAGTCCTCAGTTAACTTTACCAGTGCAAAAATGGCCTATGCTTTCTTATGCTGTCAACTGTTTAGTTCCTACTCAGCTAATTTATTACCTTTCTTAAGCTAAGGACCAGGAATCTGAGCACAGGCTGACACAGACAAGGGAAAGAAACACGTAGGAAAATTATATTTTATAGGTACAGTACAAAACACTGCTACAAGAACACTGAAAAGACCTTCTCTCACAGCTCTGCAGATTTTTGTGCCCTGAATTTTATGGGACTCTACAGCACTTCACTTAATTTATTGTGGACTGCAGAACCTGGGATACAATGTGCAGTTTGAGAGCCATATGGCCCTCTGAACTGGGTTGAATGTCCCTCCTAGCAATCAGCCTGACCACAGTTCCTGAACACTCACAAGATTTGCATGATGCAGTTGCTGATTTGCCTCCTTGCAACAGGTGTATGTTCATCTGCTTCTCAGCTTCCTTCCTCGTGTATCATAATCCCATGAGTATTCTTAAATAATCTGTGCAGACTAAAAACTCAACCACAGTTCTGGAAATTGCTTCTTCTCTTCAGTAATTTCATGTAATAAATTAGATGATAGTAGCACTACTTGGATGAGTGGAGATAAGAGCCTGTCAGGACATAGAGGAAGAACCTTAAAAAAAAGGATGAATAATAGTATTTCAAGGTATATCTGAAATAAATAGTGTGGAAAGGGGTACGCACAGAAATAAAAGGAGGAAATACTTTGATTTTCACCAACATCATTCCATTTTCACTTATATCCTCCCCTGTCTTTGCCTAACTATGGCTTTATATTGGCCCTTAAACCAATTGTACTTACACACTTCATTTCATTTCAGTACTGTTTACACACAATAACTACTAATTCTCAATATTCCTCTGAGGCAACTGACTTGATTTTCTAGAAAGAGATGCAAGGCACAATTTTCTTCAGGCCACAACAGGAATTCTATGTGAGAGCCACGAATAGAAATAAGGAGTTCCCATTCCCTGTCCTAAATCAAGGTCACAGAACCCTCTCTGGCACAGGCTATTTTCTCAATGTTTTGTGGAGGTGACTATCCTGTTATGGAACTATGTTTTATACAGACTGGGATTTCCCTGGGATGTCTACAAATTTCAAGTCATCTCACTGCCAGCTGACAATACCCCTCATAAATAGTGTAAGGGCCAGGACTAACACAGTTTAGCAACATACTGTTCACAGGGCATTGTTATAAGCCTTATAAGGTGGTAGGGCAAGCATGCCTTTACTAATTTAAATGCCTTTTTTAGCTATGAAACCTTTTAATTCACCGAATTTAAACTCCTCTCTTACTTGAAGCACCTGTGGCTGATAAAGGTTAAGTGGATGTAGCTAAGATGGGAAGTATTTAAGGGTGGAGCATCTATATATTCTAGACACAAGGTCTCTTTTCTTTCACTGAGTTCAGTGCAAGTTTCTCAGAGTTTTGGGTGTGGACCTCTAACCCAGCATACCTGGCTATATTTCCTGTGGACTGCCACATGTGTGGTGGTCACAGGTCCAGATGAACCAAGCCTGACAGAGCTGTTATGGTTAGATTAAATCTGACCTATTAGTCAGATTTTTCAAGACCCAAGTTGTTGAATCATGATTGAGACCTTACGCTACACATCAACTCTGCTAAACCCCTCTGTTTCTCAGCATCACCCTTGGTTCTCAGGCCAAGTGGTTGAGAGAGGCCCACATCCATCGTGCTACCAAAGTAGCATTTTTAACAACTGAATCAAATATGTCTTTCACGCTCTCAAATATCACCAAAAGGCAAAGGGCAGGGGTGGGAGGTGTTTGAAGATAGAGGCAAGAGGTTGGCTGTAGGCTGCAAGTAATCTTCCCTGACGCAGTCTCATCGATACTCCTGTTTGGAAGTTCCTGGAGTGAACACTCCTTCAAGCCATGTCTACAAATTGTCTTGAAAGACCTTGGGATCACCCCCAAATTCAGCTAAGGAAAAATCTAACAATTTTTCAATCTAGAATGTCAGGAGTTGAGTGTATTTGAGTACAATCATTAGTCCTCCTTTAAGAAATACAGGTATACTTCTAAATATTTGCAGCTGGTCCAAGGCCTGCAGTTACAGGTCTGTTTCCATAGGGGATGAGCTCACATCCTGCAAATAAATAATGTGTCTACATTCCTTCTCAGGCAACTGTGTGTTGGCACAGGCTCTTTACCACATTAGACACATCTACAGAGCCTCCAGGTGATTAATTGTGGGAACTTTGGTGCTGACAGCACCTTACAACTTTCTGAGCATTCATATTTGGCATATTCCATCTTAATTACACTGAACAGCTGCCAGCATCTCCTAAAGGAAATCTCCCCAAAACGACGCGTCAGGATTCTCAGAATCAAGGTTTCTGAAATGCCAGTTTGAGGAAAAATGAAAAACTTTCCTGTTTACGGAGAGTCAGACAGTGTCCCAGAAAACCTGCTTTTCTGGCTTGGTGGGGATCATTAGAGAAGCTAACAGGTGCAATTTCTCATTGAAGGTGGATGAAGATTTCTACTTTCCAATGATACTCTCAGTACACTCAAGAGCCGAGTGACTCAAAAGAATAGCACAAACTGCCTTAATACTCCATCAGATCATTCTGTGCCATCTCTCCTGGGATTACAGATCATTAACTTCTACAGGGAGTCAGAGGAATTCCCATCAGTAATCTTTCTTCTCATTCAGGTTTCCATTACACTCAGCACAGCCCCCAGCTAGGCTCTCTTGAAAAATTCTGTCCTTCATGTTTATTAATACTAAAGCAAATACTTAAAGCTGAAGGAAGTACAATCAGAAAAGTGAAAGCAATAAATATATATATTTTAAGAATATTTCTGACAGGTACACTGGAAACATAAAAGCTACTTTTCAAAGATCAGGAGAGCTGTTCAGTGACAGTTTTCAGTTCTATTGCTATTATCACTTAAATATATTTATATAACACTTCTTTATCACAATTCTCTTCTATGACATCTCTTAGAGCTAAGATGAATGTCTATATATATCCCTCTCTTAGTCAATAATTAGTTTGCAAAATCAAGCAGCTCATGTACTGAGCATCAAGTCATTTCTATTTGAAAGTACCTCATTTTATGTAATTATTATGTATAATTTAAAGCAAAAATATATTTTAAAAAAATCAAGTGTCTGAGAAAACTCTGAACTTCTCCTTCAAAATGTTCAGTAACCCTTAGCTATATTCCCCCGCCCTACTTTTTCCATAGGTAAACTTTAGTGCAGTACTTATGAACCACAACAATCAGCTCTTCTTTATTGCCAGCTCAAAAAAGAAACCCATTTCCCACTACGGCTGTATGTTCAAAGGTGCAGTACAGAGGGCATTCACAGTGTCCTTTAGCTCCAGGTGAATTTTAAGTAATTTGAAAATCAGGCTCCATTACTGCCCTACCAAAGAATGCTCTTGTGATGACAGAAGCATGACAATAAGATGGGGCTGGAACTAAGTGATAATTTAAGGTCCCCTCCAACAGAAACCATCCTATGATTCTATAATAGCAAGCACTGTGAGCCATCCAGTCCAGCGCCCAGCTGATGACAGAAGCTAGAAGATGAAGATATTCAGGCAAAATGTGGGGGAAAAAGCCACTGATTCAAAATGATGCAGGAATTGAGGATTTCACCTTCAAGAGAACTTTCTTTCAGTGTATCAGACTTTTAAAAAACAAAACAAGACACCTTAATTTTAAAAAGCCACTGTTAGCATTGTTTTCTTAATTTAAATTGTCTCAGGGAATCTCCCACAAGCCACCCATCTCAGTCACAGTGTACAGGGAGCTTGTGGGCAGGACAGTGGCAGAAAGTGAGACACAGTACTCTCATACAAACAAATATTTTTAACATCTGATCTTGACACTTTTCCAAAAATACCTCAGCATTTCCCTCCCAGATGTTGGCCAGTGCCAGTGGGCAAGTGAACTCATTTCAAATAAGAGAAAACAGTAACACTTGTTTGCATTCCCTAACCAGTGATTGAGTAACTCCTGTGTGATTGAGGGCATGGGCCCAAACTTTCAGAAGATTCATGACACAACTTTTTTTTCCATTTACAATCTAGCCAGACCTCACCAGCATCCTTTTTCTGCTTGCCCCCTCAGGACCCTTGCCCAGGCTACTGCCTTCTCATTCTACCCCTAAGCTGCTCTCTCTGCAACATCCTTCCTCACGTCTTTACCCCACCTGAACCATCCTGCTGCTGCCTCCTACCTCTCCTTAGGCTTCTGCCATCCTGTGTCTCCTGTAATATTGATTTCTGCAGCACCCATGCTGAATTCAACGTAACAAACCTAGGATCATTTACAAAGTCACAGTCTAGTCTTCTGATACCAAAGCTCCTCTCAACGCTCCTCAGGGGCGGGGGACAAGAAGCTCTGAAGAGTAGGATCCACTTTCTACGTTTTTTAATACTGGGAGGAGTTCCTGACAGGGTCCCACGGCTTCATAACCTGCTACTTGGGCTTCAGAAGATCTCAGGCTGGTGGCTTTTGAGTGAAATGTGCAGTTCTTTCCCCACACTCATTGATGGCGGGTGGGAACTGCTGGAGAGGTATCATTTCTTCTTCAGCCAGAAGTGTTAGAGTGCAGGGGGTTAGTGAATGCCTGACAGAAATAAAAAGATACAGCCAGGTAAATGTGCTTGGGCTTATACCCCATGTCCAGCTTGCATAAATGCAATGCCAGAGAAGAAAACTCTCCCTGCCTTGAGCGTTGTGCACTAATGCACAAATCCTCTGTGACTCAAGTGATCATACTCAGAGCCTCTTGCCAGTGGCAATCCTGCATCTCTTCTGCAGCTCCTTCTATTGCTGAGCATTTTTATTTAAACACCACAGTAGCCTAACAAGAATAATGTGCAAGTAGGTTTCTCAGTGCCACTGTCAATGTTATGCATAGCAAGTGGCAGCAATGTTCCGGCTGACTTACCCTGCTGATTGTCCATGAATAGGCAGAAAACTCTTTCAGAGGGTTCTGGAACCCTATACAATATACCAGCCTCTATAGATGGGTCACACAAGTCAGCATGACCATGAATATGTTGTATTTTTGCATCTCTCCACTTCTGGCCCCCAGAATCAGAAATTAAATAGGTCAGTGGAGTCAGAGGTTAGGTACACATCAGAATGAAGAGCTGATAAGAAGGGCTCAATCACAGCATCACACCTATGTTTTGTGTTTTACTTTGAAACAGTGTTAATCTGTTTTTGTAAACTGAATACATATAAGATTTTGCAGAATACTAGGTGTGTTTCTAGAATGAATCTTTCTGCTTAGTTTCATCAAAAAGGCATCCTCTTTCCACACTCCAAGCCTACTCCATAATGCAAAATAAATCAGAACACATGGGCAGGTCTGGGGGATTATTTTCAAAAAACCGTTTGGAATCTGAATGAGTGTTCTATCTAGTTGCATCCATTGCACTTGAGTTCATGTGGGTACCTCAAGAAGTTAAAGCATACAAGACCTTGAGCAGGTCTGCTGTGTATCATACCTAAGCTGGAGAAGTTCTTTCCTGTCATCTCAAGCTGCTGCTCCTTACAATAGCCAGGTCTAGACTATGACAATATAGAGAATATTCTCAATTAAGAACTAAGTGACATCCCAGAGTTTGTTCAAGAGACTAAGAACACCAATACAGAACACTACTAGTTTTCTAACAGTTTGATAATGATAAAAATAATAAATATGAATGGCAAGATTTTCAGTAATACCACTTACTGTTTGTTTTAATAATAAAATCTTCTGCATTCCAATAGTTTTTCAAAACATAGAAGTTCTGGCAGTTGAGGAAACAAGTGGGTCTACTTTCATGCTCACCTTGGGTAGTGGAATATGTCACTATTTGACTGATTCAGCTAAAATTGAGAAATAGTAGGAAAAAGCCTACCAAAACCACCTATTTTTCTGGAGGACGGGTTGTGATAAATGTGCTAGGAGGTAAGAAAGGAGACAGGGAAGAGCGGCAAGTATATCTTATCCCTTTAAAAAGAAATTAAATTATGCTAGGACAGATACAAAAATAAACCTAAATCAAAAGGAAAGTAGGATTAATCCAAATAGCTGGTCAAGGTCAACAAACAGAAGTCAATGGAATCTCCTCAATATCTATTTTCAATATACAGGAGTAAAACAGGTAAGACAGAATAGCACTTCCATCTGAGAGTCAGAACTGCAGCTGAAATATAATTTAAGAAACATGTCAGTCAACCTGAAATCCCTTCCTGGCACTCTTAATAAGAGCAAAATGAACAGGATATTAAGAGCCAGGAGATAACTCTTCTGCAATACTGAACAAACAATTCAGCAAAGTGAGTAAGCACATACTGACATTTTAGCATGCATTTAAGTTTCAGCATCTTCAGTGAGAATCTGATGTGTGCCTGTGCACTCCTCTCGATGGAGATCCATGAATGTGGGTCTGTCTTACACACAAGCCTTCCTTCAATCTGTGGACATGAATCTGTCTGGTAGCTGTGGAGCTTCTCATGAACTCACGGAAGAGGCATTCATGTGCTAACCCTGCTAAGACAGTTCTGCAAAGCACCTCCTGGCACCTGAGGGCCGCCTTTTACAACCTACTTATCCTCCTTCTGCTTCAGCTCTGTACTGCTGTGATGGGAACACGGGTACTTCCCTACTAGAAACTGAAAAAGTGTTCAAATGTGTTAAAGTGCAATCATGGCAATTCAGGTAGTCACTGACCTGTCTTTCAAATTAAACTGCTCTGAATTCTTCACAATTTCAAGGTCAAGGATTACAAAACTGGACATCATTGAAAGGAAAGGTCCAGGACAAGGACAATTATCAAACTCCAGGAAATCAAGCTGACAAGCAAAGCTTCCTGCAGGCACAGTGAGGGCTCCTCCATGACCTTCTTTGCAACATATGGTGTGGTAAGATGTGCACCCTCTTCCTGCCCCACCGAACTAACTCCCTGGCACCACCTGCTAGGAATGACAAGACTGTAAAACTACTGCATGGGGAACAGATAAAATGTGCATGGGTGTGATGGTTCTGAGGCAGTGCATTTCTCTCACTCACTTCTCTGCCCATAGGAAAAAGAAGTCTGTATGTAACACAAAATTAAAATTAAAAACTGTAAATCACAAGTGTAAGCAATACTGTAACTCACCCTGTCCATTTGAAAGGAGTCAGTTAATAACATGACCTGGTTATTTTAGCACTTGGAGATATTTGCCTGTACTTTGAATTCCTCTGTTGTCTATTCCACTATCTAGATTTTATATTCTGAGGACCTATTTTCTCCTCTGTCACAGAATATAAAGCATCATTTCAGGCTATTACACTCTTTCCTGAGTTCAAGAGCCACGTGATTCTAGAAGTCATAATATTATGAGCATGCTTAGATCCATGACTTCATGCCATATGACTAAAACATTTCCTAAAAAGAAAGAGTCTCACTTCTTATTCACACTTCTTTGCTTGTTAACAATGGCTCTACACCTGTAAATCCAGAAATATAACCCTACACGTCCAAAGCAAAAAGTCATGTATTCATATATAGGCTGCAGAACAAAGAGAAATGAGAAAAAGGTATTTGAAGTGAGGTGATATTCTGTACATTTACCAGTGTAATTCATGCATGCTTAATGGTGGTATCAAAGGGTACTAATCTGACACGTGTTGAACCAGCCCAAGATAAATAAGTTCACTCGTGCTCCTTCTCATCTCCCTGAAAATGATCACTATCCCACACATCCACTTTTCATTTGAGAAGTAGTTCATACACCACCAGAAGAAGATAAAACATTGACTGTGACTAATGTAATGAGCCTGAAGCCCTAAAGAAAGATGAGGAAAAAAAAGTTTGAAATTTATGACTTTTATTCTCTTGCTTCCTCCTAACAGGATCTGAAAATCTTGAAAGAACTTAAGTGCATCAAAGAATATCTTTTGAAAATCATGCTTACAGGCAGGAATACAAATTGGATACTAGTCCCTAGGCCACTTGCCTACCTTTGTAGAAGGGTGGCTTGCATTTAATTTCCCCTGAATAACAATTCACCTTTATTAATTAGAATTTAACATTTGAAAACAAGAAGACTTAAGGTTTGAAAGTTAAAGTAAAAAAAATTTTTTTTCTTATGAAAATAATGCAAATTAAAAAAAGCTTCTAATCTGACAACCTCTTAATACTATTTATATCACTAGTGGCATCGTGACACAGCAATTAAATTATAACCCTTTCACTAATAGAACATATTTTTGCCTATTTAAAACAGAAGGGAAAAAACAGGAAACTTTAGTTAAAAAAGCCTCAAGTAACCAGACACGTAAGCAGGCCATAGTTAGAAGAAAAGCAGAAGGCAGACTGATAGTTTGTATGTGTTTGACTATAACCAAGTTTGAGTTAGTGTATTATATGAAGCAATACATGGTCTGTCATTCACTTCTAGCTGACATACGTTTACGCAGCATTGGGTCATCTATAACCTATTTCATAAAGTCTTTTCATTTTATTTAGTCTACTCTGTCACAAAGGAACTCAGAAAACATCCTGTGTTCCCTAGTTTGTGGGCTGTATAACTAAAATTTGGTTTTTGTAACTTAGCTATTTTTGAGGATTAGTAACATTCAAGTACAAAATTAATGATTTAAAGTAATTACTGACTTTTTTTTTTTTTTTTAATATATAACTGCTCATTTCCTACTCTATTTAGACACAGAGGAACAGTTTTAATATGATCCAGTATTTAAGGAAAGCAAGGAAAAGGAATGGGACAAAATATGTGACCCCCATTGTAAAATCATTATGATTGACCCAGTGATCCAAGAACCAAACTTTTTACCCAAAGACAATAAGTTTTAAAAACATGCCATCACTTCAGAATTATTTCAGTGAAATAACAAACATCAGTTATACTCAAATGTCAAGTCTGGATGTATATGGGGGAAAATATAGTCCAATCCAACACCACTGTTAAAAAAATTGGGATGGGGTTGCATTACACAGCCAGGAAAAAACTTCTCTGGCTAACTGCGCCACCTTATGATTTAAATTTAAATGGACAATTAAATGATTGTCCAGTCCATAGAAGAAAACAGTTACTTAAAGATATTCTTCTAGACCTAAAAAAGAGATCAGGAGCTTACTTTATTCATTCTTACAGAAAAGTGCAGGGTTGTATACTTCAGTATTGCTCTTCCGGTTAAAAACCATGTCAGCAATATAAATGGAAAAAAATACATTCAGTCTTGCTGGATTGTGTTTTTGTAATAACAGCATACACATCCAAATCAATAAAGCCAGGCAAATAGCAGAGTAGTGGTTTAGCAATCTTAGCACTGTTAGCTAAGTATACAATCAACTCTAAAACAAATGCTTCATAATCCGTTATTCTCCCGTGTAAATCTCTACTCGTATAACCCTGGGAAATAAGAAAGCTTTACTTCTGATTTTTTTTTTCCCTAACGTTTAAAAGATGCCGGCTGTAAGCCCTAATTTATAGCCAACGGATTGCAATTTGCACTGAAATCTCTACTCAGACACGAAATTAAACAGCACAGATATTCACAGGAGTTACAGCATGCATTTAAATACATTAACCACATCCTACCTTGCATCCAAACATCAACGACAAAGTGTTGTTGGTACATGCAACTTTGCAGTGGCAAATCATTGGTGTAAAGCAGTCAGGATTTTTAACAATAGGGCACATTCCTTTAGTGCTGCAGTAGTGGCAGCCTACTGAAGGCTGAAAACAAGTAGCTAACACAGCACATGGAGTGGCAACATATGCTGCTCAACAGCTAGCTTTCCTCTTGCTGGTCACAAGCAGCCTGCTTGAATCTCTACCTGGGTCCCATTCAGCCATCCCCTTCTTTGTTGGTGAATCAACGATGAAACAATGATCACGGATCTCAGGATTTCCCTTCCTCTGGGAAATTAGTTCTTACATCGGGGGAAAAAAAAAAAAAGAAAAAAAAGGAAAAAAAAAAAAGGAAAAAAAAAGAGAGAAATGGAAATGAGGGGGACTAGCAGGTGTGGCAGTATTAGCATGTAAAAGGATGTAAACGCCTACTCATAACAATCACATAAGATTGTCATGCTAGCTGAAGTGGGCTGAAATTATTCCATCGGAAGAAAAATACTGCAGCTCCTGATTTGGTAAAAAGCCAGTGAGTTGCTGCAATACATAGTCATAGTGTGGAGAGAAGAGGAAAAAAAAATGACTTATCTAAGAAGCCAGGATCCTCAGCCTTTATCAATATGCATTCCAGTAAGGATTCCCTTCCCAGCGCCTCCCCGTGAAAAAGAATCAAATCAGTCGCAACTCCGGAGAAGCGATGACCTTTGCTTTCCCCAAATAGATGAATCTCAGCAGGAAACAAACTGTACTCAGAGCTGAAAATCACAGATGCTGGGAGTTTGTAATAAGAGAAATACAAGCAACATTTATCCAATCCTGGCTTGCCACATGGGAGCTTTCTCCAGGCACAAATTTACAAATAGACAGGTTGAAGGATTGCAGGAGACACTGAATAAAGATATGAAGTTACACGGAAAATGCACCAGCATGAAGCTAAAAACTCATCCCTCTTTAAACTGTGCTTTGGAGGCAATGTAACTACTGACTCCAGCTAGTACTGCTATCCTGCAACCTGCAAACATCTTGCTGTAAACCAAAAAAGCAATAATTAAAGAAGTTTGGGAGCATAATGCTGGTTTGGATTCTGTTACAGCTGTCGCTGCTCCTTCAGTTAAAGCACCACCGGCTGAAAATGCATAATAAAGCACTTGGATGAGCAAATCACTAGCTGGGCTTTTTAAGAGGATTATTTATATCAAAAGTTGGATTAATGTATCCTCCAGGTTTAGGTTTGATCATGGCAGACACACAAATACAAAATGAAAAGGCTATGATATGGAAAGTAAAGGGATGTCCTTAATGATTTCACAGCTGATAGCAAAGTAAACCAAGCAGTTGTTTCACAGTGCCCTGACCCTGCTTTTCTGTGACTCACTAAGCTCTGCCCATCAAATTAGAAACTCTTTCTAAAGAAATGAGAGCAGCTTGTCTCCCTGGCAATCTCAAGTAAGTTCTTAACTGAAACAGTTTTCTGTAATAAACCCGAAGTAGAAATTTGTTATACAACAGAACAGAGAAAATGGCAAATGGAGGTCTCGGTGTGGAGCCAGATCAAGCAGTACAGAGGATGAATAGCACAGAATATTTTTAAAAAGCTGCCTGAGATTGCAGACCCTAACTTAGGCAACCTCTTCTATTAAGATTTTATGTTTATATAAGTATAGATACACGTGCGTGTGTGTTGCATGTATGCATATAGCTATACTTTTTAAGTAGAGTTTCTTCAGTATAACTTACCCTTGCTTTGCAAAGTTCAAAACCATAAAAGAACCAATTTCTTAAACAGCTTTGTTCTTACTCTTGCACCATAAAATAACTTCATTTTTATCCAAGTTTTGTGTGCAGTTAAATTTCAGCTTGGAATAATGTTTTCTGATTATTGTTTCTCACTCTCTGTTTTTGAACTTAGCGCTCGCAAGAGCCCAAGCTCAGGAAAATTACAGTAGCTTCTAGATGGAAGTGGCAGATAGAGCTGCTCCACAGTGAGAGTTACAACCCAGGTCCATTTCTGAAGATTTCTTTTTTGCAAATAACAAGCTGTTACAAACCAGTGTCCTTGATTTACTCAGCTGATACTTTTCCCCCGATCAGCCTGGACGTGAGCCCACATGCCATGAGAGTTCACTGCATGGATGCCCATCAGTCAGCTGTTCAATAACCTAAGTTTGTGTGACCCACGGCCCCAAAGTGACATCGCAGCAGCACTTCTCTGGAACAGCAACTGAGCCTGTTTAGAAACGTACTGTGGTGACAAACAGCAGCTGTAACATTGCTGAATCTTTGATCTGTTTATTCCTAGCTTGCCTGTCTTGTTATTAAGCTATATATTATACAGATTTTTCTTTCAAGTACTGTCTCTCGCATAACCAGCACTGGTGTAAATATAGAAAAGCGTAGTTTCCATGACAATACATTCCATAGTTACAGCCAGCAGCCACTATCATTAAAACATGAATCACAGTGCAACCTTAAGGTGTGAGCACACCACATTACTGGCCTTGGAAGCATTAATTTGGGATGGGGGTGGCATGGCAATATTTTTAGGAGACACTACTATAAAATGCCAGAAAACTGTGCTATTAAACTATTTTGGCCGTTCTAATAGCCACCCACCCTAGAAATTTCAGTGATCAGTAATTCCCAATCTGTACTAATCATTAGCATTTCTAAGAGAAGAATGCATCACATCTGTACTTTTCAATGTTTTAAACATGATGTCCCGATTGAAAACTGGACTCAATCACACAAACATGACTTCTGATTAATATACACATGGCCTAATTAAAATCACCTGCATTTATTTCCAAATTCAGATTTCAAAGAAAGGAAAGACAATCAGCCAGTTAGCCTCTTGGACTATTTCAATCTTACTGCATTCAGCTGGCTCATGCTTTCAAAAGGGAAGACATATCTGTTCATTAAAATTCCCATTTCTTCCCCAGCCCCTGCCACTATTGCAGATTTTCAACCAGAACAGGTTTCACCTGTGATTTCATTTCAGTGTCAAGATGCACCAAACAGCAAGCACCCAAGTATTTTGCAAGGCACAAAATTCATCCCTTCACACTTCATCTAATCATTGCTTTCAAGTGAAAAACAGTTACCTGACACACACTCATTTGGGAAAATCTCAGAAAAGGAAGATTTATTCCAGAGACAGATTTGAATAATAACTCATGTCACAATTGGGCGAGACATTTATTTCAATTAAGTGACAATCACATATAGAAAAATTCCATAAGAAAACATTTGCTTAGAGATCCTTCTCTATCTTTTTTTTTTTTTTTTCAACACAGCACTCATCACACACACAAATATTTTTCCACTTGCCAGGAAAGGCATTTAAATCACAGTCATACTGCAGGAACAAGGATTCTTGGAAAATATGTCCACAATTTTGTGCTAAGAGGATACACAGAAGAACATACTGGGTGGGTGTTACTGTATGAAGAAGAGCCCACAGATCAGTTTTTTGAGCCCCCCAGCCTTCTTTGGACTTGAGTGGATTGATCCAGCCACTTGCTCACAGCTGCTGTCTGATAAGATTTCTCCTGCTCTACCAGCCTCTCTGGAAGCTGCCAACCTTTCAGCTCCAGGTTTCCCAAAGATGTCTGTCTGCCTTTCACAGTGCACCATTTTGTGGAAATGGCTGAATTAACTTGGAGCAACTAAGTCGCATTTCAGGAAGTATTATGATCATGTTTGCATGGTACTTCCTCACTTAATGTGTATATATCTCCACCTGTACTGGAGCTATTTCAAATATCAATGCTTAGCTTTGCACCTGACATATCATGTGAGAAACAAGACCAATATAAGTAAAAATAAAAGACCTCAAGAGTCACACAGAATTTTTAGGTATTCACCTTTGACTATCTTAGGATTTCTTAATTCTCTGCTGTTTCTGTTGACAAGATTGTTTAAGTTTTGGTACTATAGGACAGATTTATGCATTTCCCCATCCCTGTTTTCACTACTCAACTTTTTGTTCCATTGCTAAACCATTAAAAATTCCACCAACCTTTACGACATCCATTAGATTCCGGAAAATCATGATGATCCATAAACCCTCGGCCAAGGTATATCATCATTAACTTTCTTCTAATCTTATGTTAGAATTCAAAACCATCTTTGTTGCTGTTCTCTGAAGTCCCTGAATACTAATCAAGCCTCTTAAAAACTAAACCTGTCTCTGACAGTGATTAAAGAGAAGTTGTTGTCTCAAAGAATCAGATAAAAGAAAAAGCGAAAAGGCTTGTTGCACCACAGGCAGCACACGCAAAGAGAACCAGAGAACATAAATATAAAACAAACTTGAAAGATCCCCCATCAAAATAGAAATGATTGCACACAATTGTCTCACATGGTTCTTAAGAACAAAACAGTCTCACACCTCTAGTCTAAACCAAAGCTTTGACAGTTGTTCTGTCTTTGGAGAGGCTCTACTCAGGGCATTTCAAGGACCTCAGCTATATCTACACTTTCTGTGAGCTGGTAATTTTGGGGTATACAATGAGGATGTCAAGCCTTTATTTTGCTGATTTTTGTCTGTTGGTGAGTATCAGAAGCCTGGGCTTAGTTTGCCTGAAAATCTATCTCCCTTTGGAACAATAATCGTAGAATGGTTTGGGTTGGAAGGAACTTTTAAAGGCCATGTAGCGCGACTCTCCTGCAATAAACAGGGATATTTTCAACTAGATCAGGTTGCTCAAAGCCCTGTCCAACCTGGTGCTGGATGTTTCCAAGGATGAGGCATCAACACACCTCTCTGGGCAACCTGTGCCCATGTTTCACCACCCTCACTGGGAAAAAAATCTTCCTTATATCTAGTCTAAATATCGTCTATCACAACAGGCCCCAGTAAGAATTCTGTCCCCATCTTTCTCATAGGCCACTTTAAAGTACTGAAAAGCAGCAATAAGGTCTCCAGAAAGCCTTCTCTTCTCCAGGCTGAGCAATCCAAACTCTCAGCCTTTCCTCATAGGAGAGGCATCCCAGCCCTCTGACCACTTTTGTAGCCCTCCCCTGCACTCACTCTAACAGGTCCAAGCCTTTCCTTCCTGGGAACCTTGGAGCTGGATGCAGCACTCCAGGTGAGGTCTCACCATAGTGCAGTAGTTGGGGAGAATCACCTTCCTCGACCTGCTGGTCACACTTCCCTTGATGCAGCCCAGGATACAGTCCCACCTTCCGGGCTGTGAGCACATATCAGGGACATGTGCCCAGGAAAAACCCCACAATCACCAGATACCAGCTCAAGAGCTGCTAATCTGTGATCTTTCTACACCTCATGCAAAACTGTGTTTGAACTGGTTCCAAGGGGTAATATGAGACTGACTTTTCATGCACACTTTTAGAAACAGGGATAAGGCAACTGTTTTTTGAATGTCCAAAGGCTCAAGGACCAGATAAGGTCTGGGCTGGTCCTGCCATGAGGAGGAGATGAATAGGACTACAGGGGTGAAGATGGAACAGAGAGCTCCAGGAACAGCTGTGTAGAGACAGATTTGCCACTTCTGTGAGATGCCATTGGGACTGCTAGGACCCACCTATTCCACTGTCATGAGCAGCAGCTGCTCCATCTCACACGGTGGCTTGTGACAGCTGATTTCATTTTCACAAATCACTGTATGGAGACAGGGATGAGTTGCCAGTTGGCTCCTGTCAACAGCAGACCCTGCTGGTGGAGAGCTGATTCGCTTCACCTAGAGATGGCAGGGACATGGAGATAGAAAGTTCTCCTCAAGCACCTTGCAATCTGAGCATGGAGGCATGCTCTGGAAAAAACCTATGCATCAAGAATTCATATGTGGTAGGCAGCTTGGAAAACATATGACCCAATCTCCCCACCTGGAAATGGAGGTAATGCCTTCCAATTAAATGCCCATATCTCTAAGTATGCCATCCTATAACAGTGATTTTTAAGTTAATGGGAATACTCTTACAAAAAGTACTCGTGTTCATAAGTGTTTACACATTCTGAAGTGCCACATTCCCAGCATAGTTCTACATCTGTAACTAGTGAAAAACTGTCTGAATTATTTATGAAAATAATTTTGATCTGTTAAATCATTTACAAAGTCACCAACTGCATATAATTTTTTTAAGTAACATCTCCAGCCAGGTATAAATTTATAACAAAAATATGAGAGAGGGGAGGAAAAACCACTCTAATTAAATATCAGCTTGAAAGAAAAAAGCAAGCATATTGCTGCCAGTCCTCAACAGATACAAAACAGCTCCACTTCTCTGAAGATTCCTATTTATATCTTGTATTAGCATTTTTAAGGTTTTCTGTGACAAAGAAAAATAAAGGCCTGATCCCGCTGGCACAGAGTGGAAACATGCACACAGAATATTTAGAAAATATATGCCTTACTTTAATGTCACTATGTGGACCTACTGATTTCTTCAAGTGTTTATAGTGAAACACACATGCATCTGAAAGAGCTTGAAATGAACAGTTTAGCCACCACATTCTAGAGCTCACCAAGGACTACGAGCTGCAGTATTTATCCAGGCTGCTGGGACGAAAGAGGGGTTAGCCTACATGGAATTTTGTACCCCACTGCTAGCACTAAACTGGCCAGCTCTGTTGTGCACTGAAGTATTTATTGCACCACACACATCTTTGTGCTGTATGCATTGAGTGGAAGCATCAGCCTAGCCAAAGTCCTCTCCATGTGGTCACCAGCTCTGCGTGCACGTCCTGTGTGCAAGTGAGACTCCCTCAGTAAGAAGCAGTAGGAATTGGTAGGAATTTTCCACTTGTTTTCCTGTCTCCCCTTGAATCCATTCTACTCCCACAGCACCCATTGAGGAGAGGTTTTTCTGGCCTTCCAATTCTGTCTTTTTTTGTTTTATTCTGAATCTTGGCCCTGATATCTTTATCAGCTTTCTCAAAATGTTGCCATGGAAGAAACAAGGAACAGTTGACTTCTATTCAACCTCTCCATGTCACTCATGACTTTATAAACCAGTTGTGCATTCTCTCTAACTGGTCTCTTTTCCATTATGAAAAGTTGTAGCCTAATAGATCTCAGCCATTCTTATAAAAACAGCTTTTATATATTTGAAGATGATCATTGATTATCCCAACTTGTTCTACTTAATTCTTTCAAACTTCACCATAGCTCATACACTATAAACCCCTTACTGTCCTTGGTGTTTTCCTCTAAAATCTCTCTATTCCTCTCAAAGTGTGCATCCAAACAGTAACACTGTCCTGCAGAATAATTCCTCCCATCTCTCACTTACAGTAATTCTCTAAATATAGTCCTATTTTTTACATTAGCTTTGCAACAGCCTTTCATTTTTCACTAAGACTCACTCTGGGATTCATTTTTACACAATTCCACCCTTCCCTACTTCCTGGCTAATCAATACACATTTTGTATTCGTGCAATTGGATATCCCTTACTACATGCAACACTTCATATTTGTACTTCATGTTATTGCTTTCATTTATGTTGAGCATTACACATGCCATTCCTCTGACAATTTCTGGTGTGCTCAGGGTATGGACTTCAATAAAAATTACTTGGAAGCAATTCTTCCTGGGATTTAGACGAGCTAGAGAACAGAATGTTACATCGCCAAAAAGAGTTTCAAAGGGGAAATCCATTGTCAAGAAATATGTCTCTGGTTTCTGAGGAGATACATACACTGCCTAGACCTCACTGCCTTTGGATCACACAGAATTAAAACGCTGGTGATCATTAATGGCCCATATTGATGGGAAGTCAATAGAGACTGTACCCAGCTGAAGGCAAGCAAGGAAATCTAACTTTTAAGAGTCATGTGTGAAATCCTTTCATGATCTAAATAAAAGTTAGGAGACAAAAAAAAAAAAAAAATCACAAAATCAAAACCAAACAAACAACCCCAAAAAAAACCCCACAAGTAAAAAAACCATTACTATTACCTTGACCAGTTCCTGGAAGTATTTTGTAAGGGCCTGGATTAATTTTCAAATGTGGTTCCCATAACCGGCTTTTAGTGGAAAACCAGTGCCTCTACAACCATCTCTTGTAGTGAGACATTCAGACTGCTGCTGGCAGCCTCAGAGAGGAACCACCAGAACCCAGCCTTTATTTCTTGTGTCATATGGTACTACTATTTAGAGAGAAATAATAAGCATAAAGGAAAAGTACTTGATGAAAGCAGAAGTAAAAATAAAACTGATGATACATCAGAATTCACGATAAGGTCAGGCTTTTCAGCACTATGGAGAAATGAATTTTCCACATTAGTAGCATTTTGAAAGAAATTCTGTTATCCTAATTGTAAAATATCATTCAACTCAGCTATAATTGCAGGCATGAATAAATAAAGAAATAAATAATAAGCGCACCAGGCCTAAATCTAAGTCCTATGCTATAAAGTCTTACATTACTTGCTCCTTATTATTGTGTTCAAGATTTGCTCTGGCTAAGGGTGCAGGCATCCTGGCTGGGAGAAGCAGACACACACTTCATGTCAGAGTTGAATCCAGGCTGTCACCACATGCGCTAGAAGCAGGAGAACACCTTTGGATTCCTCTGTAAGGTTTTTATTTTGCTTAGAAGTTCTCCCTGATATATAGAGCAGGAAGTTCTGATTACCAGATGCTTGAATTTCGATTTTTTTTTTTTTTACAATTTTTTTCTATATATAAATTTATCCATCTTCCCAGTTGCCATTAAAAGTAAGCATTTTCTCAGCAGTCAGGAAGATTGTCAGTGATTTTCTTCAGATTCTTGTAACAGGAAATTTTGTGCTCATTTCTGGCAAATGCCACTATCCTCACAGCTTTTAGCATTTAATGGTTTTTCAGCTACGAAATTCTCATTCCATGAAAAAAAAAAAAAAACAACCCAAACCCAAGAAAAACTCACAAATAAGAGGCGCAATTGTAGTCACAGCTAAATTCTACATCAAGTTTTCCACCAAAATTGTAGCAAAACCATCTGTATGACAACACCTACTTTAGCTGTTTGCTGGCATTTCTAACCTCACCATGCTAAGGACAGACTATGGACCTTGTCTCTGGACACAGTGGACACACAGGATCCCCGCAGGTGTAATTTGGGGAACAGAGATTTCAGATCCCTCTGTCAAATACAGCCATCCCTCATCTAGGAAACAAGCACTGTCAACACGGAACAAACCATCAATACCCATGGTCGTCTTTTTGGAGGGAGAGATGCCCTTGACTCCAACCCACACAAAGGTGCCACCTGGCTGAAGGAAAATACTTCTGAAATATTTTTTTGTCTCTTAACAGTTTCCGTGTGTCTCTCTGCAACCTGACCAGTTTTCACAGCAGGAAAAGGAAAGGTTACCCAGTGAAAGCTGGAAGGGTGTTACTTTTGTGTGTGGCACAGACAACAGCTTCTCTCTGCCTCCATGGGCTGATGCCCATTGCCATGGCTTTAAATACGAGCTGTAAGGCCTTGTGGCTCACAAAAACACAGATGGAGGAGAAGCAAGTTTAACTCTGGGTTGCCTGGGAATCCTATCGATTCTCTCATTCACGGAAGCTTCTAGACCAGGCACTCTCAGTCACAGAGCTCCCTTGGTGCTCACAGTTCTGGCTTGACCCTCTTTGCTGGCATGCCCAGGGAGAAGCACAGGGCTAGTGACAACAATCCTTCGTGGTCAGCACCGACCACTGGCCCTTTGCAGCACCCTTCTCTTTTTAGAATGCCTTCAAAAGCCAGGGCAGGGACTTTTCACCCTGGCATCACTGCCCAAGCACTCTCTGTCCCTGGGAGCAAGGGGTACAACAGTCTGTCACTGTTGGCCAAAGGGAACAGTTCTGTAAATAGAAGTCATCAAGAGAAACGCACCCACAACTCTGTTGGTTGGGAATGCCTCCTACCTCCAATGCGCTACCTCCATGGGGAAGGGGAAAGCAAAGACCTTCCTAAAATGATGTTATACAGAGGAAATTTGTCCTCCAAAGAGTCCATAGGACTAATAAGGTGAAATAAAGACAAACTTTAAGAGAGTTATTGGAGGGCCCAGTTTGCAGTCCTCCACAGATGACAATTTTAATGCTTCAAAGATGAGGAGCTTAGTGGAAAATCAATGCGTTTCTGAGGGAAAGGAGCCAACAGAGCTTAAACTGCTCCCAGTGACTGCAGGCCTACGAGAGCCTGCAGAACCCTCCTGAGCCAGCGCCCAGCTCTGCGTGGTGACTGAAGACCATCTCCTCACCCAGCACGGGCTGAAGGGGCTGCTGCCAGCCACAGCATGGGCCCAGGACCATGGTGCCACAGGCAGCTCCCATGTCATTCAGAGTTGCCTCCACGGAGGCGATACTAACACAAAGGAACAGGCACAAGCTCAGCTTGGGTTGTGGAACAGGAGTCTCCCTGTCCTCCTTATAACTAAATTCACGCCAGCCAGCCGGGAAAGGAGTGAAAGAGAGCTCAGGCCCAGGGCTGTTTGACTCTTGCCTGGCTGAGAGCTGTTGTGAGTCAGCCAGAGAAGACCATAATTCTCAGGATGGCAGCATCCTTGGTGCTGCCCCATCCAGGTGTGGGAATGAGCAGCTTTGGGGCTGTAGTAGCTTACCTGGGGAGAGCTGCCCTCCTGCTTCTGCTCAGTCTGCAGTGCAGCTGACTTGTCTGGAGCAAGCTTCCAGGAAAAACAAAAAAAGCAGGCTGGGCAAAGTCTGCTCACAGGCTGTGCTGCAGCAGGAGCATCCATCTTAGATCCAGTGGAGGAGGAGAGCTTGGACAGGCTCCCTTTTTAAAGCAACAGTGCTCCCACTGAGCATGGCAAGGAAAGGGAGTGCTATGCCCCAGCAATGGCTGTGCTGGATGTCTGCAGAGCACTTTATAGGCATTAGCCAATTGATCTTTGCAAACACCCTTTCAGCAATTAAACATCACCTGTCGAGATTTACAGGTGCAGAAAATAAGCTGAGCTAATGTCACCTGATGCAGAAGTAGCCCATGATTTTAGGGTGCCTCGACTAAAAGTCTTTTGGCCTGGTTTTGTTGGTGCAACTACATGTTTGTCTGACTCTGACAGCACAGAACATCTGTAATCTGCTTGTAAATAAGAGTGAACATCTGTTTTTAAAAGCCAACCTCAGGGGTATTTCAAGTTGGAAATGCTAAAAAGCAGGCACACCAAATCATGAACCCTTATGATAATGGTGGCTTTTATTACTAAAGATATCTGAGAAGAAAAGTCTAGAGTCAGATTTAATCAGATTTTGTCTGTCTGCTTCTTTTTATGCATCTAGACAGGCTGTGGCTTCCCCATGGATTCCTGTGGACCTGTTGGCAGAGAGTCAGCATTTGAAAAGGAAAATAAAACTTTTCTTGTCCAGGACCACTTAGTCTGCATGACCTGAAGGACAAGATGGGACCCCCTGTGGAACAGGATCACCACCCTACAAAAACACCCCATCACCACTCTACAAAAACTGTCATCAGGAAAACAGAACCGTTGTCCTGAGTTTCTCATTCCATGGCCACTGGCCACCCTAACTCTACAAAATGGAGAAATGAGGAACACAGGTAGGAAGCAGGGACACCTGTGGGACACACCACATGGCTGGGAGCTGATGTTACAAGTGGTACAAGATGTTTGTTGGTTTGCTCTTTATTTTCTTCAGAGCATATTTTTGTTCTATGGCAGACCCTTAATAAACATCACATTTTTACCTCTAAGTGTGCTTGACCAAAGAGCTATAAAAGAGACCTCAGAGGCTGCCCCTCTGCCAGATTGTTGATGCTGTATCAGTACTCCACCAAGGCCCAGATTTTTAGTTAGATAGATGCATTCTGGTACCTTGTGGGATTTTCCCTTGTCGGCTGAACAAGTTTGAAATTAAAATTAAAAAAACAGGGCAAGTAAGAACACCCACCAGGGCCTACTTGTGATTGTAGCACATAAATAGCTTTCAAAATCTCAGGTTTCTCTCATGTAGGGCTCCAAACTGGAGAATTCTCTTTCCTTACATCTATAAGACAACAGCTGAAGCTCCTGTTGTCCTTCAAATGTGCTTCGAGGTACATCCATGTATTCAGGCAGCCTGTTTTTCCCTCCAAACCTTCCAGATGTGTGAGAGCTACAAGCTGAGTATTCCCCAAAGGGACAGGCCTGAAGGAATTCAAAGTCCTTCGTTAGGCACTCTGTCAATGCTGTAAGCATCGCTATTTAATTGATGTACTGTTTTTATTATACGTGCCCTAAGGGAGTGTGCTGACCAAAGCCTCTTGTAAATTGAATAAATAAACAAATACATAAGCAAGCATTGTTGCCTTGACCAGCTCATGGTGTGACAGGAAAGTCTGTGTGGTTTAATGTGGTTTTACACAACAATCCATCTGTCTGGAATGGCTTGTTTGATCCTCATTAACCTTGGCAGGCTCTTCCAGCTCCTTCCTCCACCTCAGCAAAGACAGAGGATGCCACTCTTACTTTTCAGATTTCTAAGGTCACTTTGTTGATTAAATATGTCATTTTAAAAGCTTCCTATAATGTGAAAACTGCCTATTTCCTTCCTTCATCTGGAAAATGGGTGAAGAATTTTGTCATTTGCTGTTAAAAGGAATGAAGTGGTATCCTTCTTCTCCCACTCCTTCCCTTTCCCCTTTGCTCCACTTCACAGCTCTGCAAAGTCATGATCTCCCTTTTCCTTCTTACTTGTGTATTGTTAGGACCAAAATACTTCTCAAATATATCTGTTAACAAAACCTTAGAAAATATAGCTGTACCAGTCAACATAACAGTGCAAATAAAAAAAATGCGTACCAGCTGGGGAGATAAACTGGCTTAAGCCAAAGTATAGAAAGCAATGTAGACATGGGAGCCATCACCCAGTATGGGCTGGCCACCCAAAGCCTTGCACTGCTGCTTGAGCAGGTTTTGCAGCCTGTGCTTATCGCTGGGCTGCCTCAGAAAAAGCACTTTCAGTGCCCCAGCTGGCTTGTACACACCTACAAGAACAGCAGCCACATGCTGACTGCAGTCAGGCCTTCATGCTCATGAATGTTATGCATGTGAGAGATTTTACAGCTGTGAGTCATCATCTTGCCTACATTCATGTGCTCCTTTCCACTCTGGAAGGAAACTGTTTTCATTCACGAAAAGAAAAAATATAGGTTTCAAGACATATCATGATGCAATCACACCCTGTTACAGTGTTCAGCTTCTTGTTTTGAAATATGATTCCCCTGAGGCATGACTACAGAGTGTGGAAAAGTGAGTTAAAAGGGAAAACAGGTTGTGCCAGCCACGCCGCTATGACTGCCCAAATCACTTCCTCCAACTGTAGACTTCCCTCACAGAGCTGCTTAAAATTTTCAGGACAGTTATCCTGGATTGTCTTCGCACTGAAGTGCAGTAAGTGTTGTTCACATGATCTTTAGTATAGACCTTAAAGAGACTGAAGAAATGAAGATGGACTGAACTGGAGACTGAACAGAGTCCACCTGTGTGTCCCAGAGCTCTGTGCTCTTTCCCCCTTAACCATGTTGCAGAATTTTTTTGGGGCAGTGTAGGTTTCATAGGCAGGCTTTTATGTGAGCCAAACAAAAAGAAAGCAATATACCCTACTTCTCCCAAATATGTGAGGCCTCTGTTGTCTAGGGGGAGATATTGGCCAAATCAAATTGAGATAAAATCAAAATCAGGAAAA
This sequence comes from Dicrurus megarhynchus, assembly GCA_013399195.1. NCBI lineage: Eukaryota > Metazoa > Chordata > Aves > Passeriformes > Dicruridae > Dicrurus > Dicrurus megarhynchus. Next base: position 2,321,404 of record VXAD01001742.1, read on the forward strand.
ATGTCAGAGAAGGGGTATTTCTCAGAGGACATTTGTGGAATCCTTGAATTTGGATATACTCCTAAAATTGTTTCAGAATAGGAAAATCAGGTGGGATGCCTACTTCTCTCCCATGAGAAACTGGAAATTTAACATATGATTAAATGCTGTCAAATGACTTTCAAGGAGACTTTCCTAAGATAATCTACTTAGCCTTTAGCACCCATTTATCGCTTCATAGTGGAGATTAGGGTTGATTCTCAAGAACAGCATTACTTAGAGTGTCAGCTACATTTTTTTCAGTAAAGTACATTATTCCTTTATGGAAATAATGAGAAAATTTTATGTCCTCTTTTTTTCTATTTAATGTATTGTTATGGAATAGCTGACCATAAAAGTCATTTAAGGAATGATTGTGAAGGAAACATTCTACAATTGAGAAAAAAAAATCACCAAAAGGACTGTTGGACTTGTGGTCACCCAGAAGGTTCTTAAAATATTTCTGAACTATAGATATGATGGTCATCACTTTTTGCTACCAGGTATTGGCCTAGACACTGGCTCTAGGTAGAAATTAAACAGTCCAGATAAATTCTTAAGTAATTAAATCATGGTGAGACTCAGTGTCTGGACAATGAAAAAAGATTGTGGTTAAGTTTATGATCTCTAGACACGCTCTAGACCCTTACAAAAAATTTATGTCCAAATGCATCCAACTCAGGCCAAGAAATGCAGCATATCTCATACTGAAAACTGTTCAGGGCTCTTCCCCTGCAACTCACACAGGCCACATCCACAGTTCACAGCACTTGATCTTGGGTTTTCATGACACTAGAAATCCATGTTTCATCTGTGTGAGTCTGAGGATACTAAACATCCTGGGATTGTGCTGGATGATTGCGTAGTTTGCAGAATGTGTACTTCCTTCTCTAGCATTTCTTGTGTCATGGATATGCCCCAGAATGTTTGTTTCAAAAGCCAGTCCCAGAGTGAATTTACATTATGCAACATGTACAGCAAGAGGATGAGGCCCTTTGAATGAGCTGGGGAGCTAAAGAGACTGATATGGAAGCATGGAGAGACTGACACTGGATTTTCACCAAAATTGGTCCTCATACATAAGAAGGAATTGCAGTCAAGTGCTAGGAGGCAGCTGAGAGGTGGCACCCAGAATCTCCAGGTTTAGAGAATGGTGTTTATCACTAATCCTTCACTCAGAAGGACATAGCACGAAGGGTAATGGTTTTAAACTGAAGGAGCCACAGTTTAGATCAGATGTGAAAAGATTTTTACAGAGAGCAGTAAAACTGGCACAGGTTGTTCAGAGAGACAGTAGATGCCCCATCCCTGGAAACATTCAAGGTCAAGTTGGACAGGGCTCTGAACAGACAGGTCTAGTTGGAGGTGTCCCTGAACATCGCAGGGGGATTGGACTAGATGGCATTTAATGGTTCCTTCCAACCCATCCAATTCTATGAGTCTGTGATTCTCTGATTCTCTGACTTGACTCTCGTCTTGTTCTGGGACATTCAAACACCCAGCGCCCTCTTCAGCAAAGTTAGTTTGCCAAAGTACCCTGTTGTGACTGCTCTCAGGTCTTAAGTCTGAAAACACTCAAGAGTCAGGTTGATTGACAAATTACCTTAACTTAGCAATTGATTTTGCCTCAAATGAATAAAATGAATTGTTTCCATATGTTTACTCTTAATCTATGGCAAACTCCTCTTTTACTGGAAATGAAATTAAAATGCATTGCCTCATATTTTCCACAGGAAAAGAGCACAGGCACAGTCAATCACATGCTCAACAGACATGTGACATCACTTGACCATGAGTTCAAACAGGTAGATGAATGTGCATGATTGTGGTCTATAGCTTTTGTTATTATTACCTCTGTTTCAGCATTATCGTTTTAAAAGTCTTTGTCCTCTTATAAACACCTCCCTCAGGTTATTCCTGCCACTTCCTAACATATGAATTTTCCTGTTTCTCAAAGGTTAATGACAGTGTACATCCAGCCTATGTTAGACTCTCAATCACATTATTTCTGTCTGTTATTTAGTGATTGCTGCAATTTAAATTTGTACTATACTGCATGAGATGAAAATACCACCCCAAAGGCTTAGTAATCAAAGTCAGACCACTGAAAATTGTTCTGGAGACGTGAAAGAAATATATATTTATCTATATATTAATTAAAATTTAAGTAACTCATCTTCAGGTATTATTGAAAATTACAATGTTTAAAGAAACCAATTCGTTCAGCTGTGAATATAAATACTGTCTTGTTTTACTCTGGATGATTAACAGAATAGTGAAATGCTGGAATGCTATTATTTTAATAGGAAACCACTTTTCTGAATAAGAGAAAATGCCAGCCACAACCAATAATTATACCTTTTTTTCCTGAGGATATGCAACAGTGGTGTCTGTTTTAGACTATTGCATTTTCAGCCATAAGAAGGAGCTAAAGTTACATAAATTTCCTGGAAGAGTACTTAGACAGCTGTTTACCTGAAATTGTGCTTGTTTCTGGCATCAGTCTGATATACAAGTTATTTTATAGTCGTGGCAGAGAAGTAATAAAGAAATTGTTGAAATATTAGTACACAATTTATATGCTTGCCTATGTGCCTCACAAAAAGATGCTTTTATATCCTTTGAAGAATGTTGCTAGTGATAACACCAATATATGGCTTCAGTTTTACTTCCCTCACTGCATCTTTATGTGTAACAACAGATTTAAACAATTTAGCACATGAGAATAAATATCAAAAAAGAGGCATTTATGCAGCTCCTCAGAGTTTAAGGAGGCTCACATGGTCAAATCCTCGACCAATGTACCAGACACAAACACAGCTACACTTGATTTTAATGGGAAGTATTTGTGTTAATATTCCACATATGAATGCCAGATTGAAATTAAGTGCTGTCTAACTTTAAAGGGTGCTATCCTATAAATTGGAGTTGCCAGGCTGGGCCAGGCACATGCTGGAGAGCAGACAAGAGTCAGAAGGTGGGAAACTGCCTCATCACCAAGGCAGAATGGCAAACCACAGCTGAACCTCCCTCTAACATCCATATGGGATTTCTGCCTACTGGTAAAAATTACTTTTCTAGGATGAACTGGTTATCCCTGGGGTTCCCCACCACTTCATGTCCTATATTTGGAGGTCTTTACATCCATAAACCTGAGCTGTCTTTAAACTAAGAGAAATATTTGCAGGGCTTCTGTACCTGCAGGTGATGGTGCAGTCACGTGAGTGTAGGTTGACATCCTGAGGCTCTGTCAGCTGTTCCTTCCTGCCACCTGTACCTATCCCTCCATGTCCCAGGCAGTCTTCTCTTTCCTCTCTGCTGGCACACCCCATCCCTGCCAGAATATCATGAAGCTTGTGTCAGATCTTGGCACAGGAACATAAAGAGGAGAAGCTGAACAGGATTCAGGAGCTGTGGGAGAATTACATCTACTACTGTGGCTGCTGATCCTTTATGAGTATCACAGCCAGAAACGCCCATCTGGAGTCTCCCACCAACTGCTCTTGGGCAGGTTTTGATGCAGTGGTATCAACAAGTTGAAACTTGACCCTAGAGAGGAGTTTAAGCTCTACCCATCAGTCCCTCTTATTTGAGATCTCAGGATGCACATGGGTTATATTTTAAAGCATTTCTCTGCAATTAGATGGGTTAGAGACATTCTATAACCAAAGGAGGGTTTATTTTAACTTCTACTTCTCTGTTCTAATGAAAAATAACCTGAAAAATATCTTGAGACAGAGGAACATAGTTATGAACTGGCCATTCATGATACTAGGTGTTTATGTAGAGGTTCCTTACAGCTATCTTGCACAAAGGAATATATTGCCATTTTTCAGTGCAGTCACATTTCTCATACCATGAGAAAATCTGACAGTTCTAAAAATATTTCCTTTTTTTGTACAGAAAGGAAGACAGAAGACTGGGGTGTTTTTACTCGGAGCAAGGAATGTTCTATGTCATGCATTATTTAATGAGAAAAAATGTAGATCACCGGATCTCAGGATAATTCATGTTGGAAGGGAACTCAGGCAGCCCCTGGTCCACAATTCCCCTCAAAGCAGGATCAACTATGAAAGCAGAAGAGGTTGCTCAGGGCTTTTTTCCCTTAATTCCTGAAGGATTCCAAGGATGGAGACTGCACTGCCTCTCTGGAAAACCTGACCCACTGCTGGGCTGTTGCACAATGAATCATGTCCCCTTATGTCCATTCTGAACCTTTCTTGTTTCAATCTGACAATTACCTCTCATCCTTCTGCCATGTGCCATTCAGGCCAGTGATTACTTCCCCTTGAAGCCATTCCTTCAAAGGCTGAATGATGCTTGCTCTTTGTCTCCCCTCAAAGGGAAAGTGCTCCAGCTCTGACCATCTTGGTGAGCATCTCCTAAACATGCTTGTATTTAATAGACATCTTCTTTGTGCTGGAAGGTGCATGGGGTTTAATAATCTTTGAGAAGAGGAAAGTAATCACTTCCCTGGATAACCTGGCTCTGCTCCTATTTATACATGTTAAATTTAATGAAGTTTGTGTTGACCTTATTCTCCAGACCACCCAGGTCTCTGTGGATGGTAGTCCTGCCTTTAAGCATGTCAACTTCTCCCTGTATTGTGGTGTTTGCTGACCTGATGAGCATGTGCTCCTCATCTCCAGACATTGATAAAGACCAATTGATAAAGAGGAAAAGTCCCAGAATATATTTTTGTGATACGCTTGCCATCAGTCTCAAGGTAGAGAGTGAGCCACTAACCACTGCCCTCCAAGTCTGATCATTCAACTAGTTTGTTACTCATCTGGCTGTCCAGAAACCTGGATATGAGAGGAGGCATGGCAAAAGTCTTATTCTAGTTGCAATAAATTATGTCCATGGGTACTTCTCACTCACTTAGTCACTCACGTGACTATTCATTTTATCATAGGTTTATGGCAACCATGGCCTTGTCTGAGGTAATAAAATGCAGAGGTTTGGACACCACCACATTTTAACAACAGTTTGGATGACCTAGAAGAAGCTGGATTAAGAAGAGAATGGAATTCAGGATGAATTTTAGAGCTCAGGAAGATCAGAGAAAACAAGCATATTCACATGCTCTCTCTGTAAACAAACTGTCCTACTGTTACTGCACCATAAAGAACTCCCTGGGAGAGAAAGGGTGAAAGAACAAAACCAACTCCTTGGGGCATGGTAAAGGCACAAATGGAAAAAGAAAAATGGTACAAGTCCCACAGAATCAAAAGCATGTTGGTAGGGAATGAGAGGGGCAACCTGAGCTGAGCACTGACAAGGGCAGTCCAAGGAGGTGCCCAATTAACCAGTGAACTCCTCTCACTGGTGCTCACAGGTCACAGGAGGAGGGAAAGAAAACAGGACTCAACCTCCATGGAGTCTCCACCATCAAATTCCCTCTTCCAGCCAGTGTGTATGCCCATACATGGGGGCAGTTGGTGATGATGCTTGGGGCCCTGGTGAGGCATCACATCCAGGGACAACATATGGGGCAAAGGAGGCACTGATCCATAACAGCCCAGTGCTCAGCAGGGCTGTTAAACTTTTTCAAACTAAAAACGTAAACCCTACAAATTTTTAAAATCAGATCTGTTAAGATTTAAAATGTAAAAAAAATTTATATTAAAAAATTAAAGCATTAAAATTCAGAAACATGACAATTTATGCCAAGCCTGGGCTTACTAAAATTACTACAACAAATTAAAGATACAAGAAAGTATATTGCAACAGTTATTAATTTCCAGATTTTAATGAGTTAAGGAGTACTACCTTTTCCCATAATGACACAGCTGAAACTGAGAAATTGCTGCTTTTTTTACAACAGCTCGATCTTCATAAATATGTCAAATTACCCTCTATTGTACTTTTTACAAAAGACTGAATGCAAATATTTACATGTCTTCCAAAGGCCAGTATTTCTGCTTTTGTTGTGTAAATAAGCATTTGCCTTCATTTCTTTGAGTTTCTATTTATTATCAGATTCAACAGGAATATTTTTCTCATGTGAATTAATCCACTGAAATCTGAGAAAATGAATCAGAAATTAATTAGCCAACAAGCTGTTCTCCTTTTCCAACTTATAAATAAAAGCCAGATAGGAGAATATGAGAGCTACAATAACTACAATTTAAAGAACAAATGACCAGCTTTTTAAAGTATCTAAAAACATGACACTATGAAAAGTACCTACCAAGACTAGGTCCTAAATCTGCTTCAGTTCAGCTACACTTTTATTATTGAAAGTGAAGTGCTTGGCTGCTCAGTTAAAAAACCCCACTGATTATCTCTGTTCTGTTACACGCCAACACCAGCAGATTTTCAATTCACCATCTCTCTAATTAATTAGCCACCAGTTAAATTCAAATGTAATTTAAAAATCCAAACATTAAGACAGAGAAAATATCTTATAAATGATTAAATTTATTCAATGGATATGTGAGTATCACATGCCCTTCTCTCCAGGAAATAAGGAAAATCAAGTTTTCTTTAAAAACTGTGTCTGTCTGCACAGCATCACATTAAGTCACTGGACTAGTCATTGAGAAAGATTCATTAGGACATAAAATGCAAACAAAATTTAAAAAATCACAGTTTAACTTAAGGTTTCATGCTTTTGATTAAATTCATGATTATGACCAGTGGTTTAATTCACTTTGACTTAAGTCAATCTACATTGCCTCAGGTTCCCTATCTGTATATTTCACATTTGTAAAATGGATGATGTTAGGATGAGTTCCTTTCATTAGCCAGTGTGCCTCATTAGGAAGAGCAATGCTTCTTACAGCTAAATTGGATTTTGCTCTACTCTACGGTCCCTTGGTCCTTTGCCGATTTTTCCTTCAGTAATCAGCCAGAAACACAAGGGTTTTTTGTGATGTGGACACTTGTCCACTAGATGCTGCACTAAGCCCACCTACTTATTTCATACCTTCATCCTGCTGTGGACAGAACCTGGACTTCTCTGAGTAATTCCTTCAGGTAACCAAGTTACCTTGGCAAGATGTGAGCTGCATGAGCTTATGGAGACAAGGTGCTTCCATTTAATATCTCAGCTTGGTTTCATCTTTGGTCTCGCACTGGGTAATGTGACTTGCCAAAGTAATGCACAGGTTAGTGGTTATGAGTTAAACTACCCTATACACCTATATATTCAGAAAAATTCACTCTGACATACTGAATGAGCTTTATGTCCCTTTCTTCAATTTTGTACCCCTTTTTAAAGAGGGAACACAGCTTCTTCTGGGTTCTGAGGCATGCTCTAGTAGCATAGATGTGGAATAAAGAGTAGTTGCAGACTTTGCTGTCTGCTTCTGGGGCTCAGGACTGCTGGGGAGAAGCCCAGAACCAGCAGGGCAGCTGACGCTGTGGCTCACTTGTAAAAGGAAGTGCCTATGCTCTGCAGGAATGGGAAATTTTACATTTGTTTCTCTCCTCAGATTTTTCTACTGCTGAGTTCAAACAGCAGAAGAGTAATTGTGACTTTGTGCAATCCTATTCTTCCCGCTCAAAAAAGGCAGCCAGCTCAAACAATTATTCCAGGAGGGAAGATGACACTGGAGCGGAAGAGATGGCAAAGCAACGTGAAGGTCCTGTCAGAAACACACACACACGATGGTCAGAACCAGGGCTTTTTACAGCTCTTTCAGTGTGCCCACGATTAGGGAGCCACAGAGGTGGTTTAGACAATTCATCTTTACACTCAGTTGCTTAAATTCTGCTGCAGGTTTGATCTTGCCCAATTGTCTTTTAAGCCATTTTCTCAGGAAGTGATTTACTAATCCAAACAAATATTTCCAAATGACACACAATAAGTAATTCACTCACCAAACATTTACTCTGCGTAAGATTTTTCTTATACAGCTGCCACAGGAGGCCACGCATTCTTGTACCTGCCATATTGGTTTCCCAACGCCTTGAAGAAGGTGTAAGTTCCCTCCTCAGATACATTTAAGGCCACGCGTCCTTACTGGGAGAGATCAAGCTACCATAACATGCTTAAATTTAATCAACTTTTACTACACCTGTTGAATATCTCTTATGTGTGCACATAAGTGATACTGAACTTAAAACCTTGGCAACACTAAAAAAATTAATCTTTTTCTCCTTTACCTTAAATAATATCTGTCAAGAACAGATACTGTGATTTTTATTTATTATACTACAATTGTGTTGTATAACTTGCTTCAGTCAATTCTAAAATGAACTGGGTTCGCTAAACGTTATGCAAAACCATTGTAATTTTTTAATAAAAATGTAAACCAGAGCTTGAACTCCAGCCTTCCCCTTCCAAAACACGTTACCCTTTATTTTTGGAGCTAGTTCTTTAATTCAAATTCACAACCAAGCAATGGATACAGAATGAGCTGACTTCCCAAACTGTGCTTGCCTCCTTGATGGAGAGTGAGAGCAAAGGTGGGTGAAGGCATTTTACTGTGGTCCACTGTGACACAGGATCAAGATAATATTCACAAACTGTGAGATGGCTACTGCTCTTTATGAGGGCCAAGAAACTCTGCCCATCGCTGAGTTTCTCATGTTATTTTTAGCTTCTTATGTGGGAAGAAGAAACAAAACCCAGAACATGACCTGAGCTATCTCTGAATGCTGCTTCCTTCCCAGCTTCTTGTCCCTTCCATCCAAGTAGAGAAAAAGTCAACACTGGCTGTTTTTCTACTACTAAATAGCTTAACTCCTCTGCTCACTTGCTGGCCCCAGATTGGGATATTACAAGGTTCTAAATATCTCACAGCATTTTTTGGAAAAAAAGAGAAGAAACCCCATTTGTTCTCCTTGAGCTGAAATTTGAATTCCAGCTTGGGACATCTCAAACCAGGTCCCCGGCATTGTGCCAGAAGGATGAGTCCTCCAGCTCATCCCATGTGCTGAGCACACCTCACACAGGCATCGTTCTAGGTCCCCAGGGAAGATACACCAGGTCCAGAAGATACCTGCTCTAGGGGAGTCAGGCACTATGTATCACCAAGCCTGGGAACAAAGGATTTCCTCTGGCAACGTTTTCTTTATTGGGTAGGAACACTCAGCACAGTTAATATTATGGTATCCAAGGACCTCACAACCAAAATAATGATAACTATATACTGTCATGGCAGAGGAAGCCATGAGGAAACTTATCCTGGTCCCACTAGATGCAGTGGCCAAATTGGCACTAACTGTCCCAGGAGCAGTAATTCTCCTTCAATCATTCATAGCAGCATTGGCCCCAAATTATCCCCAAAATGAACTCCCCATTCAAAATACATTGTTGGTATTACTGAATTATATATTCTGAACCTACAGGTCCAGGTACATTTAATTAAATGGAAAATTTGAAAGAAAAATTTACAGAAAACATTAAAGTTTTGATTTCAAACTGAGTTAGTCACAAAATAGAAACAAAAAATTAACACTCAGTTTTAAAGTTTGCAGGAAAACTCCCCACAACTCTTCTGAAGTTCCTACCACTTTTGACTTTTCAGACCAAATTAATTTGCTAAGGCAAAGTACGTTGTTTAATACCAGAAGGAATGATTAGATGGCTCAGACTGAGCTCTGTAGCACAAGACATTAATTTTCTTCCATTTACCTTGTACTGAGCCCAGTAATTTGAGTTTAACTACATAATTTTAGCCCATGAAAAACTAAATTATTAAGTGCCATAGGTAGGGGATAGAAAAGAACAAGGTGCTTCCTTGGGTTTCAAAAATAACAAGGAATTGATTAGGTAAGAAACGATCCATACTCCAAGCTATAACAAAGCCTGAAAAAATTCCAAAGGTTCCTTCTAATCTGACTTGTGGCAAATCCAGCCCTGTCCCCAAGTCTCATGATATATTTAATCCTCACTAGCTGGCTAAGATGTACCAGCCAAGAATTTAAAGCAGAGGATTCTCAATACCCCCTCAAAGCACAGTCTGGCATGGCATCTCCAGCTGCACACAACACTGATGTTTTAAAGGAAGGGGGAAAAAAAATAATTTCTGAGCATACATATTCAGCTTGTTTTATGAAGGAAAATAATCCTTCCTGAACCGTGTGATCAACTGGATACTCTTAAAATATGAGGTTTAAGGACAGAACGGCTACTGACCTGGATCACAGAAACACCTCATGTAGTCTTCTGGTTCAAATGAATATTTAGCAAGGATTTTGATTAAAAAAAAAAAAAAAACAAAACAAAACAAAAAAAAAAATATATATATATATGAAATCTTTGGTTTTGCACCACTGTCCCAGTTCTCACAAATTAATATTTTCTTGAATTAGATAAAATATTCACACCACTTTGTTTAATATCCATTGATAGATTTATCCTCCATGAGTGCATAACATTTATAATTATACACTTGTGCAGTATAATTACGCACTATGTCAGGAGCACAGATTCTTAGTTTTAAGTCTAAGACTTCATGTTTTCACGGGTACAGACTAAATTTTGCAATGTGGAAAAAAAAAAAAAAAGAGACTTGGTCCCATTCATAGAATCACAGAAACACAGAATCACAGAATGGTTTGGGTTGGAAAGGACCTTAAAGATCATCTAGTTCCAAATCCCCTGCCATGGGCAGGAACACCTTTGGTATTATATATATCCATATATATTTTGTAAGTACACGTACATTTGTATGTATAAGAGCATTTAATTACAGCTATTGACGACAAGTCATTAAGACAATGATGAGAACCATTACCTTCATATTGACCAGGAAGCATTAGGAGCCTTTTGAAAGCAATACTGATTTTGCTCTGATATGGCTACAACCCATGAAAGGAGTAAATGGGACATTCTCATTTTCATTTTTTCATTGACTGCAAGGTCAAAAGGAATGAGGCAGTCAGGCCCCTGCAAGCGCAGGGCTCAGGATGTCTCCCAGAAGTCATATTTAAGGCAGATCCTTAAAGAAGGTTATCTAATTTCATTTTAAGAATTGGTAAGGTTTCTATTGCTTACTGTCACTGTGAAGTGGTGCTGACTTATCTGATTTCTGCTTTCAACTCATTGGGTAATTTTAAACCTTTTCCAGTGAATTGGAAGAAAACCTTCATATTTTCTCTTGATGTAGGAACACAAGCCCTGTAATCAAATCCACCCTTTCAGTAAATGAAATAGATTGAGATCCTTTAGCCTGTTTTGGGAAGGATTATTTTTTCATCTTCTTTTTCATGCTCCCCACTGCTTCCACATGTGTCTTAAAATAGTGACTTAAATAAAATTCTAGCAAGGATCTTATTAGTGCTATATAACATCTTGGACCACATTTCCATTTCTTTCCATTTTATTTTATTTTATTTACCCAAGGGTGACATCACGTTGGCTAGTTACAGTACTGCACTCAGAACAGCATTTAGCAAAAACTGCTTATAGCGTTGTTTGAATCCGTCTCTGAGACTCGTATCTGTGTATCCAAACTCACATATTCCCTTGTAGCTGCAGATCCCAGCATGTAAAAAGCACTTCCATCTAATCACATTTTGCCTCTCATTGCAGCCAAAGATATTGTGTTGCTGCCTTTAGCTTCCTTTAACAGCAACACTTCTTCTCTTTTATTCCATACTCTGTATCACTTCTGGTTTACTGCTTTCCATTCCCATTTAGTCAGTTTGGATTGGTGGGTTGACTTGCTTTGTTTTCAGAAAGAAAACCTTTTTTACCATGTTTTCTGACTTTGAGGGCACTCAACACTTTTCATGGATGTGCCAGGAGTTATTTTAATCTTTGACAAACAATGCATTAAAAATAATTATTCGTTGATATTACATTCTGTTTGTATAAATATAGCCAGACCGTTATTGTTGCTACCAAGGAAACTGGGCTCAGCTGTTAACCATTTCTGAGTCACAAAGGCAATTAACAATCCCTTGTTGAATCATAGAATCATTAAGGTTGGAAAAGACCTCTAAGATCATCAAGTCCATCCATTAACCCAGCACCACCACGATCACCACTAAACCATGTCCCCAAGTGCCACATCCACATACCCTTTGAAGACTTTCAGGGATGGTGATTCTACCACCTCCCTGAGGAGCCTACTCCAATGCCTGATCACTCAGGGGAGAAATCTTTCCTAATATCCAATCTCCCCTGGTGCACCTTGAGGCCATTTCCTCCTTTCCTGTCACTTGCTATTTAGGAGAAGTGACTGACCCCCACCTGGCTACACCCTTCTTTCAGGGAGTTGTGGAGAGTGAGAAGGTCTCCCCGAGCCTCCTTTTGTCCAGAATAAACAAGCCCCAGGAACCTCAGTCCTCCTCATAAGACTTGCTGCTCCTCACAAGACAGTAACTCGAGTTCTTGGGAAGCAAACTGAACATATTTGGAAGCTGTGGGGGCCATCATTTCCTGAATATAGACAGAAATGGTGCAGCTAGAATTTATACACAGGCATCTGGGCATTGTGCTGGACTAAAATGCCATGTAACAATGCCTTCTAATTTCCACAAAACACTAATGCCAAATTCTGCACTCTATTCTAATTTCTGGGGAAGAGCTGATTGCCAAGTCATCCCAAAATATAGGAAAATCAAGAAGAAAAAAAAAAAATCTAAAGCCACGAGCTGTGGTAGAGAATACAATGTATTTTCACAGACAATGTTGGTGATTGTGCAAAAAGCAGTACCATCAGCTTCTATTCTGTTAGTGGTTGAGGACTTGCTGCACCGGAGCCACAGTGAAGCAGTGCCTGGTGTGCAGGTGCAGGCAGAGAGCTGTTGTTGTCCCCTCATAATCAAGGTGTCAGAAGCACAGAGGCTCCCTTTGTCTGCTCACTTCTGCAGCAGGAGGTGTCACTGACAACATTTTCACAGCCTATTCATTGGTCTAAGGACAGGAAATAGATAATGGGAGAATCAAGCATACCCCAAGAAAAGAAGGGAAAGAAAAGAAACAGATTGCCATCAGGAAGATGATACTTAAGAATCAGAAAGGTTAATTCTAAATTAAAATAGAGAAATGGGACAAAAGAAGTTACAAAAGCAATCTTGCAGATAGAAGTTACCAGAGACCTCTCAATAAATAACATCTAAATAAGCAAAGGGAGGCAAGGATGCCTTTGACACCAGAATCACAAAGGCAGAAGGGAGTGGCTTGGATGTGGATGCTTGTTTTACTTTCTTTTCTTTTGACATAAGAATAGCAAAAATGGATAATTTGAAGTCTGTAAATCTAGCTCCCCGCTGCAAGTTGCACTTCCAGGGAAGTCAGTGCCAATACTCCAGTGACTCAGCTCCTTCACTGAAATATTGACAATACTTGATGAAAAGGCTAAATGGCAAGCAAAAATTCCATGGTTTTTCTTCAAACCTGGAATTCTGAACAAAAATGGAGAACATGAGGTTTTTAACTCAAATTCAGAAGTCAATTCCTCAGTATCAGAAAGATGCTATATATTGGGGGTTGCAGTCCTTCACAATTTCCGCAGCACTTGCTGTGGTGACACTTGCTGTGTCACAGCTGACAATGCCACTCAGCTCAGTAGTTACTCCCAGCCCAAGGACACCCTGTGTGTTCACTTCTTACCAGCTTTCACAGAATGTACACCTTTGTAGGAATGCAAATTGTCTATATTCTATGCTTTGTATCCCAAAGCATAGTATCCTATGCTTTGACATTAAATAACTGCATAAAGAGGGATCTATGTTTTCACAGAATCACGGAACAGTTTGGGTTGGAAGGGCCCTTAAGGTCATCCCCCTTGTCCTATCACTACGTGCCCGTATAAAAAGGCACTCACCCTCTCATTCCCACTCTCTCTTTTAGTTAAACACTAAATCCTTGCCCATGTGCCAATGGAGCTGCAGACTGAGCTAGATTTGACCTCAGAAGGAAGACCCACAGGGCAAACTGGCCTTCTAAGGGACATTGTGAACTCACTAACTTTATTTAATATGATGGCAGTAGCAGCTCACACTCATCTGTGTTATCACGTTAAATGGAACCTTAACCAGATCACTGCTGAAATGAATGAGACGTCTGCCAAAGAGAGCACAGATCTCACTGCTGGAATGGCAAAGCTCGACAGATGACTGCAGGGATTGCTGAGGCCTTCCTGAGATACAGCAATCTCTCTATATAGTCTATGAGCTAAGTGAAAATCGAAAATTCTTAACATGACTAATTTAGAACTTATGAAGTCCTTACTAACACTGATTGATCTAATTACAATGCCAAAAAACATCAATAACTTGGAAAGAATTATAAAACAATTCGGCTACTATCTGTCAAGCTCTGAAATAAAAAAGTTGTGCAGCTTATAACCCAGAAATTCATGAAGAATTCTCTCTGAATTTGCCTCCATTTTAACACGCATGTTGAAACCCCAACACTCACCCCCTTTCTTGCAGGAGATTTTTCCTCAACAAAAGCTACCTGTGTATTTTTGAAACCTGATTGTAGAGAGAGCGCTTTGCTCTTGCAGCTTTAATTTTTTTCTCAAGATTTTCCAACAAGCTTTTCCAAAATGTAAAATATCCCTTCCATTCATACATCTTAGTCTTTTATCCTTTTAGAAATATTTTTGCTTGCTAAATTTCTTATAGGCAGTTTAGTTGCTCATTCAGACATTCCAAATGTATAATAAGTGAGAGTAGGTAGAAAAAAAAAATCAAGGCAGAATTACTAAGAAAACAAATGTTTTTGAGCTATGCTCTCTCCTTCCTTGAGTAATGCACGGCTTATAATCATTACATTCCTCCCTCACAAACTTTTCTTCTCAGAGAGGGATGACCCTTGCCCTGCCCTCCCATCTATTCCTCTTCCACTCCTCTTTCCATCTGCTCTGGTAAACCCGTTAAATCTGCATTAAGAGCTGTGAAAAGAAGAATGTTTGACAAACTGGCTCGACTGCTGCTGACTCTGGTATCATCTGCTGTCATTTGCTTCCACTGCTGTCAGCTTTAAAGGTCAAAGGAAAGAGTAAGTGTGGCCCCGGAGGGGCAGCGGTCCCGGGGAAGCAGGTTGGCATCTTCCACTGTCTACAGCAGCTTGTTTTCTATAACAGCTTTAAAATGTTCAAAGGCTTTTCTTTCCTCTGCCACTCAAGCTGAAAAACTGGACTCAACCTTTCACACAGTTTGGGTGAATTTTTCTGCATTATCAGTTTTCTTGCACAGGTAAAAGTTCTCTGAAGCTTTAATTACAACTGGGTTCTGAAGCCCAAATTACCTGTCCTTGGGAGAATGAAAGATGCATAAGCAGACACTGTACCAGGCACTGGTACTTAAATACAGAAATAGACTCATCATTTTTAAAAGATCTGTCAAGAAGGGACGATTCTTGCAATTCGGAACTGGAGTCCATTATTAAAATGGCAAATAAAGACCCACATTTTAAACCAGGCTATCTGAACCTAGGTAATTAATGTTAGTTTATCTGCTGACGTGACTGACAAAAGATACGTACCTAAAGTATTCATGTTAAAGGACTTAGTCACATTGTCACACATTACTGGGCACAGACATTTGAAAATGAGTCCCTGTTTTATTACTTATCCCTGTGCACAGACAATGAATGGAGACTGAAAGTTTAATATTATACCACCACATTTCCATATGACACAATTTATGTAGGGGTGACCTTTTCAATATCTTTCCTCTTCCTGGACCACAACAGTGTAAAAACTCAATACATAATGGCAGGAATTTTTCATCTAAGACCTCAGTGACTCCAGTTTTTTAGTAGAAAAATAGCAAATGTTTGTCTTCCCATTTCTGATACTGCTTTTGCATTTGCATTTAAGTTATAATCTTTCCCTTTGATTTTCTAGGAAAGCAGCAGTAAAACTTATATTCTTTTCCATTTTTTCTGACACTTTCAGAGTGTGCTGTTTCTTAGATCATTATTCTTGCTCTCTTTCCATTTCCAGTCTTCTCGTTTGCAATGCTTGCCATTATTTTTTTTTTCAATCTAGTTCCTGTCAATTTATTACAAACTTTCTGAGAAGTTGCATTTGGCACAAGACATTTTTTTACTATAATTTAAAACTTTCAAATCTTTCCCATCTGTTTTATATGACAGTAATGAGAGTCTTAAAAAGGGACTCTATTTTTGCAGTGTTCCAAAAATGCCTTCTGTGCTGTATATTGTTTAGTAATACTCTTTGCATAGTGCCATTAATCTCTAATGGCCAGATGCTGATAGTGGGTTTTAGTGCCCTCAACTTCCACTAGCATCAGAAGTAGGTGAAGATCTTTCTCTTTCCATAGGATGTGATCAGTGCTTGGCAGAAGCAGATGCTAACTGGCCCAGTGGGAGAAACAGAAATGCACAGATATGTGTAAAGTGTGCTTGGGGTTTTTTTAAGATTAACTACGGATTAACCTTGTGGTTTGTCTGAAGCAAATAACAGCTGCTATTTTTTTTCTGAACTTTTGCAGTACTATACTCAGAAGTTGCAGTAAAAAACCCAAAAGCTTATCTCATTTCAGTTTTGTTCACTGAAAGCTGTTATTTTCAGTAATACACATGCATTCACTGAAAGAATGAATATGAGAAAATATATCTCATAAGTTGGAAGTGTGAAGGTTAAAACAGCATAATGCAGCATTAACAAATTTTCAGTCTCTAAGCTGTGATCCAAACACTGATCAACTTGACTGCTTTCTGTTATGCCAAATGGGGATTATCTGTAAACAGTCTTAACCTAATTTTTTCTTATCACAAGGAAATTCGTCCATATGCTCCAGAGCCAGAAACTGCCCCTACACACTGGTAACCTGAACAACATGGAAAAAAAACCCATTCCATTTATGTGCCAGTGCATTCCAGAGCAAACCAACTCACCCGCTGGTAAATACATAAGCACAGATTTGGTGTAGTCCTTCTAAACAAAACAAACCTTTTAAACTGAACTTTCTTGAGTATGGTAGGAGTTTGGCTAAAGAGTTATTACAAGAGGAGCTCTATCTCTTAGATCTTTGTCACGGTATTGCCTTTCCTCTCTTGCTGGTCCATCTGCACTGTTTCTGGCAATCCATTTCTTCCATGATCATGCTTTTAATGAGGGAGAATTGAGTTGAAATTCAATTGTACAAGTCAGTTTTATAAGATATTTCCCCCGAACAGGAATCAAGAGGTTTTAAAGATTGATTTAGATGAGACACAGGACTGGGTGTACTGAAGTATGGAACAATTCCACCTTCTGAGCTACTCTGTGTCTCTAGGAAAGACATGGGAATATTTTTCTGGACTTTTCATTTACACAAAGGAAAAAAAACGTTAGGAATTCCTTCCTTGCATGGTGATGAGGTAACATTCACTCCTAGAAAAAGAGTGAAACAAATTAATACATTTCCACAAATACTGAGAGCCACCTGGAGATAGTTTGTTTCTACTAGAGACAGAGGATTATTCATTATTTTGTGGGATTACTGACATGATCCCTATCATCTCTACTATATCATATTCCTCCTTGTACAGCATCAGCAAAATCTGAAAAAATTTTTTTGCAAAACCTTGCTAGAAGGAATGAGAAAAGAGGCATGTCCTTGAAAGAAATCTTCTCAGTGGGCAGCTTCTGCACCTGATGATTATTCAAGAAAAAGATCCCAGTTTGACTCTAAAGATACAGGCTGAATAGTTTTACATCTAGATTAACAGAGTTGCATTTCTGCTTATGGACAGAGAATACTCCATATGACAAATACTGATAATAAAAATAACCTTATTTAAATTGAGTTCTTTAAAATTTTAAATTCTTTTACTCCAAGTGGTGTTGGATACACCTACATAAGGAAATTCAACAGTACTACCAAATTTTGCTGGGTAATAGAAGACTTCACTGTTACATCATGAACACTTCTAGTAACGTTTCGCCCCATGTCCATGACTTGGCCTGGACAGTTCCTGGGCATGGTTCAGGAGGTAGCACAGACCAAGTTCCACTCCCAGCAAGCAGCTTATATTCATCCTCACCACTTCGGACACCAGCAGAGCTGCACAGCATGGCTGTCAGCTCTTCTACAGCTTAGGGCTCTGGGTCAAAAAACCTTGGGCTGCTGCTTTACTTATATGTACTTCCAGCTCCTCTAAAATCAATGAAGAGACAGAGGCACCTCCAGAGGGCAATTTCTCCCCATAACTTGGACACCTGTTTGAAGTATAAGTGTGCTTCTAAGATGTCCTTTTCTTCTCTGTCTGTATCTCCACTGCCTACAGATGGATTTAGACATTTATTATTTAGACAGCTAACATGAAGGCAAATCCCACCTCAAACCCTAGGGATAACAAAGCCACACAGGGAATGCCATTCGGGCATCCTTCTCAGTAGATCTGTGGTCTAAAAGCAATTGGGGCAGGTTCAGAAAATTATGTGACTATTATTTCTTATTTCTTCCACATCATCTCCTGACTCCAGATGAAGGCGAGGCTCCATTGCACCATGACGTGTGAGAAATCACAGAACACAGGACTAGGTCTAAACAGCACTACAGATGGGAAAGTGAAGCCTCGGTCTCAGGATACACATTAGCCAGCACGGGCTCGGAGCTAGATGCTTAAACACAAGGAACGGCCAGAAGGAGGCAGCTCTTTCAGACTTCAGGATGCTTGATGCTCACTGAAATGCTCCCTGCAAACTGGTACTCACCTTCTGCAACTCCAGACCAGAAAAAGTTTTGCAATGAATTTAATTAAACTGTCCCTTGCAGGCAGGGAAAATTGCAGCTGATTTTTGCCTTTTCCACTATATTTTTCTCCCATTTTCTTTTCCTCCTTCTCCATTCAGTAAGAACAGGAGTGGACAGTTGGAGGAGAAGGATTGGGGTTCACCAGGGCAGAAAGCAGCACAAGAGACAAGAGGATGTGTCAGTGAAACTGATTTGTACCATTCCATTGCTGTCCCAGGTGAGTTCACTAATTCACCAGGATCCACGGCCTCTCTGGACATAAGGGAGTTTGTAGACACAGTTGTCTGGCAGTGGTCCACAGGGAGGAAATCGACGAACAGCCAAGCCCAGAGGGGATCCTGTCCTCTATTAGCTCAGGGTTTGTTTCCTTTGTAAATTAAGCCAAAGTCCTTGAAAGGGGAGAACTAGGCATTTGCTAACTGGAAATTTTGTTCTTAGAGTGGGTGCTGGCACTGCTAGTGATGTGTCAGATCAGGTGCTGTCCTGCTGAGATGAAGTGGGACAGTACAGCAGGAAAAAGGAACCAGTTGAAAAATGCAGTACAGAACTTTGGCTGTTAAACAGACTAAACTTCCACTATGTTATAGCGCTTCCAAAGCAAATCTAAAATAAAGAATATTTTTTTTATGCTGAACTCTTGCCTTGTATGAAGGCAATAGTAATGTCGAAGTGGGAAATAGAGAATACAGATTAAAATGGAATACAACTTAGGTCTCCATGCAGCTCATGGATGAAGTCTGATCAGTCCATGTTTCATTATCTGATCCATATGCTCACTGAAAATAGCACTATTTTGGTTTTTGCTGTTCCACGTCATCAGTTTTCCCGTTCTCGAGAAGGAGCAGCAGCTGCTGCTGGAAAGTTCAGTGTCTTGAATTCATCCTCCACTAGATGGCAACTGCTGAGCTTTCGCAGAGCACTGCAGAAACCCGTAAAGCAGCAAGGATCTTCTCCAGACAGACTGCTTTGAGTACACCTTTATAACGTTCTTTATTTGCAGCTGCCTAAAGATGAGCTGCTAACCAGTTCAACTCGTGACAGTATTTGCACAAGACACATAGATTAAAATGGAATATGGAGTTTAAAGGTAGAAAAGCAGGAATTCACTCATCAGGTAAGTGGGGCCACAGCTTCCTTACAGGTCATTCAGTCCAACTCTCCTGCCACGGGCAGGGGCATCTTCAACTAGATCAGGTTGCTCAGAGCCCTGTCTAGCCTGGTCTTGAATGTTTCCAGGGATGGGGCATCTACCACTTCTTTGGACAACTGTTTCCAGTATTTGATCACCCTCATTGTAAATACTTTCTTCCTTATACCTAATCTGAACCCACCCTCTCTTAGTTTAAAACAATTACCCCTGTCCTATTGCTACATTCCCTGTTCAAAAGTCTGTCATCATCTTTTTTGTAAGCCCCCTTTAAATATTGAAAGTTTGCAATAAAGGTCCCTTCCAACCCAAACAATTCTGATTTTGTGATTCTAAGATTTTCAGCTTTGGGTCATAGCACAAGGCTGGGGACTGTAACCAATAATTACCAGCAGTCTCTTATTTCATTTCCTTTAGTTTATTTTGTAGAGGTAATAAATATGGAGTAGTTATTCATTTTCTCACGATACAAAGACCAGCATCTCACAATAAAATTGACAGCTTTTAAACAAAAAAATCTTGATTCTTAATAATTTCAATTTTTCCTTAAAACTGTTCACTGAATTTAAGTGGGATTTGTGTGTAGGTCATATTCAAAACCTTTCTGAAATTTATTTCAGGAAAAAAAATGTTCTGCACAAAAATAAATACAACCATAGAGCCCATGCAATAGTCATGAAAAACTTATTTGGAAAACTACATCTTGACTGAGACCTCCTCCCACATGCTCGATCTCTCTCTGAAAAATGTCTGCCAGACAACAGAACCTGCTTCTACTTTTGGTTACATGAGCATTATCTGAAATAACTCTGCTGGAAATATTTGACTCAAACTGATACAACTTGTAGTGTAATCAAGTACAGTATTTTCAGACAAATAATAACACTCCTCATGGTCTATAATCTTTCCTTTTTCTGTAAAGTTTTAACTCACAAGCAAGCAGAGGAAGAGGTTTTTACTGATGAATTGACAAGGTTTAGCAGAGTTTCTTCCTGTTCTTCTTTATATCATTGAATATATTATCTAGAACTTGCCTTACTGATATGGATTATATGCTGAAAAGTTTTCTCAGAATTAGATTTTGAACAAAAATTGGTGATATTTTTCTAAAAGACATAAAACCTATACTAGATATGATGATGGCCTTATTAGTTAATGGTCAGTTATTTTCTGGCAATCTGTCCTCAAAAGGTCTGGTAGGGCAAGAAGCAGCTCCTTTAGCTGCTCTTCAAGATTTCTTTCTTGATGCTCATCCTCCCCTTGAATGAGGAAAAAATATTTCATCTTCACATACACTTTTTTCATAGGATAGGCAAAAATTGTGAAGCCTCATCTCTTCCCACATGGCAGTTTTACCTGCCTGCCTGTTCCAGTCTCCGAGTCTGTCTGTCTGTCAACTGGGCCACCCACAACTGCTTTCCATCCCTCTCCATATCAGTCCTTAATCTCATCACTGCAGTCCTTTATCCATCTCTCCTTAGAGACTGTGGGTAGATGACTCTCATGAACCCCTCAAAGAGCACTGAGAAAGCAACAGTGGTGGAGAGTCCACACTGCCATATGTAAGAAGATGGTTTTTACTTTATATTTGTTAATTATCAATCTCTTAGAGATTAGCTGAAGTTTTCTTGTGTCATATGACGACTTAGCCATTCAGTGCTATTGAGATGGATGGCATTGGTGCAATTATGCAAGTTTTAAAGGCTTAGTTATGCTGTGGAACTCTTCTTCCTGTGCCCTTAAGTATTTTTAGTTTGAAAAAAAAAAAAAGCTAATTTTTGCTACACCAATATTAAGAGTCTAAATTTTTGCGAGACACATTGTTCTCCCTTGAACTGTAGTTAAACTGGATTCTTAAGAACTATTTTTCTTATAATGGAATTAAAAACACATCATCAAAGCAGCAGCTGCTAGCAATGATGGTGTTTCAATTCCCAGGACAAGAAGCTTAGGGAAATTTATGGTTAGGATTACACAAAATGGTTGTCGGTGACAGCAGAGCTTTGAACTCACTGGACTGTCACCTTCCACCAGACCAGGTTGCTCAGAGCCCCTTCCAACCTGGCTTTGAACACTTCCAGGGATAGGGCATCCACAGCTTCTCTGGCAGCCTGTGCCAGTGCCTCACTACCCTCACAGTAAAGAATTTTTTCCTTATATCTACTCTAAATCTACTACTCTCTTTCAATTTCAATCTATTCCCTCTTGTCCTGTCACTGCATGCTCTTCTAAAAAGTCTCTCTCCCTCTTTCTTGTAGGCTTCCTTTAGGTACTGCCAGGGAAACTGTGACCTTTGGGAAGAATGTGAATTAGAAGTGGTGGAATGCAGTTTTGTCTGTCCTGAGCTTCCACACTGAATGTACCATGAAGTACAAGCAGCCAGTGGACACCTTTGGACTGCTTTAGGAAGGGATGTGCATGGGGATTCTGTAATGATCACACAAGGATGTTGTATACATTCTTTACACTTAGAAGTGGCACAGACCACCTCGATGGAAAGAAACCAAACCCAAAACACCTGCTCAACCAGGAAACCTCACCTAAACAAAACAGGCAAGGAAGTGAGACAAATCATCAATAATAGGACTGGACCAAACCTCAGAATATCTTCAAAAGCAAGCAGAATTTCCCAAAGCCATATTAACACCACAAGCAGCTCATAGCAGAGACTAACAACCTGCCTCAAGCAATAGAGAGCGGAAAACACGAAAAGAGCAATGAAGCCTTACAGCATCATCGAAACAGGAATTCTGGAGGTTTAGTGAATAAAAAGGCACTGGCGACTGAGGTAACTGCCAATGCAACTTCATTTAAATATTTTTGGACTATGAGCTGTTACACTCTTGGATGGTTTTTCAAAAGTTTCCTAGTTTGGACTGACATTTCTTGCATCTCCAATAGCATTTACATGACTAATAACTTGGCCAAAGTGACAAGTTTTCTGCCTGTGAATCATAAAATGAATATAGTTGAAAAGGGAAGATAAACAGCCAAATTGAGACAACTCTGGAAACATAAGTTTCTTTAACCAAATAGATGTAAGATTTTAAGTAATAATTTTTTAAAAAATAGCTATTTGTATTTGTTTACACTGACTTCATCTATTATCCAGTGATTATCCAGTTGAGTATAACCCAACTAGTACTACCACAATCTGTTTTTTTTCCCCCAGGTTGTCTTTAGACTCCTAGCAAAGTTTTAAAAAGCACGGAAGTAGCTTAGGAACTCAGGACCAATTTTAAAAAACTAAGGTCACATCTAAAAGGCAGATTGAACACTTGACACGGCAGCCTGGAAACTGAAAGGAAGCTGACAGCATGAAACACTGAGTGAGTTAATTTTGCTTGCCAGCAGAGAGGCATGAGAGGGCCGAATCCCACTGCCTTGGATATTTTTAGGATTGTTGGTTACTTTTTATTTTTCCTTTCCATCTCCATCTCCCCTAGCTGTGAGTGTCGAAAAAACATCACCAAAAAAAAGAGAATTTATGGAAAGCATCAGTAACTCCGCCAAATGGAAAATGAGTAGGAAAGCTTGAATCTATGTACCCCATATACTACTGAAGAATTAAATCATAGAATGCTTTGTGTTGGAAGGGCCCTTAAAGATCATCTAGTTCCAAATCCACCTGCCATGGGCAGGGACACCTTCCACTAGACCAGGTTGCTCAGAGCCCCATCCAACCCGGCCTTGGACACTTCCAGGGATGGGGCATCCACAGCTTCTCTGGGCAGCCGGTGCCAGTGCCTCACCACCCTCACAGTAAAGAATTTCTTCCTAGTATCTAATCTGAATCTACCATCCTTCAGCTTAAAGCCATTACCCCATATCAAACCTCTTCCTGTCCTTGACAAACGTCCCTGCCCAGCTCTCTTGTAGCCTGTTTAGGTACTGAAGGGTGCTCTAAGATCTCCCAGTGCCTTCTCTTCTCCAAGCTGAACAACTCCAACTCTCTCAGCTTGTCTTCATAGCAGAGGTGCTCCACCCTGTGAGCAACAATCACCTCCCCCAACCTGCTGGTCACCCTTCTTTTGACTGCTGCCAAGAAATACCACACCTGAGTCGCACACCCTGATGGATAACTTGACTGTCACTTCCAGAAACCCTGCAGCTGTGTTTTAATATCTCATATTTTTACACAGAGATACATGAGTATTTAAGGACAAATTAAAGGTCAAGCTTTGGTCCAATAAAATATGAAGAAATCCAGAAAAAGTGAAAGATTCTGTTTTAAAAGACTGCAGAATAAAGGTTGTTGGCTTTTGTTATGAAAAACATGTATTTTAGTTGTCAAACTAAAGTCTAAAACAACACTAAAGAGGTTTGAGATGTTTCACTTCCCATGAACAATTTCATTCTGCTGAAATCATCGTTTACTTCGTTTTCATTGGCGAGCAAAATTGAAAAGTCAATTATTCATGCTGTTCTACATGAAAAACTGGGTTCTCAAATGGAACAAAAGAAAGAGGGTGGGTAGTAATCAGTCAATACATTGAAATTCCAAGATCTTTTAAATGCCTTGGACAAATGTATTAAGTAAGTCATTACCCAAGTTTTCATTTCAATCACTGAAATATTCATTGTGTTTGTTTTCAATATACCAATCTTATCTAATGGTATTTGAATATATTAAATATTTCTCTTTTATTTTGAGATGTTTCCAAAATAAATGAAGATTAAAGAGGGGGAAAAAGAATATTCTGTTCTTCTGCAGTAAGGATCCAGCAAGTTTTACTACTAGGAAAATTAAGCAAATATTGAAAAGATGTCAATTAACATCTAGGAAGTAAAGGCCCAGGTGAAATAAGCTGCAGTGGTTTATAAAGAAGGAATTATTCCATAATGGTCTGCTATTGCCACAGCACCACATTCCTGGGAATGTGTCAGCAGCAAGACAGCGATTTCTTCAAGATCACTTGCAGTTGCTAAGGCCCCTCCCTTCTGCATTTGGAACAGTCTTCAAGCTTTTAACACGTGACTTTGGTTTGAAAAGAAAAATGCAGAGCATATTTATTAAGTATTTAGCCTGCACTAATGGGAAACCAGGACCATTTTGCAGAAATGGAACCCAAAGACTTGGAATCTTACTCATAGAATCGTGGATTAGTCTGGGTTGGAAGGGATCTTTAAAGATCATGTACTCCAACCCTTCAGCTGCTAGCTAGTCCCACTACTTCAGCTAGGTATGCTGGTTTTCACCCTCATTCCCCACTCCCAATGTTTGGGAGTTTTTTGTCTTTTTCACCTAGACAAAAAACTGTGTCATCTGAAAGAGTTTTGGGCTTAACACCTTCACAGGCAATGAACTCATTGCCCTAATGATGAGCTCCAGATGCTGGCCTCCTGTAGAATACCATATCAAATTAGAATAGAATGATACAATCATGGAATTTTTAGGGTTGAAAAGACCTCTAAGATCACATTCAAGCTGTAGTGGTTAGGCTAATTTTCAATTTCCTCCTTAGAGGTGGCCTTAAAAGTGTGAGTACCTCCTCTGAGCAGAACTCTGGCACTGGCAGCTTCAAAGAGAACACAGGGTAGGTGTCAGGCCATAAACTTTATGGCCTTGCAAAAGAGACACAAATGAGAGCTGAGAGGTTTCCCTTTCTTCACGGAGCTTCCCCCTGGTTCCGATTCAGTGAGAAAAGTCCAAAAAAGAACAAAAGAAGACAGGGAGGAAATTATTCAAGAGGAAAAAAAAAATGTGACCAGCAATATTAAATAATAACTTCAGCTGCCTTAGAGGAAGTAGGAAACCAGATTTAGACACCTAACTCTGTGACATGATTGTCATTTCATAAATGCACAGTGTGACAGTGTATACAAAGGATCCTCACTCTAGCTCGTGTCACAGGCTCCCCATTGGTGCTCATCAATAAACTTCTGGGTTAGACTGCTGGAATAAAATGTCTGGGGCTTTTCTGTACAGCTGCTGCCGAGAACAAGTGGCCTTTCTAAGGGGTGGCAAGTTCCAGTTTACTGTAGATCCAGGATGTTGATAGAGAGGTTTCATGAGCACACTGTTTTGCTCCTTGCAACATTTATTACTGCTGCTATGCACTTTTTCAGAGTTCTTAATATTTATTCCTGTCTTCTTCTGTCACTTTCCATCTTCCAATCCTCCCTTATCCTTTCCTTCATACATGCAGCACTTTAACTGCAGCGGTGTATCGACAGGATCTCCTGCAGTTGTGCTGTCTCCAGCATATTTCTATTGTCTAGTTTCAGTATTTCCATAACGGAACAGATTTCTTTTTCCCCAGGGGACTAAAACCACATTTTCACATAGTCCTGTCATCCCAGAGTTAGGCTGAAGGTATCTCTAACATTTGATCTTAGTAAACTTGCATGGAATTTCATGTCAATTTACCTTGCAACGTGAGAATTAGCGTGGATAATCTAAATAAGTAATTTCTGCTCATATCTAATGCAAAGATGAGGGGCAATGTGCCAGGCCTTGGAAGAAGGGTGGTGAAGTAAACCTGCCTGGATATTGAGTTCAGTCTTACTTAGTCCCTTTGTTAATTATACCTGGAAGTGGCATTTAAGGCACATAAATAAAACTAATCTTTGGGAGCAGCTATAAATATTCATAGTCAGAGATATAATATAAAGAGGCCTGAAGAAACTAGGAATAAAATTATAGTCTGATTGGAAAAAGGAAGATATTAATGCAACAGAGGGAAAACTCTGAAGCCTTGGCTTAGTTTTTAATAAGCATTTTAATAAGCTTGTGATAATGAAATAAACTAGATCAGAATATTTTCTGTGCAACAATGACAGTTCAAACTTCCTAATTTTGCATATTTTAGTCTATGCAACCGTCAGAAGCCCTAAAGGGCAACTGGAAGTTCTTCCAGCTATTTGCAGACAATCCTTTAAGAAGACTTTGCTAAAGCTCACTTTCAGTTCAATCTGATTAAAAAAATCAAAAAGCAGATGAAAGGAAAACCAGATTTCTTTAAGTCTGCAACCTGTTTGTTAATTACCGAGTGTTGCAGCTGTGGTCTGATTGTTCCCAGCCTGCGGTACCTTCCTCCTCCTCCCACTCACTCCTGCAGAACAGCTCTTGCTCTGCACCTTTTGGCACCAGCATCACTGCAATGGCAGGCTGATGCCCACCTCTGCTGCACACCCCCACATTCAATTGACATCTCTTACCATTACACACACATAACAATATTTCTACAAAGCTCAGCACAGCACTGTACACAGATTAATGCTGCACCCCACCTAGGCTGGTAAATATTCTCAGCAAGTGCCCTGCTCTTTGCTGTGTATAAAGCATTCAGCTCTTCCCACAGAGTCTGTCCACAGGTGATGTTGTAAAATGAAGCAGAGGGAGAGACACTGGACTGAAATTGAAGTAACTCCATTGTCTCACTCATGGATTTCCTCACTTATAGAAAAGGAAAAATATCTGTCACAATATTTAATTTGCATAAGAAAATTTTCTTTTGTATGTAGATTCCCCATTTGTACTTGGAAATAGACAATCTAGATCACAAGCCAGGAGAGTAACCTATATGCAGTTAATTTACACACATCTATTACAAAATATCTCCCAATATTTTAAGAGGAACAAAAGAATATCTCCTTTCACAGATTTAGGTCCATCTGCTATAATTTTTAGCTAGTAGCCATCAAAGTAACTAGTCTGTATGTGAGCCCAGCTGCATACATTTCACACGTTCATCACTAAATTAACTTCAAAATTCTGCAATTCTCAAATAAATGTCTAAGGTTTGGTCTCACGTTTATCAAAGCCCCTCTTCCCACATATCAAATAACACTGACAGGACTAGGAATGTGAAATCATGTGAATGCCTCACGTCTTAGTGCAGAGACTGCAAAGAGACTTCTCAGCCAAAACCTGCCAGTAAAGTTTGGCAAAATTCTGCATGGAATATTTTTGCAAGTTAAAATTCCACCTCTGTGTTACAATTCCATTCTCAGGGATTATTTCTAGTTTCTGTTTCAAATCCAGGTCAGCTATAGATTTAAAATATAGGTCAATGTCTTTAACACTGTTTAAGAAATATGACATGGCAATATAAAATTTTGCAAATTCATAGTAACATTTCTGCTTTTATCAATCACACAGGGAGTAAATTAAAACAAGAGAACTCAATGTTGGTTAAATTTTTTCTGCTGATTCTCTGTGAATTGTGAACACCCATTTCTTCCTAATTCCTACTGCAACTTTTCTTATGCTTGCTTTTTCAACATATGCAATTTATTAGCATGGGCAATCAATAACAGAGAAAGCTGTTTTACATAAAACTTTTGGCAATGGATTGAAGACCTTTCCAGCCACACCTTTTTTATCAAAACTGATGGCTTTATTGGCATTCAGAAAAAGTGTGCTGCAGTAGCAGCTGCCTCAGACTACTGCAATACTTGCTCTACCCCTCAGCCACAGATCCTGACCCGAGTGGTGAGAGAACCTCAGCTACTCTTGAAGAGTCTGTGTTATTTGTGGCAACTTATCCTAAGTCAGGGCTACAACACATACCCTAAGCTGTTTTCTTGAACCTCCTTTCTGTTCTCATCAGGGCAAGAATCTCCATTTTTTTACTCTGCTATAGTTAGAATAGAATAGAGTATTTCGATTGGAAGGGACATACAAGGATCATCCAGTCCAACTGCACAACCAGTTCAGGCCTGACCATCAGTTAAAGTGAGCTCTTAATGGCAATGTCCAAATGCCTCTTTTAAAGACTGACAAGGCTTAGGGCATCCACCACCTCCCCAGGGAGCCTGTTCTGGTGTTTCAACACCTTCTTAGAAAAGAAAGGCTTCTTAAGTCCAGTCTGAACCTCCCCACTGCAGCCTTGAACCATTCCCAAATGTCCTATCACTGAATAGGAACGCTTTTAGGGGGTCTGGGGGTGGACAACCCGGTGTGTTGTGACCTTCCTAGAGAAAGCATCCCACCACGGAAAGGCTTTTCCAGGGACTTTAGCAACTTCCCTAAGCGACAGGTGATTTCAGCAAGTGTAGCAGCTTCTCTGCTACAAGTGATTTCAGCTCTTGGGTTTCAGCTCTCTGTGAAATCACCCCAGCAGAACTCGGGGAGAGAGAGACGGGAGCCTCATGTGGCAGTTCCACAGAGCTGGCTTTAATTGTCCAGCAGCCCCTGTGGAAGGAAAGCCAGAGAACAACGTCCTGCTCAAGAGCAGAAACAGGGGCTTTTTATGGGAAAGGCAGGGGGTGGGGTAGAAACCAATTAGCCAACTGGGTACAGGCTATTACCATATAGAAACAAGGCATGCTGGGGGTGGTTCACTTGGTCACCATGACCCTGAGGAAGGTTGCTTATCTCTGGGGAGCGTCTTTTTGGGCCCAGGCCTCACTGCTCTGAGGGAGTGCAGTGAGCTTTTGTGCCATGGACTCATAGCCTTCCACAGCATATGCAGGAAAGAGAGATCAGCACTTCCCCCTCTTCTTCCCCTGCTTGGGAAGCAGCAGAGAGCTATGAGGTTGCCCCTTAGCTCCCTCTTCTCCAATACAGACAAACCCTGAATTCTCAGCCGCTTCTCACAGGACATGGCTTTTAGCCTTGTCAACAGCTTTGTTGCCCTTATCTGGCCATATTCACACCTTGGTTAAATTGTGGGGCCCAGAACTGCTCACAATGCTTCTGGTAAGGAGTTTTACCAAATCTGAAGCATGAGCTGGACCCTCTCCTCCCAATCAGCCTATTACTATGTAGTTAATTCTACTACTGTGTAGTAATTGCATACCCCTGGATCAAAGATGAACAAAATCACACTGTCAGAGTCTTTGAGGTGTGTGTTGCAGCATCACAATCAGAGCTACAGGACATGTGGAAATTACTTTCCAAACTGTAAAGCACCATATGTGCTCTTGTGCTTTCAGTTCTTGCAGAGCTAATTCTACTTTTATTGGAAAAGAGAGAAAGGTTTCTGAGAGATTATTGCATTTCTGGCAAGTTTCTAACACGGGAATGAGCTGCATGTCTCATACTCACCGTATGGATAAAATTTCCATACTGAACTTTTAAGCCACGTTTTACACTGTTTTGGAAATTACTGTGCAGTATTACTACTAGTGATATTTTAAATAACAAATGTGATTTTAATTGCACTAAGAGTTTCACAAAGAGCAGGGTTTTTCAAGCATTGCTGCCATGGGGTCCTTTGCAACTAAAGCTAGAGTTCTAATTACTTATGGTATAGTTGTTCAATACTTGCCCTTGTGCAGGTTTTTCAGAAAAAGCACATTAATACTTTTTTTCCCCTCAGCTGCAGTTGCTAATTCAGAAAGACAATGATTTATTAGCTTAAACTTAGAACACATTTTTCACAACTGAACCATAATTCTGTATTTCTAAAAGTCTGTGTATTTGTTTAACTGTTGTTTAAATTTCGACAAAAATACATTCTTTTCAAAAACTTGATGTGCACATACAGATAATGGGAAAGGGTATTCATTTGAGACAATGTTTAAGCACCCATTCTTTAGGAAGAATCAGAACTGGAATATCTTGATTCAGTTTACGCCCATCAGACTTTTGTACAGAACAAAGAAAACAAAGAACAGAAGTGATGCCTGTAGAAACCATACATAGGTTCTTTGAATATCTTGCTTTTCTTTCTGAACCCCGTAGTTTCTCTGCCACACCATTAATGTCTGCACAACTCCAAAAATAAAGATTCCAAAAGTGACTTTCTTTTGTATCACCTTTTAAAATATATAGGCTGGTTTATAATATCTCCACACCATCCTGAGAGTTCTGTTTGTTTTTGCACAGAGCATTTGTCTTTTAGCTTTGTTCTCCATTACCAACAGTAGGAGCAGGAGCCAGTGTGCTGCATGGGTAAATTTTTAATGAACTAATTGGGAATTTACACCAGGATAAAGGCAATTCAGTCCAAGCATTTGCATATTCAGTTCCTGGTAGACCCAGGCTATATTCACTTAAATTTTTAATTTAATATGCAATTCTTGTGCACAGC
The DNA here is from genome assembly GCA_013399195.1 of Dicrurus megarhynchus. Classification (NCBI taxonomy): domain Eukaryota; kingdom Metazoa; phylum Chordata; class Aves; order Passeriformes; family Dicruridae; genus Dicrurus; species Dicrurus megarhynchus. The sequence goes on from VXAD01001742.1 coordinate 2,352,172, forward strand.
TCTGCAAATACCGTATGTGACTAGTTGCCACAGCCTTCACCCAAAGCATCCACTAACCATGGCAACATGGGCATCAGATGTTGCATAAGCAACCTGACAAGGACTGAATTTTTAAATTTGTACACACCACAATTTCAAATCCCAATTTCTGCACATTTGGAGCTCTGGGGAAAAAAAAAAAAATGAAGTAAGTATTTTAAACCCACAGTTAACATCTGGGTTTGGATGTTTTGGACCAAATGTTTGAGCCTGAGTTCCAAGAATTAAATGCCTCAAGTCACATTTAAATAACTAAATAAGTGGCCTAGTTATAAGTGTTGAGCACTGAGTGAATCTCTCCTGTTTACTCCAAGAGTTGAGGCATTCTGCAAACCGATAAGGATGCAAACAGGATACCCTGACAGCTCACCCTGAAGCACCCAGACAGAGAGCATCTTTTAAAACTGAATTTGGATTTATCTCTGAGTGTATCTGTGATACAAAACTGAATGTGAATAGGCAGTGTACATAAACAACACTTTCTGAGGAAAAGCCAGGAGGATTCCTCATTGTCCCAGGGTACCTCTTGAGGTGTCCCACAGCACCTCAGCAGTGTGAATGCTGAAGTGCTTTGGATTGAATCTGGCACTGGGAGTTGCCTGGGTTCTGGTGTAGCTGTGATGTGCTCCTGGTGCTCAGCTCAGAGCTTGCTGCTTCACTTGTCTCCAGTACAATCCTTGTGTAAGCAGAGATGACAGTTTATCCCAGTGCACATCACCGCACCAGGCTTGTCTGAGGATGTTGGGGAGGCAAACTGTGTCATCGCTTCCCCTAGGGCACAATTCCTCTCTGAAAGGGCTGGAATGGAATCTACCTCTGCATGCCTTTCCCCACTTCTGATAATGAATTCCTACACAGGGAGACAAGAGAGTCAAAATCCCCGTCTTCCTCTGCTCAGCACTTTGTCCAAGCCAAAAGGCTTTGCCCCCCAGGCAGCCATGGGAGCCATTCTGGTATTTTTATCTGCTAATTGAGCTTAGAATTGAGCTAGTGTGGCACATCTCTCCTAACCAAAAGGCTCAGCTGTTTAGAGATACTCAGCTGTGAGTAATGCCTTCAGCAGTCACAAAGGCTGAAACACTGGGCTGCCCATCCTGTTAGTGAGTGCTCGCAAGTTGGCCAGATCCAGGCCTGGAGGGAGTAACTCCAAAAAAGCACAATGCTGTAAAAGATGGCATTTTTCTAGAAAGTCCTCCACTTTTGATTGCCAGGAAGAGCTGTGTTTTGACCTGGAAACCCACTTCTCACAAGAGGCTGCCTAAAGCTAGAAAAGAGGTTAGCATGGTGCAGGCTGGAAAATGAACCAAGCAAGATATAAAAATTCAGAGAAGCTGAATCAATGCATTTCTACTGCAGAAAACATTAAGGAGGCTAGAGGGAGTCCACGCTCCACTGCTTAGGAAATGAAGTGAGGCTGGGTTGGCTTTGAAACCATCTCTGTTGTCCTAGAAGGTACATGGAGATAATAAAGCGTGACCGTGGGCAAGACCTGGCAGACACTTCAGCAGACCATCATGTGTTAACACAGATGATAAAGGAGAATCTCTTTAGACTCAGACATAATTTTCTAAAAGAGCTGGAGTTTAGAAAAAAGACTTTCAGTGAACCCAAACACAGACCAGAACCAGAAGAGGGGTAAACTGGGTCAAAAGTAGCAGGGGGAGAGATGGGTATGACCTGTCCTTTCTGAGGATTTAGTGTGGCACTGTAACCTCAGCAGTAATTTGTGCATCTCTATTAAAGATCACCACCACTTGCCTTAACCATAGTGACCTATCTTATATTTTATATTGCTACCCATCAAGTCCTATCAGAGCTGCTGTCACATCACACTGATAATGGCTTTAATATTCGTGATGGATTTTAAGAAATGGCTGGCACACCTCCATTTCAGTGATAAGAAATCTGCTTAGGGCATACTTTCACATTTGGATGTTTTTCATTTTATTATTTTTTATACTTTCTGCTGTTGGCTAAAACAGAGAATCAATGTCATGACACTCTCCTAGTGGAGGGTTTCTTGCAAAGAGAAAGGCTCTGGAGGACTCCCTGTTTTTGATCAAACCTTTGGTTTTCCTGCATATCCCTGTTGCATGCTCATTATTAGATCACACAACTAAGTACCCTCTGTGCATAGTTCACATGCACTGGGGTTCTGCTGTTTGCAATCTGCATTGTTCTAAGTGTTCCTGTCACAGTGGTTCATCTACCAGCATTTCCTCTTTGATACACTTGAAGAATACTTCATCAATTATTTGTAAAATCAGGACAGAATCTGGCATCAGAAGCTAAACAAGAGGAGTATTCTGCATTTCTTACCGATCAAGAGGTTAAAGAAAGTAGTTGTAAAATCAGATTGTATCAGAACACCTCCCTTTAGGGGGAGTTGGGGAGTATAGGAGACCTTCCTATTAGTTCTCACAGATGAAATGAGTAATGTTTTCTGCTGGAATAAATCTCCTCATACTATATTATTTGACATGAAAGATTCTTTTAACATGACATCCAGTTTACACCTTAGGTGGACACCTTTTTTTTTCAGTTACTGGAGTGTTTAAGCAACTGTGAAACAAATGGCAATCAATCTGTTTTCTAAACCTAAGAGATATCATAGGCTTTGTCGGAAATAGTTACAAGTTTATAAATACAGCTGTTGAACTGTTTAGGAGTTTTCTGTTGTTTTTTTTTTTT
>VXAD01001742.1:2354935-2534545 GCA_013399195.1 Dicrurus megarhynchus
TTTTTTCTTTTTTCTGTTCTTCCTTGAAAAACACACCCTCCCAAGTGGGCTTGTTCATATAGCCTGACAGGGGCCAGGTCCAGCCACAGACCATCTAAGCAGCTGTGAAGGACAACAAAGTGGCAAGAGACAGGAAAATAGCTATGACCCTACTATTTATTTTGACCATGCCAAAGATCTAGATGGCCAGGCTGGCAAGTACTGCTGCTGTGAAATGAAAGAAATGGAGTATTTGGACCATCTATGGCTGCTCCTAAATCTGGCTAACAGGAACCTGAAACTCCAGTACTTGTAGCTCTTTTCTCTGCTTTCTCTGTCCTGCTGGATTCCCCCAGTGTAGGAAGACAAGATTCCAGCTTCCCACCCTTCCCATCCAAGCTAGGAGGAGATAATGTTCAATTTTGCCTATGATGTTGCGATGCTTTTAGTGGCACTTGCAGCAATCAGACATGAGAGATGGGCTAGTTTGCATTTTTATTCTGTCAGAGGATATGTTTACACAGACAAGGGCAGGCAGATCTGACCTCCCTCTGCTATGTCTGATTCAAGCCAGCTCTGGCCCAGGAGCTCTGCAGCTGCAGGCAGCTGTGGAATCCCTCTTCTTGGCAAACACAGACACCCAGCAGTGGGAGGGAGCTGATCAATAACCACCTACCCAGCAGCATGCAATTCCCATCAGCCCTGCAACTGGGACATCAAAACCCACTGCATGGATCTGAGTTTTAATATCAGGGAATATATAACTTGAGCTAGTCAAATTCTGCTAGTCAGCAGTGAAGGAACCTTATTTTCCTTGGAAACCTTTCCATCTTGCACCTCTTGCTCAATGTATCCACTGTTTTTGGCCACATCGTTAGCATTAAAACTTTTGGATCAGGGAGCTCCTTTTAGTTACACCTTCACACAGCATGTAGTATATCGTGAAACTTGGGATCTACTGCATCAGTGGGAGCCAAAGAATTGCTAATTTGATTAATGTGACTACTATGGGCTATTTCTTGTGAGCTATTCCATGTGAATATTTGCAAATCCCTGTTTACTGCTTGATATACTTGACCTAAATTCTGCAACACTCCAGTGCAAGAGACAGGAGAACATGCTGGCTTTAGATATATTAAGGGAATGTGTTCTCTTTCATTAAATATAAACAATACAGGCAGTAAAGTAACTCTGTCTTATTTAATTTAAGTTTGTTTTAGGTTACTAGTCTTTAAAAATTTTATATTTCTAGATGGTGCCGATTTTTTAAAATTAAAAATGCACAAGATAATTATAGAACTTGTCTGGGGAATGCCAGAGGCACCAACAATTAGGCAGGAATTTGGGGTTTCGGCACTTAGAAATCCGTGGGATACATAAGCTTGATTTTCAGATAATTTCAATAGCTGGGCATTAAAATGATTAATGGTGGAACAAACAGCCATGTGGTCTGACAGCACAGAGTCCAGGGGTCAGGTGGCAGTAAAAAAGAATGGTATGGAGTCTTAGACAAGGAGAAGCTGCAGTTCAAGCCCTCTGTCACTTGATCCTTCAGTTCTATCACCTGGTGGGCAGGTAGAGATGGAGTACAGGAGGCAGATCCTAACTCTCGATAGAGTGGCATTTTTCCTATTACTTCTGTGGCCAGGGGTTATTTCTATTTACTTTGCTGAGTGACTCAGCCTGCAGCTGACACGGATTGGATGGATCACTCCTCTGAGCTGCAATGTCAAAAAGATTTTGTTTTGTGTGAGACTTCTAGCAGCCTTCCCTTGTTTATGTATAGCAGGCATCCTTTGGAGTAAACTGGACCAAAATGTGGTGGGAAGAAGGATTCTTTAGTTTATGAGTTACAAGCTTGCATTCACCACAGAAGACTTCGTAGGGCTCAGTGGAGTGAAGAGTCAACAGGAGCCCAATTCCTCCAGGTCACGGTAGTGAGTTCAGGAAGAAACTTCTAAAATATTTCCCCTAGGCAGGGATGCACTAGCTACCCTCAACTGCTAGCAGCCACTTACTTCCAAACTTGAGAAGCAAAGACAAACATTTGTTGTCCCCCAAATTTTGGAGGTGACATGAAGGCACATGAGCCAAGAGGCTTGCATAAAAGACAGAAAATCCAATTGTCTGAGAAACTCAGAGATTTGATAATGATATTATTAGTTGTAATATTAGGTGTTACATCACTTAATATTACATGTCCTGTCAAATTGTTTCTCATCACTGACGCACACGTAAAATCACTAACGTGCTTCAAGTAAAAATTATTCATTGAGTAAGGCAGTTTTTGGAGATTTAAGCCATGTCAGAAAGTACCTAGTAGTAGTTGTGTATTCATGAAAACCAAAGCATAAGCCCTGGTAAAAGTTAGCCTGCCATATTCAGACCTAACATTTGCTAAAATATTTTTGAGTAACTTGCATTGCTTTACCTACTGTATGAATAAAGAGGTTTCTCTAATTCTTCTCAAATTGGACTATTGGATTAGAAAAGACAGAGTACTCATCAAATTTAAAAATGATTTAATGATATGAAGCTTTAGATCCCATGCATTAGGAACTTATTGATAATTTTGGAAATTGGTATAACTCTTGTAAATTCAGACATACGCAAAACTCAACACTGGAATGTAGCTAAAAGGAGACCCATGTCACTCATAACCAGTAAAGTGAAGGTATTCATGTTTTAAAGATCACTTCCTAATGATCTTTCTTCGAGTCCATAAGAATTCTTCTCATAAACATGTTCATTTTTGTGCAAATTCACACTAATCTTTTGGACATGCAGATGGACAATCCACTCCAGCAGCTGTAACACTGAAAGCATTCTCTTCAGATTTGTTATGATATTGATTCTAGAGTGTGCCATTCTTCTGGATCTGCCAAATAATCTTTGCATTCAGAAGAAATGACCCAGGAGCCAAAAGGATTCAGTGTGAACCCTTCTGGAATTCTTTATTAATAAAGCTCTCTATATATGTTACGGCTGTGAGGGCCGTTCCTTGGATTTTTCCTCAAATGTCAGTCATTCCCTTAGTGTCGTTAATGAAGAACAGATATTTCCATTTGAATATTTTCTTCTGGGCATAGTCCACAGAATACACAAGGAAATCTATAATACCCATCCCACACCCTTTCAAACATCTTTCTGCAAGATGTAAAACATTGAAGTGCATTAATACTGCTCTAACTGTTTGGGTTTGGGGGCTTTTGTTGTTTTCTTTTTAACATAAGACTGAAGTCTAGGAAGAAATTAATCTCTTAGAAAGGCTGTGTCAAGTACAGACAGGCTTGAAACAAGTTCATCACATAACATTGACTATTGGGGGGGATTTTATCATTTTCTTGTCATACACAATGATCCCCTGGACAGGAAATGCTTTGATGCTGATGAGGATGACAAAGCACTCAAGCAGTTTTAAGTTACTCTGAAACTTAGATTCTTTCACATTCTCATAAGAGGAAAAATGGCTTTTTCTGTAGAACTGTAAATGCTGTTCTTATAATTCTTTTTTCGACTTCTGAGCAAGAAGAATAGAAGGTAGGCAGAATGGAATCAGTAGAGTTTCTTTGTTAAAGTGTCTAAGTAATTTATATTTTTCCTTGTGAATGACATGGCAATTTTATCTTTATGGCTCAAACACTTTTTTAGTCAGTCTTGTCTTTGCATCTTTGAAATCATTTCCATTTACTGTCCAACACAGATCAGACCACTGCTACAGTCCATCTGCTCTGAGACTGCTCTTCCACTGGGATAAGACCTGCCATTATGATTTTGAAGCTTCAGACACAGAAATAAGGCCTCCATCCTTCTCTAAATATAACACTGTTTTTCTGTAATCGCTTGGTTATTCTGTGTGTCAAAGATAAGAAACACAAGCCAAGCTTTGGTCATCCTGCTGCCAACTAGCACTTAAAATTTCATAGCTGGCCTATGCCATGCTAATCGTGAGCTTAGCACGGATGTCAGACAGAAAGAGGTAATGTGCAAGAGTTGCCAAGTCTCATTCTGAGTGCTAAACCAGTCAGGCTGTGACTGCTGAATGCAGATTCAAAAGCAATCAAACTAGGTGAGTCTTGGGAAAAGGGACATTGGGCTTCTCACTAGACGAAAACCCAAATAATGCCATCTGAAACCAATCTGGAAGGCTGCTGAAAGGTGATTGCCTTCACCTTAATTTCTTTTTCATCTCCCGGAGGAAAAAAATTCCTAAATTCTCCAGATAACGGTAGGACTGGTGTAATGTACAAATACACATTTCACATATTTGCAATGCCCAAACAAAGCAGCAAATGTAACTTTGCTAATCTTGCCTTCCCGATTTTTCCTGTAATGAAAATTTGGGGATAGCCTTGTTGCATGCTTCCAGATCATGCTTCCAGCCCAGCTGTGAGCAATACAGCTGTCTACTCCCACAACACACTGTACTAAGCATTAAAACAGCAGAGTGATAATTTAACAGGGAAGACCAAAGTGAAGATTTCATGGGTCATTCATGTAATTTTCAATTGTAAAAAAAGCATTTGTAAAATAGAGTCACAAGTGATACCGTTAGAAGTGAAGACAAATTAATAATTGCGGTGTCTCTTAGCAGGCCCATGTTTTCAACAAAGGCCATTAGACAGTTGCTGCAGGATGACATAATGCAATAGTTCTCAGACTGATCCCTAAAGAAGAGTCTGGATGATTAAAGAACTAAAGATAAGCTCAGTAGTCGCATTCCCTAAATATCCAATGTACAAGTGGAAACCACCTAATGATAGCTTCAGGAAACAAAATAGTTGAGACACGCCAGTACTGCAAAGATGGCTTTTACAAGATCCTGGCAATAATAAAGGATCTATCACCCACAGAAAAATTAAAAACTTTAAAAAATATTTGGGAATTAAACTGCAGCTATGGAAACCATCTCTATGAGTTATTATCAGCTTAATAACCTAATGTTTTATCACCATGCCCTAAACATGGAGCATGGCTTCAATAAAATCCCAGTTCAGTACAATTAGTGAATATGTGTTCAGTCATATTATATATGTTCCATAACTGAAAATGATCTTTCACCTAATATACACTGTTCCTAGATTTACTGATTAGTAACTAATGAATAACAAATTTCATATTATAGAATTATTTTTTCCTTGAGAACTATTAGATTATTTTTATTAATTTCTCTGTTATGTGTCTTCAGAACAGGAGGAGAGAAATTGTGGATGCCCCCTCCCTGGAAGTGTTCAAGATCAAATTGGATGGGACTCTGAGCAACCTGGTCTAGTGGAAGGTTACCAGGCCATGGCAGAGGGGTTGGACCTAGATGATGTTTAAGGTCCCTTCCAGCCAAAACCTTTCTATGATTCTATGATAGTAAAAAAAATTTGGGCTGGAGACATCTTAGGGGTAATGATGCCCATAAGAAAGGTTTTTTTTCATCTTCTCTATGTAAAAGACAGGTATCAGCTGATACTCAGAGATATGCAGGATTGCATCCCTTTCCAATCTCCTGTTTTCTATTATTTGAATTTTGGGATGAAAGATACTGAGGTATTGTTCAGAGAAAGCAATCTTTCTAATGGCGGCACAAGACAGAACAAAAATAAAAGCTGATTCTAAAGAACTGGGGGTCATATCACCCTGACGTTATTGAGCAATGCCACAAAGCATGGGATGCTGAAGACAATGAGGTCATCAAATTGGAGTGATAGCATAGGGTTAAAATGTTTCTAAATTGTAGTAGCTAGGGTAGGCCCTGAGAGCAAGGTGGACATTCTGTTCAGGCAAGCCTGAACCTGTGTATCTGCCTGAGATGATAAGGGGCAAGTCTAAATCTGTGTAGAAGATTAGGATAGATGGGTTAATTGTGTAGCTGCACCTGGGAGAAGGGGGCTGAAACTTATGCTTGAGTGGAAACAATAATGAATAAGATGATTACTTCGGAGGTTTTGAGAATCATGCTTGAGTAAATGATTAATATATGATGATGTAATGAGAAGGGTATATAATGTGGGCATTGGAAATCGATGAGCGGGGATTGATTTGGGTTTGTACCCCTCTCTCCCGGCGCCTCAATAAAGCACCTGGCATATAACCTGTCTGTGGTCATGTGTTTCTACGCTAACAGGAGGAGACAAAAACTTCACACTGTATGCACCTTGGCCTCTACTGTGAAACACAGATTTGCAAAACAGAACAGCAACATTCCCAACTAACTGCTATTTCTATTTTTATACCACTTTTATGATCTTATTACTGGATAACTAGAAAAGTATTTTCTAATTATGTAAATCTTATAGCATTGCTTAGATATGCTTTGTTTATTTGTTTATCTTGGGCAGGATACATGGCATATAATATAGATTAAAGTCTTTAAGCATTTAATATCAGTTAATAAGATGCTTGTATGGGTTTTTCTTTGTTTTATTCTAGTCTTAAAGGCTGCATAAAATAAAATTTAGAGAAAGAAGAAAGAGCTTTTTGCAAGCAAAGAATGTTGTACAATCAGATTACTGCACATCTTGAAATTTAGACACTTCCTTCCCTGCTGTATTATTTACATTGATATTAGATGCTATTTTGACCAATGCTAACATATCAACATATGAAAAATATCTGTGAAAGAGAGGAAAGACAAGGGCATAAATTAAAATTTTCACCTCTTGCTTCACTGACTAGAAAAATCAATGCCTTTTGGTTTTGCCGATCCATTGCTGCTGAGTCATACTCCTAAAATAAGAATAATTTCCTTCCTGTTTGTTCTAGAAACTTAAAAATTGCCTCTTAGCCACAAATCACAAATCATAGAGTCACCTCGGCCATTTAAGAGCTCCTCAGAGTGATTGCAATAATCAGGCAAACTTTATAATGAAGTACAGCTGGAATGAGCACTCACCCAGTTGCACTGCAGAATTTTCCACTGGGACACAACATTCCCCCTTACTGTAGGTTTTGTAGTAGCCAAGTGACAGCAGAGTTGGTCACTTTATCTTCCTTAACAACAGTTCTCCACTTTACCAATCCTCACAGATTATGCTGTCTAAAGATCTATGGAGACACCTGAAGCTTGTGGGGTGAGTGGCTTTACAGCCACTTTTGACTCCATGAAATGGCATTCAACAACTTATTGACTTGCCAGGTTTGTGCCTTTGCTCCTCCCTTTACTTTTGTGGCCTGAATGGATCATTGCTTCCACAAAAAAAAGAAAGTATAAAAGGTGTAGACATAGTGCTTAGAGGCATGGTTTAGTGGTGAACCTGGCAGAGTTGGATTAATGGTTGGACTCAATGATCGTAAATATCCTTTCCAACCTTAAGAATTCTATGATTCTACTCTGTACGTGCATATACACCAAGCCTCATGGTAGGAGGCCTTTATATCCTGCTATATGTTAGGAAGATTCATTATGCTGTGGTTGCAAGATTATTTATATCTCTGTCCTCTCTTTTAGTATCTCTGAGTATGCTCACCTCAGGTCTTGGCCTCTTAAACTCTAACTTGAGGTTAATAACTTCTATCTCAGCTTATTTCACTCTCCTGATCCAAGTGGTTTATCTCACTTTATGTTTTTCCCTTCAGAAGTTTGAGGCAAATGGAATTCATAGTTGCTAGACTCCTTTGTATGTGTGTATATATATGTATATATACATAAATATTTATAATCTCAAATCGTGATAAAATAATTTATAATACCAGTTTATATATGTACATACTTACATTTTTAGCTGGATGAAAAATCTTTAAAAAGAAAAAAACAGATTTTTCAGTGAGCTGACACAAACATTTCTCTTACTGAGTTTCCTGCCTGTCTGTAAGATCACCATGTGTCACCCACAGTGGGGGTGTGTGTGGGTGCCAATAAACAGCCTGTGTAAAAGGTGGAAATCCAGGAGGAGGAAGGTGGCTGCTTTGTGTGGGTGTATTTGTGTGACTGTGAGTGAGTGTGAGCAGAGGGGTGTGTGTGTATGTTTAAGTCTTTAAAGAAATAGGTGCAGAAAGGTGTGGAGAAATCTGTAGGAATTTCTAGGTGTATAGTAATGCTTTCTGCTGAGAGAGGTCTTAAACAGATAATTTACTGCTTGCCAGTTAATTAAAAACCATTAATAGATCAATACACCACTTCAATCCTGATTTATGATATGTACTATTGAGCAGTTATGCATTCTGACAGTGGTGATCTAGACAAGGCCATCCTCCTCAGGCAGCTACCAAGCCTACTCCTTGTGTTTGCCCGGTGGAGTTTCCTTCACCAGAAAACAAACTTCTGAAATCCCACATCACTTTTTTCTTGTTCTTTGTCTGCTGAACCAACTGTTTCTAAACATCTTGGTTTTGGAGGATCTCTAGAGTCTCATCAAACCCAACCAACAGCCCCCTGAGGACCCCTACTTGCTCTGGAGGGGTAGGTGAGAATCATTTCAACTTACCGTTTTCCCATTTGTACCTGGACAACACCTTGTTGGGTAACACAACGTATTTATACTGTAAATGCAATTACCAGAATAACCAGGGCAACATATGGTACTCATAAATTATTGCAGGAAAGTCCTATATCTGTCACATGCAGTCAGTGAGCAAGTTCCAGGGAAAGGCAACTGTCTCCTGAGTCACTGGATTCTCACAGAGAAGGTGTTTTGACTTATTCATTGAGCATACAGATTGAAATCTCTTTCAAAATTGCAAGACTGCGCACACTTCCCAGACCTTTTTAGCATGTGTCACTACCCACTTCCCTTCCTTTCTGCTCCTTATCCACTCACATCCACTTAGGCCCACAGCCTTTAAACGATGTATACATTGGAGATACTTGGTCCAAAGCCTATTCCCAAATAAAATTATTGAGACGCTTACTGTGTGGATTTAAGGAATTCCATACTAGCTCTTCTCTTCTGATCTGTTTGTAGTGCTCTCAGTTGCTAACACAGAGCCAGGACTGGCTCAGTTTTGCAGCTATGACCCCAAGCTCTCTAACAAGCTAATGCTGCATAGCAATTTCTGATACCTGTAATATTACATGGCTTTAGTAACATGTGATGCTTTTGTTAAAACTAGCTCCTGGAAGTGCCTGAATTTTGGAGGCATTTAGGCTTTCAGCCAACAAAGGACACATTTTCTAGAGCTTCTGATTAAAGGGAAAAGCTTGAAAATGTGACATGAAAGTATCCTAACAAGCCTTAACTAGCATGCAAATGGAATAATCTAAAAGTCTAATGTTTCAAAAGGCTCTTGCTTTGATTCTGAGGGTAAATGTATGATTTCAATTGCTTGTGATCAGGACTGCAAACTAAGTACAGTGAAAGCAACGATACAGAAGAACTCCTAATGGGCAAAATAAACACATTTAATGATAGAAAAAAAATCTTTTGCTGTTTTTCCACCTAGCTTTTAATAACCACAGGTGAAAAAAAAAGCAGTATGTACATCTTTGAATCTACATTCAATGTTTCAGGCTGCTTTGGTTTTTTTTTTTTATAATGAACTTATGGAGGGAATTAAAAAAAATACAGGTGCTAGCTCTTGCTCTGGTGCTGGCTGAATGAGGAAAGAAATCCACTGATATCCCAAGGAGCAAAGTCATTGCCAAGGGCTCCTGATGCACTGTCTGATAGGCATGAAGACACACTGTTGTTAAGCCCCACAAATAACAAAACAAAATATTATGCTTCCAAGTAAGAGCAGAACACTGTTGTGCAAAGACCAGGTGTAACTGCAGCACAAGAATAGGCTCTGAAGAACCCTTTGGCATGGCCTGCATTCCCTGTAACCCCTGTTTCCCAGGGACCAGACCAAGAATTTCCTCACAATCCTGTGTTGGTTGCACAGACCTGCAGCAGCAGGACCTGAGAATGACAATATCCTAGGGAACCAGGAGCTCCCTGCTTGCCCCTCCCATACCGAGGAGTGCTGGGGTCACCTTGCATTACCCATGTGGAGTGGATGCTTCAGGCCTGGAAACCAGCACCAAGAGGAGAGCAGGCTCCCTGTGATGCTGCTGTGTGTGCTGCACATCCACACAGGACCAAGGGCAATCTGGCTGTTTGCTACTTTACAGCATTGCTATTATTCCTCCATCACATCAGCATCTTCTTAAGCCTGTGCCTATTAGTGTTTTGGCTTAATTATCACTTCAGCACTGTTTAATCTTCTTGAAGACTTGATCTCCAGAAATAAACAGCTTGCAATAGAAAAATGTCTGTCGAGGCTTTATATTCATATCCTTCTTACTACATTTTATCAATGCGTTTATTTTAATAGATAAGATCCAGCTTACGAAACCAAATTATAACATACATGACCATATTCAAAATTCAAATATTGACATGTCCTGATCTTATCATGTAGAGTTCGTTCAATATCCTTGGTTAAATGCTTTCTCTCATTTAAAGAAACAACTGGATTTGAGAAATACTGAAAACACAAAATAATTCTAAATAGCCAGTGAACTGTAATAAATATTAGTTTACAGTCAATCTGGCCTTTATTTTCTGACTTCTCTTCTGCCTACAATCTTTTGCCTCAAAAAGGTAAAATTATCAACAGCAAATTTCTTTTTTTACATTTTAGTTCCACTGGTAAATTAGTATTTGGCACTGTCTTGTACTGCATTTTAGAACAATGTTGCAATGTAATATTAAAATGTAGCTGTAACCTGAAACAGGGGCTGGCTTTGAGGATCCCAACTTCCCCATCTCCTAGTAATTTTCGTCCTAGACTTTCACAGTTTAAAGACTAAGGAAAGAGCACTGTTTCCAGAGGAGGAATCCTGCTGTCTGTTTTGAAGACCAAACCAGGAAATAGGCATTCAAAACGAATTCCTTGAGCTTAAAGCTAGAGAATCACTTTAACTCAGCAATAGAAGGTTACAACTGGACCTGTTAACTACCAAATGGTTGATTACAAAGAAAACTTCGAAGAATCTGGCAGACTTGTTGGCTGTGCAGGAGTAACAGCAAATCCAAGCTGTCCCTGGGCTCACACATACGAAGCAGAACCATTTTGATCTCACTAGCACAATGTGTGAATATATTGATCCTCACTGTGCTGTGTGAGGTCAGCAGCTAGTGATGTTACTGTTTCACAGCTGGGGAAGACAAGTACCAAGAAGTCAAGTAACTTGGTCAAGAGAAAACAACAAACAGGTAGCACCTGCTAAGTCCTGCACTCTTGACCTCGCCCCATACCCCAGACACTGGAGAGCCAGTGGTCCTCTCTGTCCTGTAGAACTCGATGAAACAATCAGGTACTACAGGAACATGAACAAGGTGATGGTGCTTACTGTTAGAAACCAAGATCATGGCTCTCTCTCCATTGATGTGTGGGGTTTTTACGACAACATGATGGCATAGAGAAGGAACCATAGTGTATATATATTTTTTATGAACAGCATGGTTAGCATCAGACAAACACATCTGCCAAGAGATCCTGAGATATTCTTACTTACAATATTTCTGATGAAAAGCAAACAGTTTAGTACCTGTAATTTTGCTTATTCACTCTCCTGCCTTATGTAAAATCATCGAGTATCTCAAGTTGGAAGGGACCCATACGGATCAAGTCCTGTCCCCTGCAGGATTACCTAAAAGTAAATCTATGACTAAGAGCATCATCAGGTTGCTCTTTGACAGGTATAGTAACATGACCCCTTCCCTGGGAAGCCCGTTCCAGTGACTGACCAACTACTCAGTGAAGAAACTTTTCCTAATATTCAATCTTAACCATGACACAACTTTATTCCTTTTCCTCATGTCCTATTGCTGATCCCACTGAGAGAGAAGACCAGCACCTTCTCCTCCTCTCTTGCCACTCTTATGGATGCTGTAGACTGCAATGAGGTCACCCCTTAGCATTCTCCAAGCTGAACAAAACATTATCTACTCCACTCCTCACGTGTCTTGCCCTCATGACCCTTCACCATCTTGGTCACCCTCCTTTGGACACACTCCAATAGCTTTATATCTTTCTTATCTTGTGGTGCCCGAAACTGCTCCCAGCACTGGAGGTGAGGCCGCCCCAGTGCAGAGCAGAGCGGGACAATCCCTTTCCTTGCCCAGCTCGTGATGCTGTACCTGATGCACTCCAGGGAAGAATTGGTCCTTTTGGCTGCCAGGGAATACTTGATTCATATTCAACTTACCATCAGTCCAAGCCCTCAGATGTCTCTCTGCAGAGTTGTCCTTCATTTCAAATGGTTGGGGATTGCCCAGTTCTCTGGTATATCCAGATCTCTGTAAGACCTCTCTACCTTCAAGGTAGCCCAAATCTTCTCCTAATTTAATGTCACTGGCAAATTTACTTAAAGTACATTCAACTCCTGCATTCAGATAATGTAGAGAAACATTAAAGAGCACTGGCTTTAAAACTGAGCCCTGGGGAACCCCACTGGTGACAGGTTAGCAGCCTGATGTAAACCCATTTACCATAACTCTTTGAGCCCAAACCACCCACACAGATCCCTCCTTCTTAGTCTTACATGTTGCTTCTCACTCTTTGCTGCTAAGCAGATATTTAGAGTGCATTCCCTTGCTTTTCACGAATCTCTGAAAATTAAATCCCTTTTGAGAAACTTAGATGAACATTGCAAATAGACAAAAATTTGCTTTCATTGCAGATAGACTTTTTGTCAAGTGCATGTTTCTCCTAATGTATTTGTGTCCACAAATGCTATTATCTGCTGGAAGAAGTACTTTTCCTGTTCTATCACTCTGCTGATCTTCTGCCCTTCCAGTTTTAGTCAGTACTTAATCCTCTAAGATTTGCCCATGGGAATTAATAACATGCAACCTGTTCCAGAGTTATCCAGATGCTCTTTGCATCCCTGGGATGTGTTGCACAAAAGATGCAAGCCTGCATAAACCCTCATCAGCAGAACCCTTGCTGGCAGAAGGATAGAGCTGCTAACAATACAGCAACAGGTCACAGTGAGAGATCATTGCAATGCAAACATGTTCTGAGAAGTGATTTCAGCCATCTGAGGAACACGCTGATAGTCAGCGCTTGTGCTACTCTTGAAAAGGCAAAGTGCAGTTGTGAATTCCCAGCAGACTTCTAAAAGATGTTTAAATTATTTTATTCCAGGGCTTTGGCAACATGTTCCTCCTTTCTTAATAATAGTTCAGCAAAGTATAAACTAGCAAGGCTAGCAAGAAAATTAATTGGGGTTTGCTGGTTTTTCTATACTTTTTTTTTTCCCTAATAAATCAGTGATCCTTCCAGGGTTTTTTTGGTCCTTCACAGATCAGATTGTTGTTACAGCAATGCTCCTTGATCCACATACTGCTTTCAACATTCACATTATACTTGAAAATGGCAATCAGATTTTTGATCGAATTTTCACTATAAAAATACAATTTAAAAATAGTCTCTCTGAAAGGAAAACAAGACTTTAGGGACTAATAAAAGCATGTCTTCTGTAAGTCACTGAGTGATTGATTAAAATGAAGGAGGAGGGGAAATGGGGTATTAGTCAATTACAGACTGACTGTGAACCTCCAACACGAAGTCTTGAGAAGGTAATTGTAGTCCTATAAAACACTCAGCAAGACAGTTCTAGAGAACAGAGCAATACTAATGCTGCTGGCAAGACATCATAAAAGATTCTGAATACAATGGTTTTAATCTCTCTTCAAACAAGAGTTTCAAATTGGAAACTTGCAGTGAAAGTAAAAGTTGGGGGAAAAAAAGGCATTATCTGACAATGAATCATTCCATTTGGAAATTAAATTCCTAACTGTAATAGCAGAATGAACGCTTCATCTCACTGGAGGACTGGGAGCAAGAAATCAAACATAACAGGATGGAGCTATCTAAATAATGATACGGATGCTGTGTTTACATTCATAGTGAAAAATTAAAGAGAGGCAAGGACTACTCCTGAAAACCTAGTGGTACAAACTGGCTACTGATCATGCTTGGGCTTAATCCCTTCCTGCAGTTTCATGACGGAAAAAAATAGTTGGAATGGTCTGAACAGAGGTGGGCAGAAAGCTAATAGTTGCCTTTTAGAGGTGTAGATGTATTTTACTAGAGTCCATCTGTTAGTGTTCCTCCTTGACCTCTGTCTTGCTTAAAGTATACCTCTCTAACCACAATTTCCCCAACCCAACAGGGGAAATGCTGCTTCTTTTTTCATCTTCTGAAATTGAATTTGCAGCACTGAAGCTGTTTCACGTGCTTTACAACAGCATGAGAACTTTTGGAAAGATGCTGAGCATAGCGACTGGGTTTCTGACGATGACAGATCTGTTCTGCTTGGTGCTTCAAACCATGCATGGTTTGAAGATGGGAAGGTGTGGGCAGTGTGTGATGTGGAGGGTAAAAGCTGACCACACAGAAAGGATGGAGCAAAATTGCACACAGAACCATCAGCTCTGCTCTTCAGACTGACCCACCCCTGCTCACACAAAGATAAACCTATTTTTCAAAGCTGAATTCCTTGGAAAATTGCTACTTCTCTTTAAAAGGAGAATACTGTAGGGAAGCAATGTGAAAAGATGTGAGGAATGCACCAGCTTGAATTGCTGTGCTGTATTGAGGCTTAGAGCAGCTCTTAAAATTGTCATCCTCGTCTATTACTTTTCAAAATATCACTTCAAAATAATGAGTGTATAAGAATCCTGTTTGAGGATTAGGGCCTCCTGGTGCCACACAGACACATGTAGAGACACAGACTGTGTCTGCACAGGCATATGGCTAAAACAAACTGGAAAGGTTTCTCCTTGTAGTGCAGTAAGTTACACTCGACACATAATACAAATTATGTTTGTCACTTCAAAGAGAAAAAGAGAGTAACAGTTTCAGGTCTGTCTTTGTCATTCAAAAATATTGACAGCTTTAATGCTTTGTATTATCTTTAAGCAGTCATGCTGAAATTAAATGCCAAAATAAGCCATGTACTTGCCAGTCGATGTGGAGCTCTGAAACGTGCTAGCTGCTTTGTGGGAGGAGAGAGGATTTCGTCCTCAGGGAAAGGAGATTTTCTGTGCTACAGAAGTGGCTCTGTGGCACATTCCACTCTGCCTAAACAATGTGACTCATCTGCTCTCAGTCTGGAGCTCTGCAAATTATGGTATTGTAAAAACATGCAAAGTTCACACTAAGTTCACAAAGCTACAAAAATAAGCTGTTGCCCGAGCAATGGATGATCCAGCAAGCAGAGCTCTGTGCTGGAATTCAGCACTCCTAAATCCTGCTCTTGAATATGCTACTGATTTTTGAGTGCCTTAGAAAAATTGCATTCTCTCTTAAATCCCTTTTCCTTCCCTGCCCTTGTCTTGTTAAATTCTCCATGCGCGATGCCTCGAAGGTGAAGTCTGTGCTAGCCATCAATACTAATGATCGTTTTTCAAAGCTCATCATCTCTGTAAATACTATCTTCTCTTCAACCATGACAGACCCTAACTTGGCCTGTTCAGATCCATTCTAAATGCTGCCATAAGATCCTCTTTCCAGCTCATCAATTGGACATTATTATCCTTCTCTTCACACTCCCAGCATGGGCTTCCACTTCCTTGCTGCGTCTAATAGAGGCTTGTTGACACTGTCAACACTCTCCATGTGCTGTCCTCAGCCATTATCTCTAATTCAGTGGCACGGGAGATTTTCCCTCTAAACAGCCAATGCTAAACATCCAGATAATCCTTCTGTGCCTTTTCTCATGCTGTATGTAATGCTAGGGAGAGAGTTTCCTTGACATCTGCAAACTAGCTCACTTTTTTCTCCTAAACGCTCAAAAATATTTCTTTCCACACTATATATTAAGAAAGCAACCAAACCTTCCAGTTTTGCCTCCTTGTATGCTGATTCCTTTGCCTAGCCAGCATCAGCTTCTTGTTTCCTTTTGTTACTCAGCTACCCACTTGCCTCTCTCTGTTTTCCCAGGCTTTTCACCTCAAGTGTAAGGTCTTTGGCACTGAGACAGCCTTCTGATCTGTGCTTGTACTGTGCTCTTCTGATGCCTGTGTCAGGCTCCCTGGGTGCTATGGCAATATGAGCAGCAAAGTCCTGAATGACAACTTGGTTTAAGCATCACAGGAGAGGAACAAGAGAATGAGAGAAATCTCCAGGAGTGTTTGCCTTTTTTCAGCCCATTCTACTGTGGAACTGGATTAGCAAAATAATAAAGCAACAGCAAGTCATGAGAGTTTAGAGTAAGAGCTTGAACCTTCCTCTGAACTCTGACACCTCCTCATGGCAGTTTTTGAGAAAGTCTAACCTTTTCCAGTTCTTCCAGATGTGCTTGCACAGCTGGCTCAATGCAGTGGGAAATTAGGCCCATACTGTGACAAATTACCAATCGCATCACTATGCTGAAGGTCTTTAAGCACATAACACTTGATTTCAGGACGCCTAGTCCAAATCTTAATATTTACAAAGCACCAAGAACTGCTGCCAGATAAACAGAAAACATGTGTAAATCATCCTTAGTGGAGACAAGAGGAATGACTATGTGGTGAAGGCACTGGACTGGGTCCAGTAATTAATCCAAATAATCATCGGGCACTGGGTTCCAAAGCATTTTCTTTTCACACAATCCTCCTGTAACTGCGACCAAATTACTCATTACTTGGCTTTAAGAAAGTCAGAAAAGTTCTTACAGATTTCCACAGAGCCTGAGTAGTTGTTCTAGTCATCACTGTCTACTCCATGGGCTGTGACTCACACCGTTTTTGTAGGGAAAGTCACTTTCGCGCATGTGCTCAGCTCACAACTGGCCATACAAAGAAGTGTATATTGCTGCAGTAACAATGGTCTTCTAGTATTTAGTAGAAAATACTCAGTGGGAAACATAGAAATGGATTCTTAATGAAGATTTTAGTCTGGTTTTGGGTGAATTATGCCTGGCAGTATTCCTTACTCATGCACTGCTCTTGCTGATGGTGCATCTACAGCCTTTGGTAAGAATTTCTGTCCCACAAAATCTTCTAGGACTAAGCTCTGATTCTTCAACATACTAAGAATTGTCAAAAAATGTATTAGAAAGGAGTCATAGTGGACAAAGTACTTGGATTACTACTAATGCTACAGTGTCTGGAAGTTTTGCAAATTACTAAGTGTTGAAATGTGTGAGCATTCAACTGATTCCCTCTAACCACTTTGCTAAGCTTCATGCACCTTAAAAGAATTGTGCTGTAACACTTCTGGTAGGTACTTCCTGGTGACACCAATATTCTTCTGAATCAAAATTAAATTATGCACTTATTGGAAGTTAATATCCCTGAAATTAATTTCAAAAGTCAATTTAGTATACATGATATTTCAAACAGCCATAGCAGTGTCATTGCATAAAAAAAAAAATCCCATCCACCCCCCACCCCAGATCTATGTCTGCAGTGTTTTTTCAGCTTCTGGTTAATAAAACTTTGATAGGAGGATTCAGACAGTACGTCTAGAATGGCAAATTCACAAGAAGTAAAATCAGTTTATAAAAGCTTTTATTCTTCTGCAATCTTCTGATAAATTGGCAACACAGAAACCTGTAATATACTTCTGACCTTTTTTCAAAATAAAACTAAGACCTTCCACAGAGAGAGACTGTTATCTCTAGTGTACCATTTAAGCACAACCACCTTAATTTTTCACAGTAATTAAATTTCTTAAATCTATCATTTTACCCAGGGTTACTGTACAGCCTTCCTAATGCAGAGTTCTCTGCCTTTGATCAGTAAGAGAAAAGCAGTGACAGCAATACTGCCAGGGAACAGTAGCTGCCTGCATGTCACTTGATAGGTTTATTCTCTCTAAATATTGTTTAAAACTATTTTCCAGGTGCAGTCAGAAAGACAGCAAAGTCCTAGACATTGTTACTATTATAAAACCAACAGCACAAGAAGGTGTCTTTCACTAGCACCAGTAAATGAAAAATTAACCCTTATGCACCAGCTGCTCCTTTGAAAACCTCTCCAAATGTCTCTACTTGCATTTAACTGTGCAACAAGTCCTGGGGCAGGGTGGAAGAAGTGAGTTTCACAATACATTTCTTTGCCAAATCTGGAAGAGGCACTGATAGGTAATCTCTAGTTGGAGAAACTAGTAACAGAGCCCTCAGAAAGGGACTGATGCCTCAGCTGAACACAGGATTTGGTTAAGTAATTGAAATCTTCTGTATGAGGCTCCAATTCCCATCCTCTGCTGTTTTCCCATGACAACATGTGTGTGCAGCAGTGCCCAGGAATTAGCCTTAAGAAGGCATTAAGAAGCTGGAGGCGCTTATTGTGGTCCTCACTACTGATAATTTACAATACATTAGAGGAGGAACAAAAGAAGGGGACCTTGCTCTAACATTCAGTGCTTCTCTCATGCCTCATAACAGACCTGCTACAAACAGGAATCTACTCACAAGGCAACTTCCATAGCTGCAGGTATTTACTGTCTGTCTGTCCTACCTTTACTGTCTGTCTGTCCCCAGGACACTCTGCAATGATAAGACCCTTCCAGACACCTCTGGGTGTCGCAAATGCCCTCAGCACCACACAGAACCTGGCCATAAGATCTACAGCCCCATATCATATGGAAAAGGAAGATCATCAAAATTAATTAAATTTAAAATGTGTATGCTAATATTCTTCCAAGGATGCACTGTTGCTCTGTGCCACATATCCTTTACGTAAGTATTATACAAGAATGCTAAATTTGCTTTGTATTTACTGGAAGGAGCAGAAATTGTTCATGGAGTGTGTGTAACTATTTCACTTCCTTTTTTCTTTGCATGGCCTTACAAACCTGGCTCTTCAAGACAAGAGTAACAAGTTGTGGTTGAAGACTGGCTGGACTGTATGAAAATAGTTTCAATACTTCTCTTCAGCATTTTTTCACTACTTAAACAAAACAGCTTTTTGAAAACATGTTCATCTTTAGTGATGTTTATAGGAGAAGAGATAAACTTGAATGACCATAAAAAAATTAACATATTTATACTAGAATATAAAGTTATATTCAAAACAGTAACAATTTTAAAAGAGCTGGAAATTTCAAGCTGTGACTAAATTGGAAAATCTCACTTTTTTTTCTGTCACTTCAACATGATTGTTATATTCAGGCACATGAGCAAAGAAAGAGTGTTTCTCAGTTGTTGAGTTTATCCATTGGCAAACTGCACATTTACAAACATAATTAAAGTTCCCAGTACTGCTATTCCTCACTTTAAATCAAGTTTCAAATATTCTCCTTCAAAAGACTACTGATTCCCCTCACTTCTCAAGTCCTGCTCCATGGCCCCTTCTCTTCTCACCACTGCTCCCTCATACTCTTATACAGTCTCTTCCCCTATGGACAGCCCATTTTGCCTCCTTGAACCTCTATGTACAATGGCACCTTCCATTCATGCTTAGCTCATCTCTCTTGCTATGGGACTTTCCCACAGTCCCTCCTAAACCTGCTCCTAAAAACATTTATAGTAAATATAGTCTCAGGAAAAAGCACTGCCCTGTCCAAGTCTGTCCAATTCACGTAAGACACGGTTCTCTATTCACAGAATCATAGAATGGTTTGAGTTGGAGGGAGCCTTAAAGATCATCTACCATGGGCAGGGATGTCACCCACTTGATCAGGTTACTCAGGGCCCCATCCAACCTGGCCTTGAAGACTTCCAAGGATGTGGGACACTAGAGTTTCCTGTCTTGCAAGCCTTTCAACTGGGTTCTGTTGTAAAATCTTTCATCCCAAGACCTGGGTGAGATGGTCAATGTCACGAGCAGAGGCATTCCAGCCTTTATGTGATAACATTCTAGAAAGAGATTCTTCCTATGTCTACATATTCTACTGAAGAGGAAGCATTGCCTGTGCTCTGCTCAGCACTGTGACTGTGCCAAGTCCTTTATGAATCCTCAGCACTCACACTTACAGCTATCCAAACAGCTTTGGGGGAAGAAGAAGACTGTTTCTTCCTTCAAATAAAATATTGTGAAAACTCAGCGATCAAATTAAATATTAAGTGGACAAGTCAAAAAAAGTCATCTTTAAACTCATTAAGAAAGTGTGGGCACAAAAGGATAAGGAAGGAAACCATCACAGGGCTCTAACATTGGGAATTTTTTCACACTACCAAACCTAGGGGGAATTTCTTCCTAAAGAAAAGAAGAATCCTGTTTCCATAGTAACTCAGTGCTAGGGCCTCCTTACAGTCCAAATTTAGCAGAATTATATGTGCAGCAGCATACTACTGTGCACTTGAGGCTACAATGAAACCACTAACCTCATTGCATTTGGGATGTCAGGTTGAATTTGAACTGGGACAGACAATATGTCGAGCAAGTCCAAGTATAACCCTAAAAAATAACATCATGCCTTAAAGATGAGGGAGAAGTTATAGGTGATAATGGGGCATAAACTAGCAACTCGATAATGACTTGAAATATCAAAAATTGCTAAGGAATGGGTTAGCATGTAAAAATGAATTATTTTTATCCCAGTCGTGACACTAATTTACTTACTCCTATGAAACAAGTACCTCAGTGACAGTCCTTTCCCCTGTGTGAATTCTCAGTACAGAGAAGCTGTGCTGCCTTTATTCAGAAGAGCGGACACACAGCCTGTCCGCAGCGAGATGTTTTACTACAGCTTTTTGATCAGTTGTAAGTGATACATGAGGACAACACATCTGAGTCTGCAGAGAAATCTCTGCACCTTTCCTGGCAGTGCTTTGCTTGTGTTTTTGAAGAAGTTAAAAGACAAACAGCCCAACAAATAAAAGCACTCTCTGTGTAACCAGTGCATTTACTGCCCTTAAAAATGAATGAAGGCGGGTATGGCAGCTCTGAAATGACTCTGTTCTGTAATCAGTCAATAGGTGCTCACCAGAGGCAAAGTGAAGTTCAGGTGGCAAGAAAATGATGGTAAGAGCGGAGGTGCCTTAATGCGGATGAGGGTCATTAGAGAGGCGGAAAGTGCTGGTGCAGAGTTTTAGCACCAAGTGCTGCAAGTGCTGCTCGAGCTCAGTAATGATGATTTGAGCTGTAAGCTCCACACGTTTGGCTGGCACAGATAAGTGGTCTTTCCCTGCTCTCAGCAGTACTCAACAGTGCTTTAACCATATTACACAGATTCTGGCCAGCTCTGGGGTATTAATGGCAATGAAGTATTGGAAAAAAAGTGCTGCCAATTTTCCCACTGTGTCAGATATCTGAGAAATCATCAGCAAATTGAGAGCATCTAAGTGTCCTATGTGTCAAATAACTCTTTCAACCAGAGAGAAGTACTTTAAAACACACAACTTTCTTGGGTTGTTAGTTTTTTACATCATCTATTCAATTTCTGGATCAAATCTGCACACTCTTTGCCTTGTCCGATCACAATATCATTTTGCTACACACTTTATCCTATGCTAATATGCACTGTATCTGCTCCAAAGCAGATGAGGGAGAAAATTATCACCATAACCTTGAACAACAAATGAGGAAAAGCCCAACTTCTGATTTAAAGCAAAAAATTACATCAGTTATTAGTAAGAAGCTAACTTCTAACTCTACACATGTAGAAAGCAATTACATACAATAATCCAATGTATTAATACAGACTGCAGCTAATTCAAAGTTACAGAAAGTACAAAATGTCTTGGGGGCGAAGGTGTGTAAGTAGGTCAATAAAATGAGACCACCTACTTAGACTAGCAAGCTGTGTCTTTGCTTCAGTATCAACATTTCAACTGCTTTTTGCAGGAAATAAAGGAAAATAAACTCATTTCTTCTGACCATCTTTCAACTGATTCCTAAAAAGCCTGGAAAGACAACAAAAAACCAAATTAATACTCCTTTTAACACTTTCACTTCCTTCAGAAAGACAAATTAAAGTACTTAAGCATAAGCCTCTAGTGAAACTGCTGAAGCTGCAGAGAAAACTAATTGGCTGACTGTGATTTGCATATAAATATTAAATATTAATAAGGTTAATGTTTTGCGAGGTTTAATCAGGACTGACTATATAGCAGGTAGCTTTAGTGTTTTGTCCAGAGACAAGGCGCAACGCCAGACTCTGTGTCCACCCCAAACCAGCTGAAGGTGGCCTTTCTCCCTAATTCCCATAACAAGCTTGGAGTACAGCAACAGGGGATGCAGCATAGACCCTGTGTGCCAGCTGCCTGAGTGTCTGGGAGCCTGTCCCACTCTTGGCACACGGCTAACAGAGAGAGGTTCCAAGCCTACTCATTCCCCTTCGTGGAGACGTTTTGCTTCTCCTTACAGAGCTATGTCTTGGCATTCACTGAGGATTTTTAAGGGTCAACAATCCAGTCTCATGTTCAAAGCACTTAGTGGGTTACACACAATATGTATCTTGACCACCTAATTAGTCCAAAAGTAGCATTTCCACAGCAAAGCCAGACTGCTTCACTGGCTCGTATATGTTCAAGATCACTTTTTGTGCTGGGAGGGAAAACATTTCTGGAGAAGCACATCAGTCAGGGGAGAACTTGGTGCATCAGCAGATGAGGATGGGCTGGAGACTGCTTCTGTACTCTGGCCTGAATGCTGACAGCAAGTGTGTGCTTTACTGCTAACTCAGGCTTAAAAATGTCTAAGAAAGGATTTACATCCAAAGTTCTGGCTAATTGTGCCATGAAAAGCATCCCTTAAAGGCAATCAATAAAAGGATTGAGTCTCATAACACAGGCTAATCTGTTCTCTATTCCTCTCCTTCCCCTCCAGGGTGACCAGGCAGCAGATGCAGGGATTTTCCAGAAAACCTGCAGTGCTCCAGATCCTGCTTCCTGACAGAGGGTCATTCCCATGGAAGCGATGACTTCCAAGCTTCATGCACCAAGTCAGATGCCACCAGGCTGCCATGCTGTGCCTCCCCAGGACTACCAGGATCTGTGTGTTAAAAAGGGGTTTGCAGCAGTGGCAGGCAGCTGAGCATGAGATAAACTGTCATTGCTGAGCAACTTCCATGAAAGCTTTTAACAGCACACGCCTTTCCTTTCCCAAGGAGTTCTGACACCTGAACTGATGATATGGTAGCAAGTAAGTGACCCAATAAATCTGACAGCCATCTGCACAGACAATTTAAGAAAAACCTTGTATTATTGCCAGGGTGAAAACAGCAATGCAGAGTTTTCTTCATCCTTCCTTCAGCTAGGAAAAAACCTAGGGGGTTTGAAGTGTTAAAGCTGTCAGAATTTTGTTTGAAAGGTGAAAATCTCATTCCTGACAGTGGTCTTCTGCCTAAAAATTGGCATAAATGAACATGTAATTTCAAAAGGCTGTGTTTTCTAATGTAAAAGAAAACAAAACCATAAAAAGGAGTCAGTCATTTGAAGATCAAATACTTACATTTTCCTTTCCATCCAATCTTGTCCCGGGGCATATGAACAAGTCTCATTGCTCCCTACAGCTCCCTCAGGAGGGGAAGAGGTGAGGGAGGTGCTGACCCCTTCTCCCTGGGATCCAGTGATAGGACATGTGGAAATAGTTCAGAGCTGCACCAGGGGAGGTTCAGACTAGACATAAGGAAGCATTTCTTTACTGAGAGCGTGGTCAAACACTGGAACAGGCTTTCTAGAGAGAAGGCTGCTGCCCCAAGCCTTTTTACAAAGTGTTAGAAAGGCACTTGCACAAAGCCCTCAATAGCATAGGTTAATGTGGTCAGCCCTGAACTGGTCAGGCAGCTGGACAAGATAATCCTTGTAGGTCCCTTCCAACTGAAATATTCTATTCTATTCTATTCTATTCTATTCTATTCTATTCTATTCTATTCTATTCTATTCTATTCTATTCCATTCCATTCCATTCCATTCCATTCCATTCCATTCCATTCCGTGCTGTGCTGTGCTGTGCTGTGCTGACTGGACATTTATCTTGGACATCCACCCTGGCCCTTGGGATACTCCGCAGTAACCCCCTCTGTTCTCTGGAGGAGAACTTTATTTATTTTCAAACTCAGCTGCTATTGGAATACATACAAAAGAGATAATATTCACAGAAATCTTTCAGGAAAGAAATTACTGAGAATTTGTTCAATCTTTTTTATCTGCACTAAGTATTGGCTTCCTTTTTCTCTTTCCCCATGCCCACACCACACTTTTAAAAATCAGAAGTTGGCACGTGCCAGTGCACAATTGGGCACCTCCTTGAAAAGTGTATTGCAAAACCAAATTGCCACCTGCATGTAAAAATGCTGATAAATATGTACCCTTCAGGTACATCGTGGGCTACGGCTGCTGAGCAGCTGCATCCAGTGGGAGTAGTGTGTGCAGGAGTCTCTGGGCAGAAGTGGATATGGATGCATTGAGCATCAAGTGTGCACAGTGACTCTGGTGCTTCGAGGAAGGAACAGACCCACTGCTCTTGTGTAGACCATCTCTATGTCTGTGAGCCCATGCTGACAGAAGATAGACAAATGTGTGTTTCAAGTAATTTGCCTTTCTAGGATTTTCATGAGTGGCTGCATATATTTAATTGTCCAGATTTTTCTTTCAGATAGTAATTAATGAGTGAATAGTCCTCTGTAACATAGAATCAGCTATTAACAGAGTCCCTGAAAACGCAAATTTCAGCAGATGAACCACATCTAACATCGTGCAGATTTACTTTTTGCTCTGTGATACTTGTGAGAGGCCAGGGAAGTCAAGAGTGTAGTCAAAGATTATTGGTATTACTGTGAGATTACTTTACCCTGCAGGTTTTTAATAACATGGGGGCAATCTTATCCATAAGAGATCATACCTTCTGTAATAGAGAAAAATCAAAAGACTTTCTTTTAAAATGAGCTAGACAGAGTACTAGTACTTCTCTGTAAAAGTGAACACAGTAAAAGAGCTAAGCAGGCCAGGGAAAAGCCTGTATTCAAAGTATTCCCTGTAGCTCATGAACAAAGATCTGGGAGTCTACAAAATTTCTTATCCAGACTTAATTTACTCTATGGCACCCGCTTTCTTGCAAACTTCGCTTCAGAGTGGCTCTTCAAAGCCATATAATTTGTATGGCCACTTACTCTTTGCATGTGTTGAAGTAAGGCAGGTAAGAAAAGAAAATAAAATTCAAGTTCTTCACAGAAAAGAAAGTTACTCAAGGGGACAGTTTCTAGTGGGAAAGTAATCAGAAACTGTAAAAGACCCTGTCCCAAGAGCTTTGTTCAAATGTGGAAAAGTGTTCCTACAATGTGCCTGACCCAAAGATGTTGGTATTTTATACTTGCTTGAGACGGAGTGACTGAATGAGAGCTGTGGAGACTCAGCATGTAGAGAAATCTCTGGTACAAGGACGCAGCTTTGTGAAATGAGAAAAGAGGTGACACTGGGAAGGATGGACAAGGACACCTTTCCTCTTAAGCCATCACTTTCTCTGTAGATCCCTTCCATATGAATAATCACTACATCCCTCATAGCTACAGGATCTGGAGACCTCTCCCACCATGAGGAAAAGAAGGAAAAGGATTGCACTGGTCAGAAGGCATCCATCATCCCCAAGTTGGCATGTATACCTAGCACAACAAGTGAAGATCCCAACTCCAGTACCTGGAGTGGCAGGAAATCCATGACAATACATTGGATAAGTTTCCATCTAGAAAGGAAACTCAGAAAACTGCAAGTGAGAGCTGTAGGCAAAGAGAGGTATTGAACATACCAGTATTTTGTGAACTCTGACTGGAAGTTTGGCCTTATTTCATGGGCTATTATGAAAGCTAACGTAGACCAGCTTCACAGAGACATTGTATGGCAGGAGAAAGGAAGCCCACTAATAAAAGGACTGCAGATACATTTTTAGGCAAAAAGAGATGGGAACATGCTTTGATTTTGTAAAAATGAGGCCCAGTTATGCACATATTTGGCCAGAGGAAACTCAAAAAGTTTGTAGCTATTGATGTTATTAATAATAAAAGAAGCTGGGTCCAGTCCAAATTCTGGGACTAGAAAAGGAGTACATGCTGTGAATTGTGATGCCCTAGTTAAGGAATTAGGTGCATAATGTTTAGCACAGTGATGTTAAGATCTATCTATTGCTTCACACTGGAGAACAATGGTCACATTTCCTGTCAGTTACTGGGCCAAAGCTATTCACGTAAAGTTAAATGAGTCCTTTGGTAACGCCAACGAGTTGTATGTGTGAAGGGATGCTGGGTCACTAAAATGGAGGAAAGAACTTGCTTGAGAATTGGTTTCATAGGAATGAGCAAAAAGACCAGAGAAATAGTTGGAAGAAAGAAAGACATCTCAGGAATGATTAGATAATTAGTAGCTGTGGAGACCAGGCACCCCAGGTCTTTGAGGGAATGAGAGGAAGAAACTCCTGGGGCAAGCAGGGTAAGGGGGAAGCAAAAGAAAATCCTAGGTCAGAAAGAGAATTTAAGTGTAGTCTCCCTAGATACTGAGAAAAAAGAACTCTGTCAGAACTCAACATCAAGAAGCAGAAATAGGGTTTCCTAAGCTTGAGAGGGGAAAAAACCCAATGTCTGATCAAGGGAGATCATGGCAAGAAATGGAGAGGCTAAAGAATGGCTATGAAACCCAGGACCTTGAAAAGGACCTAATTAATCTGGCCATAGGGTACACCCTTAAGCAGAACAGGATAGATCTTCGCTGTCCTCTTCTAACATTAGCTGTGTTATACTCCTGAGAAATTAGCAAGTACAGTTTTCCATTGTAAGCAGAGAAATTAAATGACTTCCCAAGGCAAGTGTCTGACAATAGAGCAGGGACTCAGGAACTGCGGGCTCTGTGTCCTGTGATCAGTTGAACTACTTACTCGCTTTCTCATGCAATTATTGCAGAGGGGAAAAAGAATAAAATCTCTTAGAATTCAGTTCAATTTTGTTCCAAATTATGTATCTGCTTAAAAAAAGATTCTATTCAGTAGGAGAAGGCACAGATGGAAATACAGGAGGAAAGAGATCAATATTTGGCATCATCAATTCTATAGATTTTGTATCAAGCAAAATGGTTTTGAAATGGAACTGACAGCAACTTTTTTTTTTGTCTGGTCAGCACCCAAGTCTCTATTCTTTGTACACTTCAGTAATAATGTAATGAACGTCCCATACTACATAAAGACAGCCAGAACATCTTTCAGTAGAGGTGAATGCCAATCTTTTACTCCAGAGAAGCATGTTCTTACATTTAAAACTACTACTTCTCTAGTTCATTTGCAAACTGAGGTGCCTTTGTGGCTCCTAAATTACCGTGGGACAGATGGACTCAGGCATCTTGTCAAGAGCTTAATGGCTGAATAGAAAACATTGAGCAAAGAGCTAGGATCTAGCCTTAATATGTTCAGAAGATTCAAATAGCTTGTAAAGGAGAGGAGGGAAAAAATTAGTCCTCTAAACACCCTGTATATATCACTGTCATCAACCTTTCCAGACTCCTTTAACAGATAGCTATGAAGCAAAAATAATCCTAGAAATATAGAGATGACAGACGAATATTTGTAAGTGTTAATTGTGATGGCAATAACTTTTTCTTAACCCTAAAAAATATTGCTGCTTAAAAAATATGTTAACATTTTCTTATTTTTACTAATTTAGGAAACCATGAGGGATGGAGTTTTTTCTGTGAAAAAGCCACTGTAGTTCCTTTAAGGAGTCTGAAAGGGAAATCATTATATAAATTATATATATGTATTTATGGCACACTAGAAACTCCAGTTTTAACCAAAACTCAAAATAACAGAAGCACAAGTAGAAGAACCTTCTATTTTGTTTACCAAGGGAATGGAATGTACCTGTAGGAAGACTGGAGTTGGACGTATGTGCCCCATCCTGTTCCACTCCCTGCAGCACTGCCATGCTATCCCACATCACCCTCACAATGTTACTGTGACATAAAAAAATACCGTGTCTGGACATTGTAGAGAGCCTGGGGAATAAATACACCAATCCTTCTCCAAACAGTCATTTTTTAAACATCTACACCAAAACACTGACTGATTTAAAAGTGATCAGAGTTTTAAGTTTTAAGAAATATTTCTGCAACACACAGCTGTGCACAGCTGCTCTTGGAAGGACGAATTGAGGGAGAATTGTTGTGCCCCAAAGACTATCTGTACACACCAATGGTATATCTCATAGCAGACAAAACATGTGTTATGATACAGCTGTAGAGAGGGTGCCTACATGTAATCAGCGAGCCTGGGGAATGAAGACTGCACCAGGGAACCACCAGAATTCAACCAAGGTGGCATCAGGAATTTTTTTCACCAAGATACTGAATTGTAGATATCAGTTAAGTGAAGTTAGGACTGTGTTTCTGTACCTACGTTTGAAATATTCCTAGGGAGATAAAAAACAGTATCTTCAAGCAATCTATAATTGCCCATATAAGAGCCATTTTCCAGGTCTGAGCCCTCTAAGAAGCTGACAGAAAAAATCCCACAGAACACAAATCCTACAGAATCCCTATAAGAACAAGAAAAAAAAATTATTTTCGAGGACATGAAGAAACACTGAAAATTCTTAGGGTGATGTGCTTGTTTCTGGTTTACTATATTATTATAGAATATATTCACAGAATAGAATATATCATATAAAATACATTTACATTATTAGTTGGTAATATATTTAGTCCTAAAAAGTGCAACAGGTGTCAGTCTTACCATAATATAGATCGTCTATATCAAAGTATAAGTATTTAGTCATCATGTTCAGGTCTGTAGAATGAGAAACCTATCTCTGGTTTGCCTGTCTTAGTGCCACTGTGTGCACACAGAGATGTAGAAACCCCCAGAAGCTGCAACCAGAGACTGCAATTAGCTTCATTAGCAATTGGAGGGAAGGGGCACAGAGGTCCTTTTGTGTATTCAGCACAACAAAGCTAAGCCAGACACAATTTGGTGCAAGCTCTTTCAGCACTGCTTGCTAAATTCCCCCTACACAAAAGATTAATTCCTGAAATTGGAGAATGGCTGGACTCCGGCTTTAGGGAGTGACCTGAGTGACAAGCAAAGTGGCTGCTGGAGGTGACATTGCCTTGAAAAGTGAATGTCTTGCTCTCTAATACCAGAGAAAAAGCATTATATACTGCTTATTTTGCTTTCCCAACGTCAGGGAGTATTTGATCTTATCAGCTTCCCAGAGACAACGCCAGGAATCTTATTGACCTCAGCTCTCAAAAGAGATGAAAACACATCCTACTTCTGCACCGTGTCCCATGTCACCACCTAAGCTCAGCATCTTTGAGTGGCTCAGTCTCTTCGCAACAGGAAATATGGTAAGAAGCATTACCAACAGGAAAGAGGATCACAAGCTTTAAAGCACGATTAAACAGCATAACAATTCCTCAAAGATACTAGATTGCATGAATATTCATCAGTGATTACACCCAGTGTAAACTCAGATTCACATAAATTATAATGAAAAGGCAGCTAGCCAGTGACTGTCTACTTTTTATTGAGACAGAAAATCAACCATCAGAATTTACATAATGGAAATTCAAAGACGAGCAAGAGCAAAGAAAATTTAGGAAAAAAAATGCAGGAAACACCTGCAGGATAAAGGTGGAATACACATGGCGATCCTGGCGGATCTTCTGGGCATGACCTGTGCCCCTAATTTTTCAAAATTGAACCAAACCATGACAACGATGAGCAACACAAGATCATTATTCACAAAAATTACTTCTTCAGCAATAGTTTTCCCTGAGATGGTTTACAGAATTCCCTTTCCTATGTGCTTTCTTTACTCCTACACCCCCAAAAACACTGTGTCTCCTTTCAGCTATCTCTCCATACTTCCCTGATTTTTCACAGTTCATGAAACACTGTTGCAACACAAAATCTTATTTGCAGTTCTTTAATTGTCGTGCAACTCCAATTTAATCCATTATCCTCCTGAATATAACTTTTATTTTATCTTCAGATATTCTAGGTTTTTAAAGTAGAGGGAAAGAAAAGCAAATGATTAATGACTCCCACAAGCTCGTATTACTTAGGCATAATTTCGACTCAGCATTGGAGTCGTGAACCCCAGGCTTCTATTCTTGGTTCAAGTAGTTCCTTGTTCTGTGACTTAAGGGAAGTGAAAGCTACCGTTCTCTGTCTTTGAAACAGATATTTCCTTTATCCCTTTATTTATCCCTGGAGGTTTGAAAGGACTCACCATTCAGCATCAAACTTTGCTACAATTATTCATGCTCTACTTTGACTCCCAAAGCAGTCAACAAACTAGCAGTGAGTAGAGCTGGTTTAGCTCCAGAACTGGAAGGGGGACTGGAGATGAGCTCAGGGCTACAGCAGATGTATGGGTGTGACTGCGGACCCACGCGTATTTAACACACGCATTTGTGAGCTGGTGTACACAGACACTTAGCACGGACTTTAGGGCAGGACGAGAAAGTGGAGATAGAGTGACTGAGCTCATCCTAAGCATTTATTGAATAGACTGTATAGACAGAAAGGAACATTCATCATCTTGGTTACTTTTTACTTTTCACTGTTCAGTGCTTCGATTTTATTCTTCATATAAACTACCACTGTAATACTCTTTTGGTGTCATAGAAACAGTTTTACATTTGCTGATATATTTCAAGAAATGGTATCAAAGTGCACAGCAAATTCAAGGGAAAGGGCACAACAGTTCTGACTTGTAAATTTTTATGTTCTACTGGTCGGGAGAAATGAATTGTCTATAATCCTATTTGAAGTGCAATACACTGGGCTGTTGTTACTGCAGACACCGTGGATTTTACATGGACAAAATACTGTGTCGATACAGTTCCAGTCAGAAACAAAGAGAACTCGTGTAGAAATTAAAATCTATATAAGAATGAATATTGCAATGGCAACATTACTCATTTACATTGCTCTGCTGAGATCCATTGCAAATTCCTACAATCAACTTACTGTAGCTGATGCCAATAGGTGCTGAGTATATTGGGACTATTACATGTGCAGTTTTCTGTTCAGAAGTAAAACTAGTTCCCATCTGTAGTAAATGTACAGCTATAATGCATACATTGATTGATTTTGTTTATCTCTTCTAATTCACATGTACTGCCTGATTTTTTAAGCTTGCCATAGCTGCTGGAAGACTGACCATTTCAATGGGTAGAGATGGTATCACTACATAATTACATTAAAACAGCCTTTTACTACCTCACAGTGTTTGTTGATTTTATGTCACTGCTGCCCAGTTATCATGCAGAGATGTTGCACTGTGATGGATAAACTGCAAAGTAATGCCAAGACATCATTATTACAGACTCTTCATTTCACTAAATTAATTTCATTCGGTAGTGCCTCTATTTTTTCTTACCAGATAACAGAAAGGATTCCTTTGTCCCTCTCTTGGTGTGGGAGGGATTGTCTCCAGGAAATCTGCTCCATTCCCTGATCATTCTCCCTAACAACTGTAATTTATCAGAGAGGCATAAATTTGCAAGCACCGCAGGGGGCATGATGGTATGCCTACTCTCTCTCTCTTCCTGAATTCAGATACAAAGGGAGATGCAAGCAGATCTGGGTAGGCTGAGAAAGATGTAAATGAGAGGGTGAACCCCTCTCTATATGAGATAAGAGTCACAGGCAACACTAGGTTCTTACTGAATTCTGTAGGACTTCTATGCAAAAATACAAATGCCTTCACAACCCTGGGCATGTTCATTCGAGCATGCTGAAATCAGTCTAGACAAATTCAAGGCACATTTACTATGAGGAAGAGGACAGGAAGCAAGTAGCCTGCCCCACACAATGTTAGTTGGCCTTGTGACTGAGCAGACATTCCCCATTTTCCCCTGCTACTTCAGTGCTGAACTTACTTATGAAGAACTAAAATATTCACAGGAATGCCAGTGATTCACTACAGTGGGTCAAGCTTCACTTTTGTTTAAACTCATGGCACCGCCGTAATTTTTATGAGCTTCCAAGGACTTAATTGAAAGAAAAAGTGAATCCAGTGCACCCCTTCTAATAGTGTCTTTACATCCCTATTTTCTGTACTTTTATGTGAGCAGTGCACTGTTATTATGTGAATACCAGCAACAAATCGCAATGATTTGCAGTGTCAGTGAGTTCATAGAAAATTAATATGGACCTTTAATCTTCACTACATCCTACATCTCAAATGTAAAATTAGGAGTTCTAAGAAGATGAATTCATTGCTGTAATATGAATGAAGTATTTGACACTTTACCTCTAATATTTGTAATTTTATATATTGATATAAATTTATATATATTTAAT
This sequence comes from Dicrurus megarhynchus, assembly GCA_013399195.1. Lineage (NCBI taxonomy): Eukaryota > Metazoa > Chordata > Aves > Passeriformes > Dicruridae > Dicrurus > Dicrurus megarhynchus. Next base: position 2,386,999 of record VXAD01001742.1, read on the forward strand.
ATTTGACATATAAATATTTGTCTCATGATGAATGTTATTTATACCAAAAAGAACTACTGAAAATGGTCTCAGAACAAGGTGTTGCAATCTGAAATCCTGATAGCTACCACTGCTACAAAAAGGTAGTGAAAGGTAAAAAGGTAAGTGTAAGATGACTTTCAGCTAAGTATGCTTTAAAAGACAGAGGTCTGCCCTAAACCAAAAATTCAGCAGCAACTTAAAACAATGAGATTCTCAGTCCACTGGCTTAAAGACTACCCTTGCAAACAGTCTCAGAGAGAATTAGTCTCAAACAAAAAATCTAGTGGAATTAACTAAGGAAAGCTGCAAAACTGCTACTATCAGACTTCTCTGACACCCAAAGAACAAAGATCAACTGAACAGACACATTGGGACTTCGACTTCCACAGCTACCACTCTTCTGGAGTCAAGGATCCCCAAATCCTGCCAAGATTAAATACCTGCAGCTTGCATCCCAGTGAAGAAAACTTCAGATATAAACTATAATTTTTCAGGGTGGTATAGTCTCAAAAATCAGTGATGAACACAACACATAAACAACCAACCAGTCCCAAAACTATGACCACAGAAGTAGAAAACAAGATGAAAACACTGTCATGTCTCTCTGCTCCGCAGTGAAACATTGCAGATATGGATGGTTTGGAGCAAAGCAATGACCTATAGACAGCAGCAAATGAGGATGAATGAAGAAGCAACTAATTGGAGTACAAATACTTACATTAAGAAGACACCACAATGAGACTGTACAAGAGGAACACCAGTATCCTGATCAAGAGATATACTGGGAGACAATAAGCAGGAATAGGTCAATAGAGGGCAGAATTAGAGGATCACTGCAAGAGAGAATGCAAAGAGGGTTTTTTTTCACTCTCAGTATTTACAAAAACTCACCCCAAAAAAACATCAGCTCACAAAATTGTGATATCAGCAATGCACTAGATTGCAAAATATTGATGAGACATGAAGGCACCAAAATTCCAGACCATCTAAATAAATTCTTTCAGAACCTGAATATCAGTCAACATGCAGGAATCTGAGCTGCAAATGAAATGATAAGAGTTTTTTAGGCTGGAAACAGAATTGAGAAGCATTGCTCTCTCTTGCAATAGGTTTTCTTTCAACAGTCCTGCTAAAACGTGATGCTATGGGTGTAGATGCAGGTGATGGAAATACAGCTGGAACTGGCAGTAAGGGATACACAGCTGTTACATGAGTAGGTAGCAATGTGGGAAAGAGCAATATTACACCAATCTGAAGTCCTAAGGGTTAAAATCAAGGACTACAAGAATAAATGACTTCTCTGTTATAAGTTTCAGGGCTGTGGTGTATGACATTGATTGATATGTGATTAAAAGGGCTATTAGGACTCTCTCAGAAAGCTCTACTACCTAGGAATGATACAATCTGATACAAAGAAGGAAGATTCAATAAAAACAGTCAACAGCAAAACGTGGGGTGTCCCTAAACTTCAGGCTGGATTGGTGTTATTGAAGACAATTGCTTTAAACAAAGGTGAGAACTTTTAACAGATTTTTTTAACAAAAGCTCTCAAGCAAAACATATAAAAGAAAGCACATACATAGGAAAGCAAAACAGAACCTATGGAGGTGACTTCCATTTTAGTATTGAAGACATTGTCTATGTCCTGCTAGAGAAACCAATGAAAGACTGACATCAGCGCTCTGGTCGGGGAAAGCGTGCAAACTCTTCTTTAATGCTAAACCAAGCCCATTCTGTCATCTTATTCTTTTCAGAGAAGCAAACTAAAACCAAGGGAAACAGAAGATGTTGAAAGCTTACAATAAGGTTTTCATCCTGCCTTTTGATTCCACTTCATCACTGGCAACTTTATCACATTTCCTTAAGTGCAGGTGTAAAATCAAATTTAGCTCCAAATTACAACGTAACCAGCATCACTTTCATTGAGCATGAGTCATAGCATGTCTTGAACAGGTTATTATTCTTAGATTAAAAACAGAATCGGCAGTCTTAATTCTTTTTTGCCTTACATCAGGTGTAATTATATATACCAGGAGAGAGGGAGGGCCAAGTGGCTTTACATTCACCATTAAGATTTAACATCTACTCATTGCCAGGGAAACATCTATGCAAGGTACAGTGCAACAGAAAATTAGCTCTGATGGCTTCATATTTGCCAAAGTCACTTGACTCTTGTCAGAAAAAGCATATATTTCACCCACTAGCAGACTGCACTAGGGCCTAATTTCCCATAGCACCACAGTATTTCCTTGGCAGTGCAGGAAATACACTCAGCACTCTGCTGAGGCGCTCTATCCCCACTCCTGCCATTAGCACTGCCCTGCCATGCTGACACTCAATGAGTTGATGCTGCCTCTCCCATTCTGTAGTACTCTGTAAAGGTTTGGTAGGGACTGTAAAGCCAAAAGGTTTGAGAAGTCATCCTCTGGCTCGTGCCTTATTGAAGCAGAAAGCTGACATGCCCTGAAAGCAGAGGGATGTTGAGGAGGCAGCCAGACCTTCACATATATCTTTTTCACTGTCTGTCTGTTCCCTGTGGGAAGAGAGGGAATGACATACACCTATAAATTTAAGCCCAAATAAAAATATTCAGGTCTTTCTGTTTGCTTACTTTAATAGCTGAGACTGAGTCTGAGGGCACAGGTGCAATACTGACAGATGTTTCCTCCAATTCCATCCTTGCACTTCTCAATGCTTAATACACATACATGCACTCAGGGCCTGGCCTTCCTTGGGAAGTCCTGACATCATAACAGGGCTATTTAACCACAGCCCCAGACCTAACATGAGCTGAAAGTCTGAAATGCAGTTCCCAAATGCCCCTGGTCTGACTGTTTCATTGGCTTTGGGATAAGCAATTTATCTCTCCAGGCAAGGCTGTCACAGTGTCTCATGAGCAGGCGCCTGTTTAATGTTCTCACTCACCAGCAGCCCCTTGGTGGCCTGACATTAAATTAAGAAACAGCAGGAACAGGACTGAAAAGTTGTCCAGTCTGCGATCAGTGTCCAGCATTTAAGACTGAAAGGACCCAACTCCTGCAAGTACTTGAGCAGCCAGAACTAGTAGAGCCCTGAGGAGGGGAAAAAGAGGAATATGTAACCTGTGAAGGCAGAAAAGCAGCATGGACATCCTCATCCTGGTTATGGGATGGGACAGGAAACTGAGGAACAGGTGCAAGCGATTTGCAAGGTAGCTGGGCTTTTCTCACCACCGTGTTAGAGGTAAAAGATAACAAATTTGCAAAATGCCACTAATAAAATGAATCTCTGTGTCTGAGTTTCATTTTCAGCATCTCCTCATTAAGTAGTGAGGCAGATGGACAGCAAATCCTCTGAGTAAATTGTCTCTGCTGGCACTCACACAAGCTGGGCACGTGGCCCTTCCCCAGCTTCTACTCCAGTAACGCTGCAGCTTCTGTGCTGCACATCCAAGTTCCCAACACATTAAACAGTGCTCTTAAACAATATTATGATACAGAGATTCCATTCCACCATCTCCTATGTCATCTCTAGACTGTCAAGAAACCCATCTCTAGAAGTAAATTCATATTACTTCAACCTGTGTCCGTGTTTATGAAAACCATTAATTTCAGCCATTCACCTTCCTTTTTTTTATAAAAAGCAGTGCAATCTCAGCAAAAGGTTGGAGCCCAGGAGAAAAAGAGAGAGCACAAAAGACCAGAAAAGCAGAAAATAGAAACAATATGTATTTGCAAATAGAGAATTGTCCTGTGAATTCATGACTTTGCCATCAGGCTGATTTCTTTTCTAACTCAATGTGCAAGGCCTTGGGACTCTCATTATTAACATATGATCATATTGGACAATTCACAGTCCTAGTGTGCTGTACAGACTTTTCTATTGTAATTCCACAAACTTCAAAACCTTCTTCACAGTTTATTTAACTGAAAGGATTGCTTAACTTTTTCTAAATAAATAAATAAATAAATAAATTATCAAGTCTATTAAAGAGATTCAATTTTGCTGTTTGACAGCTGTGGGTACACAAGCTTGACCATCTGGTAATCCTAGTGTGAAAAGCAACCTAAATCCCCCTCTGTCTTCTCCAAGGCTCAGACATGCCCTATCAGTCAGCTGAAGGCTTTCCAGATACACACTGCTCAGTAACACATTCACAGTTCATACAACAAGCCCCAAGCCCTGCCCCAGAGGTAAGCACACACTTGGTTCAAGATGTTTTGTTCTGCCTGTCAAGCAGAGAAAACCTCTTTAGCTGAAAGATAATGGTTCATGTGCTGACACAGAAGGATACACAGCAGATTATTTTTGAAAAAAATTATTCTAGGAGAGAAAAAAATTGAGATAATTGTGTGTTGTACACCACTCCCACCCTCTATAAAAAGGAAAATAATTCTCTAGAAAGTGTTTCAGCTTCCCATAAGGACATGGAGTACAGATATTCATGGGAAAAGGCACATATTCCTGACACCTTGCTCATGGCTTCACATTTGGAGAGGGAATGCACACTAGTTACTCTATCTAAGGTTCAGAGCAATCCTCTCACCTCTCACCCCTTACCTTTTCATTGAAGGCAATGTCTGCCTTCCAGAAAAATCACCAATGTCTTCCACAATTTTTTAATCTTGTGCAGTCTGTTCATATATCCTTTTAACCTAGTGTTGCCAGATGAAGACTTTCTTGCTGTTCTCAGTAACACCAGGGCTTGCATTTTCCCCTGAACATGACTACTTGGTTATCGGTTGGGAGATAGTGTCCCAAGGCTGTACAAAATCTGCTCGCAAAGCAGAGAAATCAGTGACTTCTCTGAAGTTAAATCCCACACCCAAAGTCACTGTGGATGCCCTTGCTGTGAGCTCTGTGCAACATGTGTGCCCAAGATTAGACAAGATGACCAAAGACAGGACAAACATAGTTAAATTGTCTAATCTGTGACCTTTGACTGTGACAGCAGTGGTAATAATAAAATGCCTACAACCACACTTCTGAAGATTAAATTAAAAAAAAGAAAAAAGGTTTTAGTTAACCCCTCATTACTGGGGAAGGAAGGAAGCTTTCCCTGACTGATGAGCACTATTCCTCTTTTCCTGACTACTGCTTGCAGGAAAGGTACAAAGGGAAACAATACACAGCAGAAAAGCTGTCCCCAGGTTTTGGCTGCAGTTTTTTGAATTACTGGAGACAAATCACTGGGAAGGTTTAATCCTGTGGCACCAGCTTCAGTGTAGGTGGAAGAAAGGAGAACTTTGGCACGTATGCCGTTTAAAGAGTGGGAACATGCTGTGGATCCCCACTTGATGACTTCAAGGAGGGAAAAATATCCTTTGGTTTTGTCTACTTTCTGAAATCCATGCTGTGAACCCAGCAGCAGAATCTGGTTTTCATAATGCAAAAGAAACTTGCAAAGCAAAAGACTTCTATAAAAAAATATTGTATACAAGACCAGCATAATTGGGTAATGTCCTTAATAAGGCTGATATCACTTCACTTTGTTTTGTTTCATTTCATTCAACAGATCTTGCGTCTGTGGAAGAAAACCAAGCAGTTACTTTTACCATGGAGAGGATATCTAATAATGATGTTTATTTCATTTATTTATGTGAGGGTGAGGTTCAGATGTGATGACAAAAGTCCAGTCTCTACCTTTCCTTATGTGCTGGTTTTGGCAGGCATAGAATTAATTGTTTTTATAGTGGCTAGAATGGAGCTGTGTTTTTGATTTGTGCTGAACATGGGGCTAATAATACAGAGATGGTTTTGCTGTTCCTGAACAGGGCTTGCACAGAGCCAAGGCTTTTTCTGGTTTTTGTGCTGCCACACTGGTGAGGAAGTTGGGCGTGTAGGGAAGGTTGGGAGGAGACACAGCCAGGACAGGCAACCCAAACTGACCAAAGGGACCACACGACATCATGTTCAGTATATAAAGTTGGGAGAAGAAGGAGGAAGCGGGGACATTTGGAGTGGATGTTTTGTCTCCCCAAGTCAGTGTTATGCATGATGGGGCCCTGCTCTCCCAGAGGTGGCTGAACACCTGCCTGCCCATGGGAAGGTGAATTAATTCCTTGTTTTGCTTTGCTTGTGTGTGCAGCTTTTGAGTTCCCTATTAAACTGTCTTTATCTCAATCCATAAGTTTTCCAGCTTTTACCCTTCCAATTCTCTCTGATCCTGCTGGTGGGGGAGTGAGCGAGCGTCTACATGGTGCTTGGTTCTCAGCTGGGGTAAAACCACACCACCTTAGAACAAATACAGACTTGTGACCCACAAATGCTACATGAAAATCACATAGAAAAAATATGTATTTCATATCTGGAATACTTTTTCTCTGGCAAAAAAAACCAACAAGCCAAACAAACCAACAAACCAAAACCAGGTCAAACAAACTCACTAGGTTCAATTTACAAGTAGGATGCTGTCTCTCCCAACTCCAATACACAGGCTGTGGAGTTTTACTCAGACCCAAGAAATGCAAACCAAAAGTAATTTTCATTAAACATTTGGATGAAAACTGCAGCCATTTAAGAATGATTTCAAGAACAGTGCAACTGTATGTGCAGCAGGGCACTCAGGCAGTGATGCTAGCTGGACTGTCCCTCCATGTACATCACCCTCAGAGGGTCACACCTTCACTTCTCCTCTAGTAGCTCATTGCTATGTCTTTTCTAATTTCTTTTTGTTTCTTTCTTCAGTACACCAAGGGACTCATCTCCAAAGCCATGACAGGTCCTGAATGTAAGCAGTACTTCTAGTCACAAAGAAATTACCCTTGTGGCTTAGTTCCCATGTAGCTCCTATACACAGACTATAATAAAAACCAGCCACCATGGACTCCACATGTCTTCCACCTTTTTCTACTGAAGAGATGTATTGGCTTTGTGTGACAAATTTCCTGTAGTGGAGGACTATGGGGATAGCTTCCATGAGAAGCTCTCAGAAGCTTCCCCCATATCCTACAGAGCCAGTGCCAGCCAGCTCCAAGACGGACCCATCAGCGATGGTGGCAGAGCCTCTGGCATAATGTATTTAAGAAGGGGAAAAAACAGCAACTGCAGCCAGAAATAATAGTGAGACCATGTGAGAGGAAAAGCCCCGCAGACACCAAAGTCAGTGTAGAAGGAGGGGCAGGAGGTGCTCCAGGTGCCAGAGCTGAGACTCCCTTCCAGCCGCTGGTGCAGCCCATGGTGAGGCAGCTGTGCCCTTGCAGCCCACGGAGGTCCGCAGGGAGGCAGAGATCTACCTGCAGCCCCTCGAGGATCCCATTCTGGAGCAGGTGGATGCCCAAAGGAGGCTGTGACCCTGGGGAAGCCCATGCTGGAGAAGGCTCCTGGCAGGAACTGTGGCCCAGTGGAGAGAGGAGCCCAAGCTGGAGCAGTCTGTTCCTGAAGGACTGTACCCTGTGGAAGAGACCCATGCTGGAGCAGTACATGAAGAGCAGCCCATGGGAAGTAATCACACTGGAGAAGTTTGTTGAGGACTGTCTCCTGTGGGAGGGACCCCATGCTGGAGGAGGGGAAGAGTGTGAAGAATCTTTCCCCTGAGGAGGAAGGAGCAGCAGGGACAATGTGTGATGAGCTGACCACAGCCCCCACTCCCCATCCTTCCACCCTGCTGGGTGGGAGGAGGTAGAGAAAGCAGGAGTGAAGCTGAGCCTAGGAAGGAGGGAGGGGTGGGAAGCAGGTGTCTTAGGTTTTGATTTTATTTCCCATTATCCTACTCTGCTACCTTTGGTAATAAATTAAACTAATTTTCCCAAGTCAGGTCTTTTTTGCCCATGATAGTAATTGGTGAGAGATCTCTCTGTGTCCATATCTCAACCAAAATGCTGTTCATCATATGTACTCCCCCCTGTCCAGCTGAGGACCAGAGGGATAAAGTGGCTTGGTGGGCACCTGGTGTCAATCCATAGTCCACCCACTACAAGAACTTCTTCAATAAGCATTCCTCTGCTAACATAAATCATGTGCATCTGTTCTTAGGTTTGTATTTTAGTGTGTTACTGTGAAACTGGTTCTGAAATCAAATCAAAGTTGCTGAAGTACATTACTTGCATTCATGTGTATCCTAATACAGGAGGAATCCTAAAATCTTAGTAATGACAAGCTATTAGGAGCTACATTACTTAAGATACCTAAAATGCTGATTTTCATTAAAGCTAGAATGACCTTAGCTGAAAGATCAAGGTTATTAAAGCGTATGTTTGGGATTTCTTTCCAGGAAGTTTAGTATTTAAAAGTACTAAAGCACAATATTAAAGCAATATTAATAAAATAGTGATTAGAATATTAGCAATAATAGCAATGCTTGTAGTAGAACAGGAACCAAAGCTATTTACAGAGTGTTAAAATCTCACATCCAGAGACAGCATAAATGAGGAAAAAAGACTAACCCTTAGCTGGGAATTCAATTGCTAGTTACTCCATTAAACAATCTCATTTTGGAGGACAAAGTGCCTGAAAAGGCATTACCTATCCTTACAGAAGTTATCATTGTGGAAAGATACCATCTCCTGTTCCTTTTTGCAGGATGTAATATGTTAAATCACTTGCAAAACAAAACAACACAGGGATAAGCATCTATTTCTTAGAAAAGACACTGAGAATCATTTGCACAAAATGAACCTGGACATTTTTCATCAGCAGATCCTAATAAGCAAAGTACATTTCAGATTTCATCCATAGTATCAGCAAAATATCACAGGCAGAAGGAAAAAAAACCCATATATCCTGTAACTTTTCTTCCCCATGGATACTGTTTTACAAAATTCTTCTTCAGACACCACTTTGGAGCTTCCTTTTTGCCACATGGTGCGTAGTGTAAACCGATGCTCCATCTTTTCACAAGAATGTAAACAAACAAATACAAAAGGAGTAAACAGCATCTGCAGGCACCCATACACCATTTCATTGAAGTGTGATGCCTGGATCCCATTAAAAGGCCTTAACTGTGGGAATTCACAAACTCCTCTTTCTGATAGGCAGAGAGGGAGAACCTTCTCATGACAGTTGTTGGTTCAAAGAGGGAAACATTTTGTTTACTCTGAGATTATATAACAACCTTATTAGTTCAACCTCCCTTTAGAGAAGTACAAGTTAAAAAAGAAACCTGTTGTTATCCATTCTCTGGTCTGGAAGGGACTTTAAAGATTTTCTAGGTCCAATCCCACTGCCAGGGGCAAGGATGCCACTCATTAGACCCATCCAATTTGCTCAGAGCCCCATCCAATCCAGCCTTGAGCAGTTCCAGGGATGGGGCAGCCACAGCTTCTCTGGGCAACCTGTTCACCAATCTTAAACTGAAGTATTTCTTCCAATACCTAATCTAAACCTATCCTCTTTCAGTTTGAAGCCTTTCCCCTTTGTCCTGTTACTACATGTCTCTGTCAGAAGTTGCGTTCCAGCTCTCATGTAGCTGCTTAAGGTACTCTAAGGTCCTCATGAAATCTCTCCAAGCTAAAGAACTCCAACTCTCTCAGCCTGTCTTCAGAGGAGATCTTCACCAGCTCTCTGACCACCTTTGTGGACTCCTCTGGACCCACTCTAACACATTCACATCCTTCTTATATTTGGGGCCCCAGAGCTGGATGCAGCACTAGAGGTGGGGTCTCACAGAAGCAGGGACCTGCTGCCCATACTGTTCTGGATGCAGCCCAGGAAGTAAGTGGTTGTGTGAAATACAAGGATTGCGTGAAATACAAGGATATGAATAGGGTGAAAAGAATATTTTTTCTCCAATACATTTACTCCCAGTGTCAGACTGAGTTGCTGAGCAAAAAAATGCTGCCATTTCTAGCATTGCTGAACATTTTAAAGTTTAAAACAATTCTGGAAGAAATGTAATGAAAAAGGTCATCAGAGAGTTAAGATAGGAAGCTACAGATTGGACCAGCTTTAAGAAATACAGAAATACAGACAGCTCTATGTCTTTTGTTGAGTAGTCCTAAATTCATTAAGACAGGCACTTCAATGCATGTGTAAACTTCTTACTTAAAACATCAGTACTGCATGTAAAAGATTCCTTCTTTTATTCTCTGTATTCTCTGGATGATACTGCTCAGACAAAAACCAATCTTTTTCTTTCTTTACACTCTCTCATAAGGAAAATCAGAGCTTGAAAGGGCTTTAAAAGAAAACCAAACCTAATATCTGTTACAAGGTCTGAGTCATAGCTGCAATTAGTTGAATGGAGCTGCCTTTCAGCTTACCCTACAGCTACCAATTTAAACAATAGACTATTTAAAATGTTGCTTACCTTATAAATGTAATAATTACTCACTCTAAGGAAGATTCAATCTGGCATAAATACTAGGTACACAAGTGAAATCATGTATGAATTGTGCTACTAACAATATTCATCATTTCCCAATCCTGTTACATGCTATTGATGGTTATCACCATTGATTTACTTATCTAGCTAAAACATCTTGTATGAATTATGATGTAAATCTTTAAAGGTAAGCTTCAGAATGTAACACAAACTAAAAGGGGGAGGAAATCACTGAGATATTTTTATTTTTAAGAAGGAAGAAACTGTGGTCTTGAGAAGGTCAAAAGTAGTGTTATGAGAAGTGACTGCAAAAATACCGTCATGTGGTAGCACCACATTATTAATTCAGTGACTCCAGAGCAGACGGGCTTCATTTGCAAAGGAGAAAATCACTTTCTGTCCCTAGCTCAGGCCTCTGAGACTCAACCTCATCAATAAATGTTCTGCTGGCTGCCTCAGGTCTTCAGTGCAACAGCAGAGCAAATCCTACACACTTCCACTTATGCCTCAGTGATACCCAGGTCCCACCCTTATTTTCAGTGGGAATTTAAAAGAGGAAACAATTCTGTTGATGATGTGCAAAATGGGGCAGCGATGTCTCCTTGCTCTCGTTTAGCGGTTGGTTCAGCAGGTTAACGGGAGCCAGGAGCAGTGGGAAATGGATTTGCACCACTGAAGTGAGCAGCTGTGATTCAGAACATATCAAAGCAACAGCTTGCTTGGGTTAGAAGTTATCATTCCCACAGAGTCAACTTTGTTTATAAATCCTCACTGCTCCTGTTTTCTGGATTAGGAATGCAGAATTACACACACTCTCCATAACAATTAGGCATGTTTGCATGAATAACCATCATGAATAAACCATGAAATCACTCCCATTTGGAAGAGAAAGAACTTGAACAAATCCCCTCTGCTGAGAAGACGAAGTTCTGAATACAGCATGTAGCTACGTTCATTTGTCCTGTTTGTATTACGGTCACATGTGAAATTAATTATGTGAAGCACTATATGTCTATAGCTGATGATATAATAATTACAATGCAAATAAAAAAAAATAGAAAGCATGTTACAGTAATACTCATGGCTTAAATCAGTAATTTGTTCTATCTGATAAAGCAGGCAAAATAGTATGAAACAGAATTAATGAAAAGTACTGCAAATTACATATTATAAAGACTTGTGCCAATTTTATAGCAGGTGTGGACTAGGAACTGAAACCCAAGAGCAGCAAGGCAATTGAGCAGATTACATTTATATTTCTGTCTTCTTGCTCCTAGGCTACTCAAAGCGCTGGAATGAGCCTGGTGTAATTAATAGTCATGGACTTGATGGGATACAGTGGCCACCCAATGCTCTTCTACAAAAGCTTTTTGCAAGAGAAACTTCTTGAAGCTGGGGGAAAAATAGCCTTGTGGGCTCTATAGCATCTGTGGCATTTTTATGTGGTAGGAAGTAGAGAGAAGGTAAAGATTTCCCCCAAGTAATCACTGAAAGATGTTCTAATTCTACAGTAAATTATTGTTAATGTTTTTAGAGCATTTCTTTCCTTACCTACAGGAGCAGTGCATCTTGAATTCTCTGTGAAGAGCTTATTTTAATTTCATGAACACTTCTTCATAAAATTATAATGACCTGGATTCAGACTTGAGGAACAATTGGCATTCTTCCCATTGAGTAAAAACTAAGCTGTTATTGTTAGGGGTACCCAACCCTATTTCTACTGGTGTTAATCTACCAAATGGGTTAGCAGAGCTCTTTATCTCTCTCCACAGACAATTACTGTCAACATTTTCTAGAGCTGATCTGTACAGTTTATTCACGATAACAGTTTGAGGCCTTGCACTACATCCAGGTTGTTTCTTCTTCTTCTTCCAGACAAATAATGAGCATTTTCTACTGCTGTCATTTCTTACAGAAAGTACATTAATCCATTTTCATAGCCCATCTCAACCACCTGGGTGGATGGATTCTGCCTCCAAATACAAGTCTCCAACTGAAAAGGCTCACAGCTGTTGTCAGTATTCACCACTTGGGTCTCATTTTGACACAACATATTTTTTCTGTTTAGCTACCATTTGAATGGTGTTTTTGCTGATAAAAGGTGATAGAAAGTGTCCTGGGAGTAGATCACTACAGGAAAAAAGTAATAATTGCTGCTGGGCTATGTAAGGACACAGACCTTGCTGGAAGAACAAGGTCTAGGAAAGGTAACATAAGACTTACAAAAACATGTAATTCCCCTGTGAAGGATTTCTGTTTTCCCTTATTCTCAAAACTGCCTGACAGATCCTAACATTCTTTTCTGTTGATAGAAATGTTACATAAATTACAGCTACCACCCTCTGTGTTAGTTTAACACCAGAGGCAATTGATCTGAAGACTACAAGGATCATAATAGTCTTACTTCTCCTTCTTTGGAGAGACATTTTCTGAATGTAGAAGATTAAGTCAAAGTAACTCAAGTGATCTAATGAGAAAGCAGCAAGTGAGTTGAAATATCAGCAGAGGTGATATGGCTCCCAGTTCAACATTTTGGCCTCTTCTGAAGTATGTGTGGATATGTGTGCACAACTGATACCACACTCAGAGAGTTTTAAAAGTTTCCACTGACACACATTTTGCCAGACCTTTGGAAGATTTGGGAAAGTGAGAGATGATAATTTTTACAAGTATTATTTTTTTTACATGGAATGCCAAACCATTTAATCCCCAAACCTGTTGCTATTTCTGTGGAGATTTTTTTTGCACTTTCATGATTTAAATCCTTTCAGTTTACTATTTACACCATGAATGTCTCCTAGCCACATATAAATACATGTTTTGAGGAGGGTTTTTTTACCTTAAGTCATTACATGGAACTGTATGATGAAAGAAAGCAGTTTTGTCTGGTTTGGGGTTTTTTTTTCTCCTCCATATTCCTAAGTTTTTGATGTTGACTTTTAATGTCTTCCACATAATTTACATATCTTATTGTTTTCTAAAATGCTGTGTGTCCACAGTGATCAGTGCTTAAACCAGTACTGGAGAAAGTAACCAAACCTCTGTCCCCCAGCCTCGGGGAATGCAGGAAAAAACTTTACTCAGGTAACTGAAACTGAGCTACTAATTCCAAACTTCCTTTTCTATTGTCCTCACAGAGAGTGTGAGAGAAGCACGGTTCAGTGAAACCTCAGCAAGAAAAGGTTCCAAAATGGGGAGGAGGCGACTAATGCAGGTCTCCCTGTCTTCCTTAAAATTTAAGTTTCCAGAATAATTCACAATAGAAGACGAGGCGTGAAAATGTGTACTAAAGTCATGTGCTATGTACTGCCCTCAGACCATATTTGCTGCTATCTCACAATCGAGCACCACTTGAAAACATCTAAGGGAACAAGTATTGCACAATAGCCTGAGCCAGATCTGACTGTCAGCAACAAGGAAATATAAAATGATTTCTCAGCATCACTCAGATTGTAACTGTTTCAATAATCTTCACAAGAAGGACTGTTTTTTCCTAAGGCAAATTTTGCTTTTCCAGGGAGAAACATGTCTTTCTTTGGATGTCTTTATTTTAATGCACTTGAAGTTAGCTCTTCAGAGGCATACAATGAATATCCGATGCACCTTCGGCCTGCCTGTACTCTGAAGTAATTTACACCACCACTTACATTTAATTCATCATGGTTTTTTTTACTCCTGCTGTGAGCATATTTTCCTTGGAATCATAGAATCATTAAGGTTGGAAGAGACCTCAAGGATTGTCAAGTCCAAGCATTAACCCAGCACTGCCAGGTCCCCCAATAAATCATGTCTCTAAGCACCACATCCACATGTTTCTTGAACATTTCCAGGGATAGTGACTCCACCACTTCCCTGGGCAGCCTGTTGCAATGCCTGACCATGCTTTCAGTGAAGAAATTTTTCTTAATATCCAATCTAATGGTTGGGAATGTATTTCCAATGTGGTTACAGGAGAAACAGAAAGATAAACTTCAGCCAAATATATCAGGGATTATAAATTCCCTCAAAGAAATTAAGATATGAGAGACTCTGTTCCTTTAGTCTAAACCTTCATTTAATAAGGCCTTTCTTAAAGGATAAAATCTCAGCACTGTGTTTATAAGTTTTGGGGGGTTTTTTCTTCCTAATTTCTATTAATACATGAAATATAAAACTGCCATGAATCATCTTACTCATTGACTTATGTCTGGCTAAGAAGAGTAAGAAGGAGCATGAAACTGGAACAATAGAATAACTTATCTAATTTCTACTTTTGAACCCGTATATGAATAATTTATCTAATTTCTACTTTTGAACCCATATATTTGTCACTTTTCCATTTTTTTTCTCCTTTTAAAGTCCTTCCAAACTCTCAGCATCCACTGTATTTTTACACTGGGTTCCAGTGATACTTTCAGTAATATGTCCTTTCATCAGGCTTAGAAGAATGCCTTTCAGCTTCCCTAAATGCCCCTTTGGTGGAATGTGTAGGAAAATTTTGAGACAGGCAGAAAATTTACCTTCTTAAGAATGTTTAACACTGCAGCCTCTTAAATCATGCATTTCCTAAAGGAAACAGCTTCAATCTTCTAAATCTGTCATCCTGAAAGCCTTTTTGCCTCTACTCACTAGTGACCTTCACATAAACAAAAAGCTGATGAATTTTGAGAGAGGTGTAATAGGTTAGTTTTTGCTCTAGGCTGATAACATTTTAGACCTAACAAGTATTTACAAAAGGGGGAAAATACTCCTTCTTATTTGTTTTTAATCTAAACAGGAACTGGTATAATCTGGTAAAGAAAGGAGGAGAACAAAGTAATTTTTTTTCTCCTTGGAAGAAGGAATTAAACAGGGCAAAATAAAGTCTTCCCTGATGAACAAGAAGAGTTGAACCCTGAAGAAGATTAGTTCTTTGAGGGGGAAAGTTGCTGAACACAGGGAAGATCCTATGAAAAACACAGGACAGTGGTTTCCAGATGATGAGGTATTTGAGTAAAGGAGGCTTAGACTGGGACTGATTGGCAAAAGGCAAAGGGAAAGAGAAGACAGTGACACAACTCTCTGGAATGATGAGGAAGGACAACAGTGGTCCATAAGCAAGACTGGAAGGGAAGGATGGAGACAGATACAGTGAGGACACTACTGTAGTGGTGGGAAATCACACTGCAATTTGTGTAGGACCAAAATGAGGCCCTATGATTTTCTTGGTCTTTCTGCTATCCTTTGCTTTTAAACAAAATCTGCTTATGTATCATTGATATAGAATTGTTCTGATATTGCATTGCCTTTAACTCACTATGCAAAGGCAAATTCTCACAGGGCATAGCATTGAACTTCTGAGAGGCACGGAAAGGAAAAGAAGGGGAAAAAAATTGAAGAAGATCTGGAAGATTTGAAACAGTAAGGCTAGCCATTTTTTTGAGCTGTGTATCAAGGTATCCACTAAAAGATGCGCACTGCAAGAGAAACAGACAGTATTTCAATGAGAAAATATCACTGCAGGGATCAGAGACACGAGAACCATGTTGAAAAGTAGTGATACACAGATAAGTTTGATGCAAAGCCAGAAACTAGCATCAAATGTCAGCAGTGGAGAGATTGCAAGTGCGTGAAGAGAAAGAACCATGGCAGATGCAATTTAGGCATAATAAAACTGAAATGAGTAAGACCAGAATAAACTAGGAAAGCCCAGAAGTGATTCACTGCTGTTGACAGTTAGCAAGGAGAGAGAAGAGATACTTTGCTGGGCATTTGGGGGTAATGGGAGGGGTTGAGGTGGTATTCTGTCCAGTCAATTGCAAGATCAATGACAAGGGACTTTGTCCACTGAAGGTTAAACAGTCTGTGTAGTCATACAGTTAGAAAAAATACTACTTTCTCTTTATTTCTCCTCCCACACATTCTTAATTGGTTGCACATTGCCTTAATCTGTGTAATACTCGGGGCTTTCCTTCTGAAGTCCTTCATGTGCAATGGTATTGGGAGCAAGCTGTTCCCCTTGACACATCTCACCCATCCAGTTGCTGTGGCAGTACCTCTAGCCCTTTTGAACCATTTGAACTGCTTTTCCTTTCACTCACCCTTAGTGCCCCTCCTTAGTCCCTAAATTTTGGTTAGTATCTAAATCCTGTGTTAGGGATTAAACTGTGCTTACAGGTAATAACAGTAAAAATTCATCTTTTAGACAGCCATTGTTTCCTTGTAAGATGCATGTGCCAAGCTTATCAGCTGTGATTGACAAGTGCTCCTGCCAGCTCTGTTGGCAAAATAGCAAGAACAATCAATGGAGGAGATGAAGAAGATCCTGAAGAAACTACGAAATCACTTTGGAAAAGGTAATCAGGAACACCTTATGCACTGGAGAAGACACCCAGAAGTGAATGCTCAGCTAGAGATAGCCCCATGACTTCTCTTCCTGACTGATTATTGGGAAAAGTTTTTCTTTCCTCTTTTTTTCTCACTCTTTTTTTTTTAAACTTTTCCATTAGAGCTGATGTATTCCAACAACTATGGACCAAAAAAAAATATGCTTTTTGAATCTTTGTTTCATCATCCTGTGTGAAACTATATCCTGATGGGAGACAATCCATACATTCATGATTTATTAGCCTGTCAAGAAATCTTTAAAACATTTTTCTATATTAAATATATAACTTCTCCTAAAAACAGAAGAGAGCAAACATTCTCCCTTAGCTTAATACTGCTAAAAACAATTACCTAGCAACAATCTACAGGTTACAATTAAATCCAAGCTCGTCTTTAGGTTGAGAAGTATTACATCTTTGGTGTGAAAAAGAATGAAATAAACATTCGCTTAATCATCCCAATTTTTGTGAAATTTGACCTCTTTAGAAAATCTCATCAACATTTAAATCTACCTGGGAAATTCTCAGGATCAAGTCACCTGTTTTGGTCAGACAGCTAAGAGTGATTAGATCTTCACAGATTCCCTGGTAACCAGCTTCTAACTTTTAAAAACTTGGTAATTATCTTAAACAATCTCTGACACTTAGATTGCTTGCTAGTTTACCATGAATTATAGAGACATTGCAAACTTATTGTGGATGTACTGTATAAATATTTGTTAATTATTACTCAGCAAATATCCCCCTAAGATGCATTAGGGACTCTATTATTTATATTGACATTTTTTGGTGAATCCCTGGCAGCAGTTCAGGTCTTTCAGAGCCACACCTACACTTCTAGGCTCACATTCAGTCTTTCTTCTTCTTTCTACCCAAGTGTATCCCTGAGATGATCCCATACTTTTGGGTCCTTTTTAAGGTTTATGATTCAGTCAGCTGTTCAGCTGCATAACTGTATGTGTCTAATCTCAGGTGATCTGAACTGGTTTCTCATAGGATCATAGAATAGCTTGGATTGGAAGACTCCCTTAAAGAGCATCTGGTTCCAACCACCCTGCCATGGAAGGGACACCGCCCACCAGACCAGTTTGCTCAAAGCCCTGTCCAAACTTGAACACTTCCCAGAATGGAGCATCCACAGCTTCTCTGAGCAACCTGTGCCAGTGCCTCACTGCCCTCTGAGTAAAGAACTTCTTCCTAACATCTGATCTAAATCTCTCCTGTTTTAATTTAAACCATTCCTCCTTGTTCTCATTTATCTAGATTTACTATCTGATAGGGACCAAGATCAGATGAAGACCCTGTGCCTCAAGCTAAAAAACTCAACATGAGTTCTCTCTTTTTTTTTGTCCTTGCAGCACCTGCCTACACTGTGAAAGCTGCACAGAGCTCAGAAAAGAACCAGACCTAAGTATGCAGCCCTTAATTTGTTCTCTCATAATTTTAAAGCAATTAAAAAAAAGTATAACAATTGAACACCATTTAAGTAATGGGCTGATCTACCAGCTGGGCAAGAGAGAAACATGCTGCAAACAGCTCAGTACAATTGCTCACTGCTTATTTTTTGTATATTAATTAAGTAATTTAGAAGCAAGAACGAAGACAAAAACAAAGGAAAACAAATTGGATGATCTCACAGACCCACAAACTCTTGCTCTTGCCTCGTCTCCAGGGCATCTTGGCTGACCCTTCACAACAGCTTGTTCCTCCTCCCCACATTTTTATGTATTCCTTCTGTTACATGCAAAAGGAAAGGAGAGAAAAAGATGCCTGACCAGCATTAAAAATCCCATCTTTCCTGCTTGGAAGGACAGGATTAATTTTACCAGATGGAAATGTCTGTAAGAGAGAGACCTACATCTCAGCTAGTCACCTAAGCTTTTTCTGGCAAATGGAGAGAAACTGGCACTTTCAGGACACAATTAATCTCATCCCATGTAGATATTTAAACTAGGTCATATGAATCATGCCTTAGAAGAGACAATTCCTCTCTACTGACACTAAAGGGAGCCTGAAATCACTAGATATAGATGTTTACATCGGTTATGTCTAAAGTTAAGTGAGCTGGGTGTCACCTGAGCTCATTAGATAGATTTCTTGCTTTAGAGGCAAAATGTGTTATATTCATCTTTTGGTTCCACACATGGCTAGAAACAAGCTCACGGCCTTTGTGTCACTGTTTTTAATAGCCCAAGCACTACAAGAGATGTATGAACGTATCATGTGATTTACTACAAAAGCAGGTTTTCATAAGAAATTAATAAAATCTCCAAGGCACATAGCAGAGAGTGTATGAAAGTACTGATCAGCACTTCCAACATCTTCTCAGCAAGAATTCAGGTTCTTGATTTCACAGATCATCTAGTAAAATTGAAATAATCTTTCAAAGTCTTAACATTCCCCTTTTCTAGAAAAATTATGCAGTATGATTTAATTCTAATAAAATCACATTTCATATAATGTCCAGTCAGCTGGTAGCTGATATCGTAATAATCTAAGGATATAAGGGAGACCAAAGAGCATTGAGTACCCAGAAGCATATCTGCTGCTTTTCAGCCACTGGAGATGCTGCAATACAAGAAACCATCTCTTCCATACCAGCTTTGTTTCACTCACAATTTATTCACTTTTCCATTTTAACCAGGAGATCCCTATTTTGTGAGAAGTTCGACCCTTCAAGACTTCCTGACTTTTTCTTAGGGGTCAACTAGAGATAGATTTCTAAATAGGAATTTAAACAAGGACTAGGTTTAAAGAGATTCAGGAATCTCTACTGTGCTAGTCATGGGTAATTAGCCAAGCACTTAGCATGGAGCTGCTGGTAAAATAGATACTAATTTCTGAAGGAAAGAAATACACATAATGCTAAATCAATGGAAAACAGATACTGGCAAGGTAAATATCATCAATTCTTTTTTCAGATGGGATTATAAATTTGGCTGACACTGGTAAAAACATTGGCATAATACGCTTAGACTTCTATAAATCATTTAACCCAGCATTTCATGGTATTTTACTAATAAAAAAATAAAAATGGCACACATTAAATGGATTAAAAAGTGTCTAATTGAGAGGATTTAGCATGTAACTACAAATGGGTTGATCACCTGTGTTTGGCAGGATCCTCAGGGTCTGATCCTGGCCCTATTCTTTTCAAATGCCGACCAACATGGGAGAAAATTCAGTCACTTACTACTGCCCATTTTCAGCAATGACAGAAATGAGGTATTGTGGCAAATGGTACAGAAGACAGGTCACTGATACAGGTCAATGTAATTTTTAACACAGACAGCAATAAAGTCCTAACTCTGGGAATAAAGCAACTCTTCCTTACAGGCACTTTGCAGAGAGGTCTGGTGCGAAGCAGATGGCAATCCTGCTGGCTATGGGGCAGGACACGAACGCCCAGTTCAGCCATGTGGCTAAAGGAGCCACTCTAATCCTGGACATGCACACGGTAATTTTTGTGGGAGCCAGAACATTTATTATTTCTGCACAGGGCTGCAACTGCTCTGAGGCTCCATGCAGCTGTGGCAGGCATGGCTCAGCATTCCTGCTGTGAAACCAGGGAGAGCTCAAAGACTGGTCATGAGACAGATGAGAGCTCTGACAACCATGCCTTGCAGTAAGAGATGCCAGGAGCTCAGCGTATTTACTTAATCAAAGAGATGATTAGATGATATCTCTGCTGTAGCCCAGAGCTACTGACAGGGGCACAACCCTTTGCAGTGGGCTCCTCAGTCCAGCAGATTAAGAGGCAAAAAACTGAAAGGCACTCAAAGCTGGAAGCTGACACTAGATTAATTCGACTAGAAATATGGCACATGCCTCCAAAAGACTAATTAACCCCTGGAATAATACATTTGTAAAGGTGTGAGAGGTTCCGATCATCAGAAATTATTCAACAGAAACAGAATGTTTTTCTAATAGGTAGGGCAGGTGTCAAGAGATGGATCCTTCCTCCAACAGCTCATGTTAGTTATACAGTCTGCTCTGACAAACTAGATTAACTGTGATTGTTCTACCCAACTTGAAAACTTGGCCATTTGATTTTGTTTGCAAAGGAAAACTGAAGTTTTGAAAACAAATCTGAGCAGGCTGAAAATCCTGTCCAAAATATCTGCAAATATGTGTGAAGTATCTACAGTATTTCTCTTCATCTGTTCTGCAACTTGGATGAAAATGCTTTTCTGAATTTTACTTCGCCAGTTAATCTTCTTTTTCAAAAGCTTTTATGAACCTTGTGCTATCAAGGGCAGGAAAGTCTTTCTAACTACTTCTCTGCAGAGATTCCTGTTTGAAATTTGAGAGGTTTGCTTCTTTGGTGAGCGTGAGACTAAAAAAATTTTTTTGCTTTATGGGATTCAGATTTTGTTTTACTTGTCTTTCCAGAAAAAGTCTCAAAGCTACTCAGTTATCAGGAGAATTTATACTATTTCAAACACTTAGATCTGTCTGGAGGAGAAAATGAAAAATCAGCCACTTCTTCCTCCTCATCTGAGAAAACAGTGATGGCTATGCCTTTAATAATAGTTTTTTTTTCATTCTGTAACTTCTGTATTAGCCATTAATCTGTAGCTATAACATTATTTTGACATGTGAACACAGGTGCAATGCAGACTGCCTGCACTGAATGTATTCCAGAGTTCATTTCTTTGGTGTGAGTCCACAAGAGAAAAAACATATCAGTTCTCCTTTTGGAATCTTCTTTTGCAGCTTCACTTGCAAAAGACACTTTCCTTGTCTCCAACTGTCTGTAAAGATATCATGGAAGGAAAGGGATGGGGGCTTCCCCTTCTGAAAACGGATACAAGCATTTCGTGCACTCATCCCATACCGAAAACATGGCACCAAACCATCCCAGCATGTCCAAAACGTACATATACAGCCAGTAGCAGCGGCGTTAAGAGAGGACAATGGCGACCCAGGGAAACACAACCTGCCACTCAACCACACACTATTACATCTTAGAGCCAACAAATGGGACAGGGAAAACAGAGGAAGTTGAAAGTCAGTGTAGATAGAAGATAACCAGGAGAGAACTCCGGGCAGCCTTCAGTTGTGGCAAGCTATTGTCAACTCCATCCATCACCGATTAATGGTCTCCTGCACTTCTCCCCATCCACGTAACAGGAGCCACGGGGTTTCCCAAAAAAAACCCCTTACTTTTGCCTGCATTTTGTAGGCAGCGTTGCAATCAGGATTGTTGATCTAATTTCTATGCAATCTCATAAAAATCACACAAACACTGGCATCTTAAGCACACAGGGCAAGCCCATCAGCAGTGATTTAATGGTAGAGGATTTAACTCTTCATCATTTTAATGTAAACATAAAATTGTCACATACAGACATGATATTATATTCTAGTTCCTTGCACATATTTAAAACCCAATAAATTGAAATACTTTTGCAGTCCTAGATCTTTTCTAATTCTCCTCTAACAAAAAGGCCAATTATATATCTCTGATAGGCATAGCTCATTAGATAATCTCTAATGAGTCCACATTAAAATGGGAGACACAAAGTGGAAATGAAATATTTTTCTCAGTATTATTATCTATCCAGAAATTTCTGAATGAAGAAATCAGTGCCTAGCTTCTGCACCTTCCAGCCACTATTTTTGTGACTAATTCTTCTAACTTTAGATGAGTGCCCCTTATGCCCATAGCAAAATATTCGTATTTGCTTAGAGTTCATAAAGAATTCTTAGTAGCGGATTTAATTCCTTGCACTGTGCTTGTCATTTTAGCATCTCTGTACCTATTCACACATTTGTAATGGCCTTTAAGGGAATATTATTTTAGTCTATGGGTTAAATATATTCCCAGTCTTATCATATCTAAAAAACCAGAGCTGCTGCTGTGTTATTAATCTACTCTAATTACCTCTTTCATTCATAACTTGTTATGGTCATGTACTGTAAATCAGCACTTGAAGCTGGGAGGAGCGGTAAAGTATATACATAAGTATTATAAATGCTTACAAATCTCCCCAAGTTTGATTTTAAAAGAGGAAAAATCAATCTTCAACATTCAAACAATGTACTTCTTACTCAAGACAGAACAATTGTATGAACAGTATGAGACTGGATTCAGATTTCCTGATGAATTCCTATTAATGTCACTGATGTGACTGCAAAAACTGGCCATAAATGAGAACTTTACCTTTCTGTGCATCATAAGCACAGGTAGTACTGCAAGCTACCAAAAGAAAGAAATGCTGTGTTTTTAATGTCAAAATTTGGAGAGATCTTTCTCTGTAGAAGTTGGTCCAAGAAATCACTAACTCCTTTTTTCGCAATGAGTTATGACTTCCCTAAAATTCCATCTTTGTCTAGCAAAAGTATGACAACAATACAAAGGGCTCAGTTGGCTGTAGCTCTGGAGGCTAGATCCCACAGGTGTTACACAAGTCCCTTAGAAAGTTCAAGGTCTTGCTCATTTTACGGCCTAGGCAAACATTTTATAGCAGATGAAAAGATATGTTACAGAAATGCAACTAGATATTCACAACCTATATAATATTATCCTCTTCCTTATCCTCAAACCTCTCAAGGTGGAAATTCCACACCAGCTTGCTTTGCTTTCTAGTACTAACACACATTTTGCCTTGCTATCCTAAGGTAGCAGAGGAACTGTACTTTGACCTGCCACTTGCAGTTATGTCTCTGAAGTTATGAATAAAGTAAGTCAGACTGTCAGACATAATCAGAACTACAAAAAGGAGTAAACTCAAATAAAGTTGCTCATGAGTCAATTCTTAATTACATTAGGAAAACTGAGAAACCAATCTTTCCTGCTTAGTCCTTTTAAAATGCTACATCAAAGCCATTCCTGTGGCTTTTGAACTGTTCCTCACTTCATCGAGAAGTGCTAGATGATGGTGCATGATTGAACATTTTAAGGAGAAAAATATGCATAAGAAACCAAGGATCATGTTTGGAAATCTGTGAGAGCTTGCAGTCCTTTTTCACTTCATACCCTCTTTGCAAAGAATACCATAAGAGCACAGCAGGACATATTTTGGCAATACAGGCCCTAGTCCCAAAGACCCATAAGCTCTTTTCCTTTGGAAGACCAAAACAACTCTTGGTACAGGTGGCAAAATATGGGATATCTACATCTTAATTATGTAACTATATCATTAATATATACTGGCAGAGAGGAAGAATTACAGCTGTGTGTAAAAATGTAGACAGAAGTCAGAAGTTCAGTTGTCATTTGTGACGTTTTATAGCTTTGGGCAATGAAACATTTTGCTACTTGTTATTATGATTCCTCTCCCTTTATTGTTAATCATTAACTTAGGTTGCAATTGGAAACTTCTAGGTTAAAATAATTATTTGTGTTTTTGCAATGCATGTGGAAAAAGAGGATGAACACAGAAAGGTGACGTGATTAAAAGATTCCAGGTCTCAACACCCTCCACGGGCCCTGGCCATGCTCCATTCCTACCCCAACGGGTCCTCTCTATCATCCAAGACCCTCAAAAAGTGACAACTCATAGGGTAACATTTCAGTCACAAATCATGTCACAGTAACTGTTTGACACAGGCATAATTTTTTAACTACAAAGTTTTAGATAACATTGTTAGCCCACAGTTAGCAATCATAACCAAAAAAAGCTCTTAGTTAACACAGTGTTCAGGCAGGAGCTCAGTTCTGTGAGGTGCCAAGTGTACCCATTAACATGAGGACAGCCTTAAACTCCTGCTGAAGTAACTCTGAACCTCCTGGGAAGCCTTTGGCACTTCAAAGATTCAGGATCTGAATTCATAACACTCTTTGCATGAAGCTCTGACGACCCCAAAGCCAGTGCTGACTGCTGCTGAGATGTTTCAAGGTGAGAGAGCCCAACACTCACATCTAGTTCTGTGCTGAAGTACAAATGGAAGACTTCAGCTCTGCTACCCCAATTCCCAAAAGCACCAGCTGTGCCTCCAGTAAGACCCTCAAACTTTCAGCCAAAAATAGCAGTCCAGATTCACAGTAAAATCTGTCAGAACTACACAGAGGGTTCATCGAGGCAAGGGGAAGGCAAAACTCCTACAAACTTTTAAGAAAAGCCAGACCCAATCCATAAAAGTTTTTAGAGCTTAGGTCAGACTATGGAGCCTAAATATTTCCAATGTTAGCCATAGTTTTACAAGAAATATTGCTAATAATGAGGGAATTTAAAATACTTGCCTAAACCAAGAACAGAAAGTTTTTAATAGCAACCTCTAAAATCTCTTGCATATGAATAAAGTATGTTCAATACACAGTGGACACAATTAAAAAAACAAACACTTGACACTAGGCAGCCCCCTGCCATAGTTAGCCTGTGGTCCCGAGATTTACTCATGCTGAAAATACAACAAGATATTTAACTACTGCATACAGCAGGAGTTCACTTTTTCAGGCACACTGCACATTTCCACAAGAGCACTTCTGATTTTGGAGGCACTGCTTTTAGATTTTATTTCCTTGACTTCTCTGCTCATTTTTGGTTTCTTCCACTGAGGTACAAAATTGTGCATACATGAGAGAGCAAGGAAGAGATCAGACCAAAATGTAGAATTTTCATAACACCGTATGTGGTAAACATATATTAGTAAGCAATAGTTATTTTCCCTTTTTTTTTTTTTTTAATAATTCAAAATGTAGGTCCAGAGAAACTCTGACAGACAAAAATATTTTGCTCATAACTTCTCAGACATTTTTTTTTCCTATTTTACCCAGTGCTCAGGCAGGAAGGAATAAGCATCCACATAGGCAGGTACGTGTTCACAGTCACTAGTGTTCTTTAGTCAGCTGTAAAAATGGGCTTTGATTAAGAATGCATGGAGTAGACCTCTCTTTCTTTTGATAAGTCTGCGCATGCCAACCGGGTTCACATGGGCAGTCTCATACAGACTGGCAATCAAGAAGTGAGTCCTACCTTGAACTTGAAAAATCTGCTTTCTCTAAAGCCGTTACGCACAGCTGCCATCAGAAACAGACCCAATTGCTTTCCTTTTTCATTTTTCAGGCCAAGCAAATCTATTTCCCGTTACAGCCTGTACTTATAGTTTTATTTTATCTTATGACTTAAAGACTAAAATATTTGAGCACCACTAGGATTTTTCCAGCCATAAAGGGGGAAAATGCAAAACGCAAAACAGATGTTTTATAATGTATTTAATTTATTTTGGCCACCCATAGAGCTGTGGCTTATGTTAGTGCCAACCAAGTTAAATTCAACAGAGTTCATCAGAAACACTATGTAACATATTGTACAGTGACCAGGCATAGGGAGCACCCTTCAATAAACTCCTATTTATTAAGCAAACTTCAATGTCAGAAAAAGAAAACAGGAATTACTGAAAGTGCAAGTGGTGCTGCCATACTTGAGCAGCTCCTGGGGGGATTTGCAAAGTTTGTGCTGCTTTCTTACATTGTTGTAGCCTAACGCAGAGCTTGGTAAATAGATGATCAAAGTATAAACTGAAAGTGGATGAGTTTGCTGAAAGTAGAACATCTGGAGGTAACATCCTCAGAATAATATCATGTAAATAGCAGATACTGTATAATAAACAATTGTGTCAGAAATACTCAACAGCTGAAGAAGTTCCAAGAAAGTAAAACTATCTTGTCCAAACAATTGCCAGACTTCTACTGGTACAAACCTCTCACTTTTTTCTGTATCTATGAATGGGAACAAAGATATTTCACAAGTTAAACCCATGGGACTTCTAACAGTTGCTGAGGTACTTATTGACAAAGTATCTTGTGGAAATGACAGTAAAACAGTCATTGAAATTTCCCCTGTACCTATTCTTATTTAAACTGAGAAATCATATCACAACAACAGCCCCACTTTAACAAAAGATCTTCAGTACAGTACTACAGGCTGAGGGACAAAATGAGCAATAAAGAATGGTTGGTCTCAAAACATTTCTATATTGACAATTTACTACATAGATCACAGGGAATATAAAACAGATAAAATTTACTAACCTGCTAAAAATGTTATAGGAAAGCATAAGGAAAGGATAATGTATGTATTTAGGAAGACAGAATGGCATTAAAAGTTTTAACTTATGTTTTTTGTCTTGTTATCCACAGATTTAAAAGAATTCCTCCTTAGAAGTGGATCATAATTGCAAAAGTTAATTAGAAAGTAATAAAATATGAAAGCTTAGCAATTTAGTAAAGCAAACAACAGTACAGACTTTGAGCAAAAACATAGGAGCAGGTTCTTAGAATGTGAACTTTTAATACAAAATACTTTTTTAATCAAATGACAACAAATATTTTGACCTAATAGATAAATATGAAGCACATTATTATCAAAGCAAGTGCAAATACAGAAAACTCAGTTTAATTCAGAGGCACGCTTAAAGCAGTTTGAAAGCAAAAAATCCTTTGCAATTATTTCTGCACGTAAAACTGTTCTAACTATTATTATCTGTCACTTGCCAGTGCTCTCCTTCCCAGACAGACACACTCATTCGAACTTGAAAAAGCCAGAACGCCCAAAGTGCCTCCCCAATATGTTGACTAAGGACTGTAATTCATTTAAATTATGCAACTGGATTCCCACAGCTGGCCCACAGCTTGGCTGAGAGCTCGATTCAATGCCAGTGAACCTGTCTACTAATATTGTCCTACTTGCAGAGAAGGTAATATATCCAGCAACTTATATTGAAGTTCTGACTCTAATTAACAGAGCAAGCTAATGTTGACATTAGTGACAAATGCTGCTTAATAGTCATTGTGAGATCGGTTCAGCCAGCTAGCATTTTCCTGTATCATTTTACAGTAATAATCCTTTCTTTATTTCTTAGGACATTGCTTATAATCTGTTTTTAAGCATTTTGGTTCAAGTTAGAAACAAATCGGCACAAAAACCAACCCAGATAGCAGCAGCAAGACTCCCAGCTTTCAGACAAGTAATCAACAAGAAAGCATGCAAGCAGCATCCCTGGGAGGATGCATGGGGGACCCGACTATAGGAATTCTTATCCTATATAAAGCTATGTAGCCTTGCACAAACAGCTTTGGCATCTTGTCTTTGGCCTACCTGGACAGTAGCAAAACATGTTTATCAGACCATACAAGCCCAGAACCTGAACTGCAAGCAGTTAAAAACTGAAGGTCGCTAAACTGCAAAATTCAAACATGCTTCTATGCTTTAGCCACACAGACAACGATAAAACAAAGCCTCCACAACCACCTGTAATAATATGCCTGTTCAGCCAGCAATTCCAAAGTACTCAGCAACACAAGGTAGACATTTTCTGCAGCTGGTTTTACATGTACATTCCTGCCAAATTGTTGTCTCGTCCCCCTCTTACCTTCACATTAGTCCGGAGTGCACAGTAACATGCAAAAAACATTGCAGTAAACAAGGAGCATATGGACCAGTATTCAGCGTCTCTGCTCTGCACAAACGGTACACACACGATCCCGAGCATGTGCTACTAAGGAGCATCCGTTCCCTCTGTCAGTTTGAAAATGCATTGATCTCTGTTTTTCTGACTACAAAAAGACATGTCTTGAAGGCACTGAGTGAAAGCTACATATCTCTTCAGCGACTATATATAGAAATATGCCCAGTAATTTCAATTAGCAGAGAATTCAGCATCTGAAACTTGGACTTCAGTTGCTTTTCCTTCCAGCATTTTAAATTCAGGGGGGAAAAAGGAGGGGGAACTCACCCAGAGGGGAAAGGTGAGGAATTAAAACGCAAGCAGTGAGTTACTTATATTTCCCCCTGGCTTTGATGTTTTCCTATTTAATATTTTACAAACGTTATACACAGAAAAATGAGGAAAGGTTTCTCTTCCAAGTCTCAAATTTACGGTAGATTCTGCACTGCTTCTGTCTGCTCTTGTTAAAGATGCAGCATCCCTTTTAACAAAGACAACGTCATCAATCATGACAGATTCAACATGTTCTACTTACAAATACAGTCTCTGATTAAGGACAATGGCTGGCTGGCTTATTAATGTTTCCTCAAATGCAAGTTCAGTCCCCTGTGCTAATCTATTTTTAAATAAAAAGTCCCACCTACTCCTTCCCTCTCATTTAATAAAAATGCAGCAGACTAGCTCTAAAGATCCTGAATTGCATTGTGCTCCCAGCTCAGGCACTGGACATTGCTTTCAAACTGTTTTCTTGCTTGCCTGGGATTAGAAACACAGAGAAAAATTAAAATGAAAGCAGAAAAATCCTGGAAGAAGTCTGTGCCCTCACATTTGTAACTACATATTCTGAATTCAAAATGCTCCAATATCTTCCAGAAGGAGGGAACTCAGAACCTAGCCAGAAGGCAAAGCTTTAATTCACAAGCACAAAAATAAAATCAAACCACTTCTCTCACTCCTGTCAACCGCTGGGATGCTGCGAATTAACTGATTGTTTACTGGGCTGCAGGGACACAAAGTCAAAGACTCAACTCTGTTTATAGCACCGGAAACCACTGATATTAGTACTGAATTATGAAGCAATCTCCGGGAATAAAACCAGAAAAGAGCCTTTTTTTTTTTTTCCCACTGCAGCAGATACTGTGGGAGGGAAAGAGTGGAAGAGGCTTTACTACCTCCTTCTCCATCAGCATGGAGCAATTTGCGTAGGATAAGCATAACTTAATAGAAATATCTGCAGTGACTTGTAAAATTTCTTTAAATGTTTTATGTAAACCCCCTTGGAAATCTGCAGAAACACTGAAGTCTTAACCAAATCAGTGGGTATCTTTCTGTGGGCAATGGGGTGAGGAAGCTTAAACAGAAGGGTGTGCATTTAAAAAAGAATAAGGGGGAGGGGAAAAGGCAGCAAGGTTTTTTTCAACATCTTCCTAAAGACAAGATCTCAGAAACTGTCGTCAACTCCAAGAGAACAGCTATTTTTAGCTTGTCATTGTTTGTGCCTTTTTTTAGGAATGAAAAAGGCAGTCGTGTTTAAAGCTAGATATTGCTCTCCAACGTAGCCCAAGACAGCTACTTAATTTGATCCCCAGCTCCATCTGTCATACAAATTAAGTAATTAGTAATCACAGCCTTCTTTGGCACAAACAATGACTTCCACAACAAAAGAGATGAACCCTGGTTTTAAATCTAATTCTGTGATTTTTGTTAGTAATGAAACTGGGGTCTACATGCCATAGTTCAAAAAGCTGGAGTATCCCAAACTTATGGTGGTTCAGACATCAGCTGCAGCAATAGCCATCAAATAAGCTAAAACATAGTAATGTGTTGCTCAGCAAAAGCATGGGAGAATTAATTGATACATTTTTTGTCACTCTTCAAGTGAATAGAAAGTGAAAGGAATCATGGCTTATTTTGCAGTACCATACACTAAAAATTAAAATTAAGTATCGTAGTCATTGAAAAAATATCACCGATCTTGGGGAATTCTGATTCACAGAGAAATGCAATTCAATAGCAAAGATGAAAAGATGCACAGTCCTGAGAAGTGAGGCAAGGTTCAGGCAAGCATGTAGCTGCATATGAAAATCAAATTCAAGCTTTCTTTCTGCCAAAGGAATTGCACAAGTTCTCAGTCAGCAAAGTCTTTGAAACAACTTTCTTTTTCTCAATCCTAAAAAAGTTAATGGTTTTGGGTTTAGGCAAACAAACCCAACACAGAGAAAACCTCACTAAAAGAAAGCAAGGCTGCATAATGACACAATTCCTGAGCGAATACCTGGATATAAAACTTCAGACTCATTTAGGAAAACAAGAAGTGATGCAGTCCCAAAGTGTTCACTCAGAAAAACTCCCATGACTCCTGAGCATCTCAGAGGAAAAATTATCTAGGAAATGAAAGACTGACCCTCATAGTACTGTAAATGAAAAGGGAAGAGAGACTCCTATGCATATGGTAGTTGCCTCTGGTAATAACTGTGGGGCATATGAGAATTTTCCAGACGACTGAGACCTCTGTACCAGCCAACAAGATATTACTTTGCTAGCAAACCAACCCAAAATATTTATCAGGGACTACTTCAGGTAATCTACACAAGCAGATCCCTGCAGGGCTTGTTCACCTCTGCCAAGACATTTCTTATCACAGCAGCCTAATTGTTAAAGAAAGCATTGTCATCAAGGACACACAGTATTTTAGGATGACTTAACAGCTACTCAAAAACATCACATATCGGTGATATTTACAGGTAAAAATACAGAGTTGATAAAAATTAGTGGGGGAAAAGCCCTGCCTGAGTCATCCAGACATGCCAAAAACAGCAGAGCACTTGAAGTGCTCAGGGCCTCTTTAAACAGGCAACAATAGGGAAAAACCCCAGAGATGAAAGAAGTTATTCCATAAAAAAAAAAAGGTTAAGAATAAAACCAGTAGAGAGACAGTAGTCCAAAGGAGCCATACTACAGACCCTCTTTAAAAAGACACACAACTGGTGACCTGAATATTCTTAGATAACAGAAACTGGAGCCACTATCTTGAGCTGTGAAATTCCATTGTTACTCTTTGCTCCTGTGCCTTCAGAAGGGCAGAAGGGAGCACTTGGAAGGAAACCCTGTTTGTCTGCAGAGGTTCAAAGACAGCAGAGGGAACATGCTGCCTTGGAAGACTTTGATTTCAGGAGGGCCTGAGGCCAGTCTGCTTCAGAGCAGCACGGAGGGCACAGCCCTTTGCAGCATCCGTCACTGCCCAGAAGAAGAGCACCAGGAGCTAGCAGCAGAAATGGCAGTAACAGTAGTAGTACCAGTAGTAGGAATGCCCTATGGCTGTTGTGTCCCAAAGCTGTGCTCAAGGACCCCCATAGTGCCATAGCACTGTACTAGCACAGAGCTGACTATCACAGAACCACAGCATGGTTTGGGTTGGAAGGGATCTTAAAGATCATCTAGTTCCAACCCCCCTGCCAGGGCAGGGATGCCACCCACTAGACCAGGTTGCCCAGAACCCCATCCCACCCAGCCATGAACACTGCCAGAGATGGAGCATCCACCACGTCTCTGGGGGGAACACTGGAACCCTACTGTGGAATAATATCTTTCATCCTCAGACACCCAAGCATTTTCAAGTTTGGGTTGTTTGTTTTTTCCAGACATGATGGAAAGCATGGTATTTTAAAGGAGAGTACCAATAAAAACAATTGACTAAAAATGCAGTAAAGAAACCAACGTGCTCTAGGATTTGCTTTATGACAGTGCAATGTGCCCCACTTAAGCAGCATATTTGTGAGTAAATATAAGTTGGTCTTAAAAAGACTCATTTTAATGAGACAGATTTTGTGATCACCCTGCGATAATCACAAAGAAAGCAAAGAATAGCTAGAAAAAAACCCCAGAAATTAGAGGGGGAAAGGTCTGAAGAAGAGAGTGCCTTGCTTTCTGAGTGGATGGAGGGAGAAGTGACACTCCTGTCCTCCAAAGGAAAGAAGAGTGGATGTCTGCAGGAAATTGGGCATAATGGTGGAGGTTTGCAAGGTTATTTGTAGGCCATGCAATGCTTATTAGTATCAACACTGACAATCTGCGTCACTGACTTTGAGTAGCCAGGGGTGTAATTCTCCCTCTTTTCTCAGGAGGTACTGGCTTGTGCAGTCATGGCACTATGGCAAGTCATGCTCCATCACTCCCTGTCCTTCCACACTGCAGTGATACAATCTATATAGCACCCTAGTCCTACATTGCCTAAATAACTCTGATTTCTGCACAGAAGCTCTAAATCGAAATGATTTTACTCTTTCAAAGGCTTTACCATTTCTAAGACTTTAAACTGTTATAAAAAATGTTATTTTCCACACCTGCAAGAAGTTCCTTACACTAATATCCATGTTGAGTGGTGGGATAATGGAGGAATTGTTGATATGGACTGCAGGTCTGGGGTGCTGTAGGGCCTACAGTTTCCAGATAGCAAATATTGACTACAAACAGTAGATTGAATCTTTGGGCATCTGGAAACAACTGCGGAAAGAAGAATGTGGAACAAATTCTCAGTTGGGAAGAAGTCTTTCTTAGCAAAGCCTAGTAAAACATAACACACAGAGGAACTGTATCAGCAGCTCAAACTCAGAAAATCTTAAAGTTTTCACAAAGAGAAAGAAAATGGCTGAATAGATTATTTACAAACTCTCATCTGCAGTATTGTAAACAGCTCTCTGATATCCTGGCATTCTGATGCATAAGTTGCTGAGTCAAATATTCTTCCTCACTTCCAGACTAGTAAACACCAAAGACCTTGCCCTGGGCTGATTTAACTTAAGCCACAGTTTTCCCTGAAAACGTTCTGTTCCCTTTTTTACTGCACAATCTTCTTAATACATTTGTCTGATTTTTGAGCATTTAGTACTTTTCCTCTTAAAATCCCAGCTCTCTGTTTTCTCTCTTATGTGGTTGCATTGAGGAAGGTTTTGATCAGATACATAACAAAAACATATAATTTACTTAGAAAATAATTCCTTCTCAATATTAAAATTTATATATATTTCATAAACCAGGCTTTGCAGTTAGTATTTCATAATTTCAGCCATAAAGCCATTTATAATAAGCAAATTTAAAGGCTAAATAAAGGCCAAATGATAAATAAAAAATTAGTGAAGAATGGCCTCATCCTGTGAGTCTTTTCTATGACTTTGAATTTTCCAGGAAAGGTTTCCTCATTGTTCCTGATGATCCTAAAACAAAATAATGCAAAACAAGGAACAGAGGCACAGAAAGAAGGAACTGGATTACGCTTCACCTTGAGTTACTCAAAACTTCATT
Source organism: Dicrurus megarhynchus (assembly GCA_013399195.1). Taxonomy (NCBI): domain Eukaryota; kingdom Metazoa; phylum Chordata; class Aves; order Passeriformes; family Dicruridae; genus Dicrurus; species Dicrurus megarhynchus. Next base: position 2,420,299 of record VXAD01001742.1, read on the forward strand.
TTTACACTCCTGTACCTGTATCCCGTGGATCAACTTTATTTTACACCTCATCCTATACAAGTGATTGAGATGACATAACCCCTTTAATGCCTCAACTGAGACACTCAGGCTGCCAAGACTTTTTAACTCTGAAGATCCCCAGTTGAGTTTCCTGGATTTCACTCAAATTGATTACTAACATGTCTCCACAATATGTGTTTCATTTTGTGACTATGAGAGAACACCTGTCTTTCTCCTTGACCTGAATTCTCTCAATAACTCCTCCAAAAAGGTATTTCCATTCACAGTCATATTAAAGGCCATGGCAACTTGGAACCCTAGGAGATTATCTAGGCCATTTTTCTTGCTGAGGGAAGATTACCCCATGTAAGAGTGTTCTTGGCAAATGGCTGTCCAAAGTCTCTCATGAAGGGAATACAGCCTTTGCTTCAGTCGGTCCTTTATTCTTAATATGGAAATCATAGAATCACAGAATTGTTAAGGATGGAAAAGACCTCTAAAACAATCAAGTCCAACCATCAACGTAGCACCACCACTATGTCCACCACTAAACCATGTTCTTAAGTGCCACATCCACATGTATTTTGAACACTCTGAGGGATAGCAATTCCACCACTTCCCTGAGCAGCCTGTTCCAAAGCTTGAAAACCCTTTCAGTGAAGAAATTTTCCTTATTTTCCAAGCTAAACCTCCCATGGTACCACTTGAGGCCTTTTCCTTTGGTCCTGTCAATTGTTACCAGGAAGAAGAGATGAACCCCACCATACTACAACTTCCTTTCAGGTAGTTGTAGAGAGAGATAAGGTCCCCTCTCAGCCTCCTTTTCTCCAGACTAAACACCACCGACTCAACACAAGACAAAAAGCTTAAATTATTAGAAGCCTTTAAATGATTAGAAGCCTATGCTTATTTTCTGCACCAAAAAAAAAAAAATTACCACGATTGTTTGAAAAACTTGGGGAAAAAGGAAACTTGGGTAAAATGATGCCTGTCTTGTCAGGATTGCCATCACTCCCCAATTATGAATTAACATTTTACTTTTATAATTTATGAACTATAATTTATGAACTAAGCTTATTCATTTAAGCATAAAATCCACATTTCCATGGTAACAGCATGAATGAAGAAGGAATGAACTTCCAAAGTTCAATTGCATTTATTACAGTATTTAAAAATAACCTCCAGCAATTTTCACTGAGGAAATAGCTGTAGTCTTTTTGTAAGAAAAAAAAAATTAAATCTCTCACTGTAAACTTGTATAAGAACAACTGGATTTTGCATTGTACTTGATAAAGACCCATGTGTGTCGAAACACTTAGTATTTTATTCTTTGTACTGTGATTTTAGTTGAGGAAACTTTTTAAAGGGAACCCATCATTAGATTAAGAAATGTGATTTAAAAAATTGTAGCACTGGAATCAACCCAAGTTTTCATGAAAATACATGTGTAGGGTTGGTGGTTTTTTTTATGTGGACAGCCTTTTCATTAAACAAGCAAAGTGTTTGAATTTACAATAGAGAATACATTGATGGATATTCATTGGCCATGCTCTAAATATTCCTCTTTATTCCACTGATAACAGTTATTAGCTTGATATGTTAACAAACTTCAACTAGAAATTTTATCAGTGAGATAAACACTTTGTTTTAAAAATATGTCTAAATTTAGCAGGTTCTCAAAAAGTAATTTCAAACCTGCATAGCATTTGAAAGCAAATGATAATTAATGAGGGAAACTATTTACAAGACAATTAGTGTAATTTTCTATGTTTTACTGATCTCAAATGATGAATCAAGATGTTTCTAGAAGACTTATGAGTTAAAAGCAAACTATTAGGCTCTGTAAAGAATATATAGGTTAGAATAGGTCTAATTGCTCTAATAATGTGCTAAATCTAGCAATATATTTTTTTCTTTTTAAAAAAGAAAAGAATATTCAAAACAAGTATATTATAAACATGAAGGAGGAAAAAGCCTTTTTCAGCAACCTATCTCTGTGAAAACCAGTAAACTGGTGATGAATGTTAAAACTATACCTCCTCTGGAACCTGTGACTCCCAGCATTTAAAGACACCTGGCAAATGTAGATGCTTTTTCTTCTAGTACTATCCAAACTGTAAAAATAATGCTCAGAGGAAGACTTTAAAAACATACTAGCAGCAACAATAAACTCATCAAAAAACTCTTCTCATGACTGACTGGGACTTTTCCTGTGGAGATTTACCAATTATTTCATTCCTTACTTCAGCTCCTCTTTTACCCATCAAGTCAAAATATTTTTAGCTGTATTATTTTCAGCTGTACGTACAGAAATACATGGGAGTAGATGAGATGAATCCCATGGTCCTGAGAGAACTGGCAGGTGTAGTTGACCGGCTACTTTCCATCATATTTGAAAAGTCACAGCAGTCAGACAAAGTACCCAGTGACTGGAAAAAGGGATATATCACACCAATTTTCCAAAAGAATAAAAAAGAGGACCCCGGGAACTACTAGCCAGTCAGCCTCACCTCTGTGTTTGGTAAGATAATGGAACAGATCCTCCTGGGAGCTATGTCAAGGCATATGAATGGCAGGAAGGTGATTCCAGGCAGCCAACACAGCTTCAGAATGGGCAAATTGCCCCTAAATTATCTGCTGGCCTTCTACAGTGAAGTGATGGAGCGACTGTGCTGCTGGATAAGGGAAGAGAAACTGATATCATTTATCTTGACTTCGGTAAGGTCTTTGACAGGGTCCCACACAACATCTTTGTCTCTAAATTAGAGAGATATGGATTTGATGGATGGGCTATTTGATTAATAAGGAATCTGCTGGATGGCCAGTTGCAGTCAATGGCTCAATGTCCAAATCAAGATCATTACCAAGTGGTATTCTGCAGCAGCCCGTGCTAGGACCAGCACTGTTCAGTATCTTTACTAGTGACTTAACCAGTGTGACTTTGAAAGTCTGCACCTGACACCAAGCTGAGTGGTACAATTGATATGCTAGAGGGAAAGGATGCCTGGGACTGCCTGGGATAAAATGGGACTTTGACAGTCTTTAGGAGTTGTCCAATAGAAATCTCATGAAGCTCAACAAGGCCAAGTGCAGGATATTACACCTCGGTCAGGGCAATCACCAGTATCAGGGATTAACAGATTGAGAGAAGCCCTGCAGAGAAGGACTTGGGAATACTGGTGGATAAAGAAATTAACATGAGGCACAATGTGCACTTACAGCCCAGAAAGCCAACCCTACCCTGAGCTGCATCAGAAGTGTGACCAGCAAGCAAATTGAGGGACATGAACAGCCTCTCCTGAGACCCCACCCAGAGTGCTGCATCCAGCTCTGGGGCCCAACGTTAGAAGGATGAGGACCTGATGAAGTGGGTCCAGAGGAGACCATGAAGATGTTTGGAGGACTGGAGCACCTCTCCTATGAAGACAGGCTGAGAGAGTTGGGGTTGTTCAGCCTGGAGAAGACAAAGCTCTAGGAAGACCTGACTAGAAGCCTTTCGATACTTAAATGGGGCCTACAATAAATCTGTAAAGGGAATTGAGAATTTCACATGGTGCTCCTGAAAACTGCTGCTGAGAAGATATCAGCAATTAGACCCCACCTCTTTAGGGGCTGTAATTACTGGCATCATGATAAAGAAGTTTTGTGGGGTTTTTTGTTTTTTGGTGTAGTGATGCTTCACAGGTACTGACTGAACAACTATTGTCATGTTTTGCTGTTCTAGGTCCAAGGAAATACCTCAAACGTTGTGGTCAAAGCATGCTTATTTCTTTCCGGAAATTATTCTTTTTAGTAACTTCAGTTGTGAAGAATTTGGCACACAAAGTGGAAATTTTAAAATGTCCTTAAGAGCCACAAAATATTTTCAACAAATTTACCTCTGAATAGAAACTTTTTACACTGCTAGTATCTAAGTACTTCTATTATTTCACAACAGTTAAAGAACCCTTTTTTACCAATATTATTTAAGGATTTCTATTATTTTCAAGTAGTTAGATGTTTCCTTTTAAAATACCATACTTTGCATATTTCTTCCAAGCATGTCCTCTTCTCACTTCAATACTCCCTTGAGTCACATGCAGTGGAAATCAGATAAATTCAGAGAATGTCTTCAGTGAAATATCTTGTAAAATGTAAATTACTGCTATAATCTGATGATATTTCACAAGGAAGCTGACTTTAGCACTGCTTCCTCTGTAACTATTTATAAAAGCTAAAAATCTCTGCCAATCTTTTTGGCTATGGGACTGTCTATAAGCATTTTGTTAATACTTCTATATGCAAAATTAATCTCAGTGTAGTACACAGGGTCAGTATCTCTTCTGCATGGAGGACAAGACTGAACAAGACATGCATGCTGAGAGCAGAATACCAATTGACTAGAGCCATATTTATCCAAGAGGAACATTTTCTGTTCTCTTAATACTTTTTAAAAATAGTTATAGAAATTGCAGTCCCCTTGACCCAAGGAAGCATGCCCCATTTCACACATTAACTAAAAATATCATCAAATTTCTTAGGAAAACAAAGCCAGAGTCTACTGTCAATCATAATACAAGTAACCTTTTTAATTTCAACAGGCTCATAAATATCTACTGTGCCATAAAATAGGAGAATCTGGCCCAAAGAATAAATAAAATCAGACTAAACTATGATATATGCTGAATGAAAATCTACATCTATTAAAGCCAACACTAAAAGCAACCATCTTATTAACTTCAAGGAATTTCACTGATGTTCTTTAAGGTTTAAAATAAATGTTAATGCACATGCCACAATACTGAGTTTGTATGTAAACCTCAGTTATAAAGAGTTGATGCTCCCTGTTATTCTTTTGGCAGATTATCAGTTCTACTATAGCTGTTCTACAAAAGCAGAGTAATAAAGTCTGAAAGTATCTTTTTCTATCCCCTTTTCATCACCACACTCAAATTGGAGTTCGCACATTGAAATATGCTTTAAGAGGTGTTTGTGAATATTTGTTCAGTCACAATGATTGGGACACTGGATACAGTGTAAGAGCATCATGCAATTGTCAAAGAGTATTCTGAACACAAGAATACTGTCATCTGAACAACTTCATATACATTTGCAGTTATTGGGTAACTTTAATCCAAATGTGGTTTCCTGATTTGAGAAACTTCTACGTGGAGTTGACTCCTATAAGCACTGCAAAAATGATGTAAAGTATATAAAGTGTGACAGATCACCCAGAAAGTCAGGGGGTCCTGAGAGAGATGATAGAAACACTGTGTGGGTCTTCAGTGGACGGGCAGGTGGGCAAGAGACGTTTCAGCTTGTATTTGTCAATCAGAATCAAGGAAAGGCTACTAAGAGTTGTTACTGACTCAGTAAGCCAACTCTAAGAAGATTTTCCCTAGGAAGGAGGATAGGACAATCTGTTGTGAGAGGTGACTCTTGTCTAAAAACTGAAGAATGCAAGTCATTTGTGAGCTGGAAAGATGCAATACAGCTATTGATTTTTTAAAAATCTGAGTCTGAACAGAAGGAAGTAAGTGAAGTCAATAAAATAAACAACACCCTAGGAAGGGCTTTTCTCCATCCTCCACCAAATCAGTACAGCAATGTAGCTCATCTCCCCACCTTCGATGATGTCTGGTCCTTCACAAAACCTGTGACGCAATAAGGTAGTGAGAATTAAATAATAATGGTTGATATAAAGTGTGTTTATGTGCATTCATAAGTTTACCTTTGTAATAAGAATGTGTCTCTCTAAATACTCATCAGAAATCTGCTAATCAATGGCTGCTGCTGCTGTATATGATGCTCTGGAAAAAAAAAAACAAACCAGAAAATATGCTAAATAGGCAGATGATTGCTATCTGATGATTTCACTGAAGTCCTGGCCAAGAAGTCAGGCTAGATGATAGCCAGGTTCTTCTGGACCACATGCAGATGTATCTGCTAATTCACCCATACAAAAAAAAGCACAAGGCTGGAACAATCTGGAAACACTCTCAATTCTACAGTTGTTATTCCCTGTAACAGAAAACTGTCATTTCCTACTTCTGCTTTGCATTGTTCTCTGCTTCTTCCCCTATGTTTTCTATAAATAGTGGCATTTCATGCCAATTAATGAGATGGGTTTTTGAAAGAGATGTAGAAATTCCCAAGCTACAAGTGAAGCTGTTAAAACCCATAATGAAGCTGTGCAATGCTCAAAAATGTTGGCCACCTGGAAGAATAAAAACTTTTAAACATATCTCAGTGCTTCTGATGAATTGGCTTTCTCTGTCATTTGACAGCCCTCTGCACTGAAATAGCTTGTTGAATATTTTAGAATCAACATCATGGTATTTCAGTGAAAGGATTATAATTAATTTTTCACAACTGCATAATTTCAGGGCATTGTGAAATACAACTTCAGTGGGTTTCTTCATGCAGCAGCGTCCCAGTGTCATATTGAACAGTTGTGTCTATGGCAACATGTTCCTATTATCACAGATCTCCTATATCTACCATCATCTCAGAAATTTTTTTGGTAATTAACACAGAACTCAACGCTAATTGTTAAAATTAGAATGAAAATAGAAGTTCATGCATAAAGCAGCTCCTGCCTACATATTGCTCTACACATCTTGAACAGATAAAACCATTTTGCTTAAATAGAATTGGGAAACATTTGAGACCAAAAGAGATCACCATTTACTTTCCATTTCCTGGCTTCTGCTACTACAAGAAAGATCTGTTTATTCACTATTACATTATTGCATAGCAAATAGTGTAAATTAGAATGTTATTCTTCTACAGTAGAAGGCAAACTGGTAGCAGTCAGAGCCCAGACTGAGAGCCAGGACTCTCAAGATCTCTCTTTCAGTTTACCAGGTGTGGTAAATAGGCCTGCCCCTCAGTTTATTCATCTGCAAACTGGTATTTATGGTATCATTCCCAGTAATAACTCTCAAAATGTCAGTGTTTGTATTAAAACTCCCAGTCCTTGCTGCTCTGCAACAGCATATTACCTTTTAGTAAGGACACACTTTGGTCTGCAAAGCTTTGAATGACAAGTATAAGTAAGAGCGGTTAATATTTTCAAGTCATTTCTAGAGATTGATTTGGAATATTTGATTTCCTTAATCTGAGTAAACACATCTGCATGCTCACTGCATCTTTGAGCTCTAACACCCACAGTGTGCAGCTTTGCGCTCTAGCACCCAGAGCATTTCCCAAAGTATTTTGCCCTATGTGAATGCATTCATTTGTACCTTCCTGTATCACAAGCAGCATGCTTGATTTCAAGTATGGAACTTGATATTTTTCACAACCCTCTCAGAACTTATTGAAGACATCTCTGGGTTGGCACCCCATATTTCTAGGAAAAAAAAAAACTATCAAGCTTTCAGCACTGCTATATTCTTAGTAAAATACCAAAATCAGTGAGATGTCATTTATGAATAATCTTCTGGACTTCCCACTAGATTACTTCACCAACATACTCACGTCTCTGTTCAAATAACCTGCAAATTATTGTGTTAATGTTTTCCTGGCATGTGGTTTTACATTCCACTGAGCCACAGCCATTGAAGGTAGCTATGCAGCACCCAGAACAGCATACAAAGTCTTCAGCTTGCCTGTAAGAAGAATATTTCACTGCCATACTCTTTCTTGTTTCACTATATTATCTTACGTATAGTATTTTACTACATTAGTCTCAGCTACTCTAGAATCCCCACAGAAAACCAGTGAAAGGCATGACAGAGGAAGGGAATTTATACCCTCCAGCTAAACTTTCTGAAAAAGCCTCTGACAGTTCTATGCCTGATACATAATTCAGAGCTATGTAAGTAACATGTCAGAAGGTCCAGCGGCAGAAACAGGACACAGAAAGAAACTAGTAGAGGAATAAACTCTAATTCTAAGAAAAATAGGAGCAGCATGTGAAAAATTTTATTAGAGCAGTAGTTGTTTACTGCCCTTTGCAGGTCAGTTCACTGGTTTGGGCAACAGCTTTTGGCTCTTCAGGCTTGGTTTAACTTCCTGCTTTGCCATAAGGACACACCAGTCTGATAAAGAGCAAGATGTTTAACCTACAAGATCTCAGGGTCTTATATATAAAGATTAGCTCATGAGCACGACTAAGTTTTTTAACATTGTAGGATTATCAGATGCTATGAAAACAACCACAATAAAAGCAATGTTAAATTAAGTCTACCTAATCCCAACTAATTTGGGATAGCATCTGACATGTAAAATCTAAAGCCTCAGAATCACCCAGTCTAACAGTTCTGCAGGTTCTCCTAAAGTGTGAAAGCCTTTGGATGTCTAAATTAAATTGTTTCTCCTAATTTAGTCTAGAAGCTATCTTCATCTTTAAATTAACACATACTCGAAGCATGTATTCTAATAAATTGGTAATTTTGTCCAACCTAAAACCATCTTGAAGTTCATCTATAGGGATACAGCCACTTAGACCCTAACTAAATCCTTCTTTGGCCTCTGTATAATTATCTCTAAGAAGCATAAAATCTAGATGAAGTGAACACTACTGTTAGTATCACAGTACTTGTGCAGCACCAAAAATGATGTCATTTTTCACCTGAGATCCTGGTGTTGGGATCATTCACTTGGGACCATTTGGATCACTTACCATCATTTTCAGAGAAGGGCTAAAGGGCAGGATGCAGAGTGGGTAGGCTTTTAATAATGGTTCCCCATTACTCACAAGGAACAATAAATTTAGTTATGGTAGGCAGAACTTACAATCATCTCTCCTATCAAGCAAGCAGATGTCAAAAATTTAATCAAGAGAGAGCCCAAGTTAAGCGCTGGAATTAGGTTGAATGCAAACTGATGGAACCATACTAGGAAGTATTTACTGATATGACACAAGCCACACACAACTGTATTATTAAGTCCAAATACTGCAATCCAAAAAATGTTTTCAGTTAATTAAACAAAAATTCAGTAAATTAAATCCCCTCCATAGAAACTAAACCAATCAACTTCTCATATAAAACCATCTGTTTGGTGCATGAATCTGAAGGAAAAAGGCTCTTTAAGTGTGCAGGAAAGGTTAATCAAAGCTGCATCCCATCTCTACACATGCTCCTTGAAAATGTGATTAATCCCCTTGCTTTCCTCCCAGATAACTACAAAAATGGATGCAGGATTGAAAGAACTCCTTTCCATCAGTAATGCAAGAGCTCACTCACCTCTTGATATTCAGTCCAGAGCCCAAAATAACCTAACCTTGAGAGGAAATAGCCAAGATTTATAGATAAAGCAAGTGAAAAGATCAGAAAAGAAATTAATCTGTGTATGGGAAAGCCTGATAAGCAGCCCTGTGATGAACTGCCAGAGGGCAGAGCTCAGCAGCTGGCTAAGAAAGAGTGGACAGCCATGAGGAAAGTCACAGGCACTCCTGCATCAGGCTTGACTAGAAGGATGTGAAATACTAAATTAAAACCTAAGCATTAACCAGAGACCATAACCATTAACCATATGCAAAGAGAGGTACTTAGGAACACTTCAAGCCTATCATTCTCTCTTCAAAAGCCGCAACAGTAAAGGCTCTCCATGAATCAGAAAAGGCTGAAAGAGTCACCACATCAGTTCAGGAACCCAATAGCTGCTAGGTGAAAAAAGTAATCTTCACAAAGGAAATTCAAACTTGTCTTCTCCAACAGCTGTAGGCATGTTTTATCTCCTGGAAGCCAGAAATGTTCATATCCCTTCAGCAAAACGACATCCCAGACATCCAACTGAATGTCAGGGATCTGGTCATTATGTAGATGCTACCACCCCCCTGGGGCCTACGCTAATTCAGGACATGTACATATCTTTTCAATGTTAATTAACTTTGTAGTTTGTCCATGTTTTTATTGCATGGCAAAGGCAGAAAAAGCATCATTGTTCATCTTGGTGCTGAATAATCTTCCATGTAATCTTCCTTTCTGGAACTGGGAGTTTTTTTAAGATAATATGCACATTGTCTGGAATTAATGTATGCACAGCAGTTTTTCAATGCCATTTAACAGTATTACTCAGGCTCATGCCAGCTAAATATGTTTCAGTAGATTTCAGACCAGATTTCTGCAATGCAATCTCTTTGGAATTGCTTGCGGCAAACATTTGGAAACTTCAGTAGATGTGCAATATGATCGCCCAGAGTATCTCAGAGTGCTTAACACAACCAGAATAAATGCAAGAGATAAAAGAATTTTCTTGGGTCGCACAACTAGCTCTAAACTTTGAATTTTCTATTGTGATTTCAAAGTACTGAATAGGATGGCCTGGGAGCTAGTTACTAGTGAAATCACATGTGTTTGTGGTAGCTAAAAATTCCAGTTTATCTGTAAATGCATGGTTTCAATGAGCTCCTCAGAGAACTTCAGTTTTCAAGCAACTTGGAAAACCTCCAGTTTTCTGAGATTCTGCCCAGTATAAGGTGGGAGGAAAGGAAAAAGTTGCCTTTGCACTATCCTTGCAACTTGCTGAATTTATCTACGCCTCTAGGCAGAATTGGCCTGGATATTACAAGAACATATTGGCTACCATGATAAGATAGCCAATGCCCTCAATATATTAGGATTTACAAGGCTGGGCTCAACAAAAAGAGGTCAGGGTACAGTAACCCCTCTGTCAAGTAGCCTTGGGGTGCTGTTCAGTGTAACTACTCTGCCAGTTCTCTGTGAGGCATGGCAGCACATAGCTACCACTCCTACCACCTTGCAATGCAAGAGAAACTTCATCCTGGACTGCTTTTGTCATAAACTTTCTCCTGTGGATGCATTACTGACAGTTCCCAGAAGCCGGGCTTGATTGTTCACAGAAAAAAAAAAAAAAGCATGTACCTAGCAACAGCTTCCAGGTACAGAGGCAATAAATGTTGTATAAATTAATAAAAAAATAATAAATCTAAATAAATAAAATATAAAAAGTAAATCATCATGCTAGAAAGAGGCAGCAAATGCTGATAGGGAGATTAAAAGTGATCACTTAAATTTCAAGAGCTAATATGATGGTAATTCCAATGATTGTAGCTTTGATTTAAGTACCAGATCAGTGTACAGAATCAACTGACCTCTCTGAAGTGTTAAGCTAGATATGTACTAATCTATGTTTTGGGGTCATAAGCAATAAAAGAGCAGGTTTGACCCAGGTGTCCAATATAAGACACTTTTTGGAAGCAATATCCAGCAGTCTGCTGCAAGATTACTGTGGTTCTAAAACTGCCTGGGAAAGGAAATCCACATGGTGAATTTATTCAAAATAAAACTGCAAGGCAAATCTTGCCCCAGACAGTGAAGAAATAAAGAAATCAGTTTCTGTGGTTCAATGTCAAAATCACTGCAGCAATACAAATATCACAGTGGTTTGGTTTTCCCCCAAGCCTTAACACACCTTCCTCTATTTATTCTTCTCTCTTCTTTTGGCTAGGTATTCCCTGAGGCAAGGAACTAACAACTTGCTTACACTTCAGTTTGATAGGACTGCCATTCTCTTCCCACAACCACAGAGGGAACACAGTGAGACACCCACCCTCCAGCACTCCATGGTAAGCCCCTTCACCACTTGATAGTGTGGAGATGAGGGAATGTGGTCCACAGCAATCAGCTCCCAGAAAAGCAGCACTTCTGCACCCATCTTGTTCCATAGGACCCAGCTGCTCTATTTCCCTCTCCTTCATGTGGCAGAGGCTCACAGGTCTGGGGAGCAGGTTGCCAGCCACCTCACTATACCCAGGTCCTGTGCAGGACCCAGGGCAGACAGGCAGCAGCAACCCTATTTTCTCATTTGAAGTATCCAGCCTTACTCCCACTCTCACACACCCCTTCACATTTGCTGTGACATAGCAGTCTGATTTCACAGAAATATTAGGAAGTGAATTATGCTTCCACCAAAATGATCCTCAGGCTTCACACTCTGGCATACATCGATATTGCAGCCTGCAGAGTAGTGCATTGGTATCTGTTCCAGCTCTAAATAAGCTAGCTGAGATACTGAAATTAGTTAGAACAGCATGGTGCTGCCCACAGGTTAACTTCTCCTTCCCAAGAGGATACACCAGCCTACAGCAAACATATCCTTGACTGCAATCTACATGCAGAGCTGTGCCTCCATGCTGTCCAGCACGCTGTCAGAAAAGATTCCCTCACAAACTGAAACAGAATAGTTCTGATCTCTGCAGCTCATTTCAGCCCTAACTGTCCCATACCAGAGGCAGAAAGTGGCAATAAGTAAATTCAGTATTGGTTGAGCTTCCCCCTCCCCTGAGATGACATTCTCCCTGGGGGTCTCCAACCAGCCAAGGCAACATGCAGCACAGAAGGGCATTAGACTGGACAAACTGTTCTGCTGTGTAATCAAGTGTTTAAATAGACCCTGTAAGTAGGCTACAGTGCACATGTGCACAATCCCATAAATATTAATATACCTGTAAAATGATTAGGCACCATTTAGTCCTCGAAAGAACACCATTGTTCGAAAGAACACCAGGGTTTTCCCATCATTTTTGTAATGAGGCAGAAGCAAAGCACAAAACAGGCCATATATGACAAATACTGTAACATCATTATTGATCTCAGCTCCTTGGTGTGACATGACACATGGAACAAGAGATCAATGATAGGAACACTAGATTTGAATCTCTGACCAATCTCAAGTCCTTCTAAAACTGTCTCAAGGCTTACAATTGCACTCACAATCTCTTCCAAGCAGTGTCATGTCTTCATGAGTTTCTTACCAAAAGAGTAGCAGTAAATTCAAATCTGTCATGGATAGGCAGCAGTTTGGTAGCAAATAACTTCTTTGATTAATTATCTCTTTTACTGAAACTGGGCAAGTGTTGCTTATATGCTTCTACAAATTATTTGTTCTACACCAGTTACACAAAGATTATTTTGTGCTGATATTTGTTTAACCTGTGAAGAGGCAGCAGCAGTTTACTGTGAATCTTTAAAACTTCACCTTTCAGCTACAGTGGTTAATTCTGACTGAATATCACTTTCTGTTTATAGGCAAAGTAGGTCTAACTCCTAGGATCAGCTCCCTAATGAGGAACCTAACAACCTTCGAAAACCTGCTGGATTTCTTAGGGATTCCTGCTAGTAAATATGTTAGCTAGAATAACTGGAAAACAAACATGAAAGTGAAAAGCAAATAGGCAGAATCCATGGGGTTATTTGTCCAGTGAATATTCATAGGCAAATGAATGCAAATGCAAACCTTCCACAATACTTTAGCTCTTACAAATATACAATAAAACATTGAATAAAAATGTGTCATTACATTCTACACATTTAAATTTCTTTTCCTGCTTGTTAAACTACATTAATGCAAAAAGCCTTTTATCTCTAAAGACAGGTGGGTGAGACAGCACAGGAGAGAAGGTAGGAGTAAGTCTGTAAAGAAGAGGAAAAATACCAAACATATTCAATGAGAACAGGAGCAGAGAAGATGGGACAGGAAGCAATTAGAGGTGAATAAGGCAATTAAATGTGGATTAAACTACCTGTGGCAATGAACTACATCTACTGAGTTTGCCTTGGAAGCAAAATGGGAGGGTGGGAATGGCAGTAGTGCTTCTTGTTCTCATCCCGAGTTCAAAGGGGCCTCCTTTTGCCCTGCTGTCCTGATCCTCACCATTCTATAAATTCCACTCATTTTCACTTACAATATTTGTAATGTTTTTAAAACTTCTAGACCAGGCATTTGCATTTGCACCTTCCCTTTCTAATGTATCTTACTTCAACTATAAGGGAATTTTTAAAAACAGAATTCTTAAAAAGTAACTCCATTAACCTCATAGTTTAAGCTAAGTCTCAAGTCCAGCAATAATGCCCTCTCAGTCATCTGAGTTTAAATCACGGAACACAAGAGCAGCAGGAACAAAACCAAACCTCATATAGTAAAACTAAAATATTTATCCTGAAAATGCATCACCAAGTTATCCTAAACATAAGCAACACATACCCATGGGTGAGAACACAATTCTCCCACCTAAAATATTCATAAATTAATCTATGCTAATACACATAGGACAAAAATCAGATCCTCTGACATTGAGTTTTATATATATATATATGTATATATATATATTAGAAAAAAACCCAACAACTTTTAAAAACAAGAGTCCTGAGTCTTCCAGGAGGGAATACAAGACACCTTTGATCATGTCCCTCATGACTATCACTAGGGACATCAAACAGTGATGTCTCACTGGTTGTCAGAATGTTAAAATACATGCTGCCTTGTAGCTCAGGCTGCAACAAAGCTCTCTCAGCTACTGCATGTTATAGAATCATAGAATCATAGAATCATAGAATCATAGAATCATAGAATCATAGAATGGTTTGGGTTGGAAAGGACCTTAAAATCACCTAGTTCCAAACCCCCTTCCGGGGACAGAGACACCTTCTACTAGACCAGGTTGCTCAGAGCTCTCTCCAATCTGGCCTTAAGTACTTGGGGGGATCAACAACATTTCTTAGCAACCTGTTCCAGTGCCTCACTACCGTCACAGTAAATATTTTTTCCCTAACATCTGATCTAAACTTACCCGCTTTCAATTTGAAGCCATTGGCCTTGTCCTGTCACTACATGCTCTTGTAAAAAGTCCTTCTTCCAGCTTTCTTCTAGGCTTCCTTCAGCAACTGGAAGGCCACAAAGCCCTCTCTTTTTCAGAATGAACAAATCCAACTCTCTTAGCCTTTCCTCACGCTTTTCCTTTCCTGCTCTGATCTGTTCATCCCCTGGATTGATACCAGGGGTTGCTCCAACCCAGAGGCAGAACCTCACACTTGCTTAAATGTTCTGAAATCCCCATGGGCCCACTTCTCAAGCTTGTCCATTTAGCCTTCAAAAGGTTAACAAAACTGGTAACATACAGACACAGTAAAAAATTAATCATGCTTCCAGTTCCACCTAATCAGCCTACGTATCTGCATTAACTAGGTTTACTAGTGAGCAGTGGTTGTCAGGGATAGTTACATTTCCTCTTGGAAATGATCACATGCTTTTAAATGGAAAGAGAAATTCCTGTGTTATGTTGCTGCCAAATTCCCAGGCTGCCCATTAAGAACTGATGTCCTGAAAACATCCAAGGGACATAAAGTGTGCACAACAGTCATATATTGCAGTTCCAGAAATGGATGTGAACCCATGGAAGACATCCATATGTACCAATTTTGGATATATAAATGCAAGGAAAAAAAAAGCAAATACTCCAGATGGAGCTGGCCAATGTTTCACATACCACTTGGCATTTGTGAAGTCCTGGTAATTTTCAAAATCCATGCCAAGGAGGTGGATCGGGTGGATATGAAATGGAAGTCACCAGAGGAATTTGGGACTCAGTTCAAACCCTAATACACTACACAGGAGAAGCTACAGTGCACAAACTCAGAGATATGATGGATGAGAAAGAAACATGCAATCACAAAGCTCATTATGCAAGGCAGCATGTATTTATGCCAGATGAAAGTCCTTCCTGGGAACAATTCATAATCCCGAATTCTTTCATAAAGATGACCACAAACTTCATCTAAGTTCCTTCATTTAGCACCGGAAACAATGGAGATATGTTGTAACCACTTTGAGGAGTGGATTTTCTATTCCTTCCCCCTCCAAGTTCCTGAATTGAGTATGGCTAGAGATATGCTGCTGTTCCAGCTAAATTTCTATTGATACCATGATGATTTTTTGCCTTTTCTTTTAAACCCCTTTTATACCTTTTTACAGCTTCTGTATTCCTTAGTGTTTTGTAGCCTACATTCTTGGACTTGTTTGCTAAGCTGTGAGACGAAACATTTTAGAGGTTTCATAGTTAGGGATCAGTGTGCCCCAGACCCCAAGGTCCTCTCCAGAACACATTTTGTAAACTGAGATAGAACCATCCAGGGGAAGGTTCCCTGGGGAGGGGGGCTCATTCTAGCCTCTCATTGGGGAATTTACGATAGATATGCTAATTAGTAAAACCTATAATGATATACCAGACCTTTTGAGAGAGCTTAGGGCGGTGTATTGAGGTGCATTCGACTTGGATGTAGTGCACCTAAGGATCCTTAAAATGAATACCAAGGTAAAATCCCTTTTTCCCTTCTAACCGTGTTTGACTTTTGATTTTAAGACCAGGAAAAGGCATCATGATCGTTTTCTTTCCATACTGACATATTGGAAATGTTATGGAGTTCCTCTAAGTTAAACCAGAACCATGAGGGTGTTCATAGCTAGTATCTTCTGACTGCCTATGCTACATTAATAACATATTCATTTACTCACTGCCAGCTGCCAAAGTTGAATCTTTTAAAGAACTTGCAGACCAAAACAGCAAAAAACTTTGCAAATCCAATTAACAAATATATTAAGCTAAGAAAAAAGCTCATTTATGCACACTAATGATGTCACCAATTTCAACTTCAATTTCTGAACAAATATTATCAATTAATAATGCATGCCACTTACAGAGCTCTTTTCATCTTGAAAGAGATTTACAAACATTAACTAATTAAAATGCCTGATCTTTTTCATTGTAATTCTACAGATATATATGTATATATATATGTAAAATTGGGGTCCAGGAAGGGAAAGGCCATTAGGTGCCTAGAGACTTCAGTACTACAAAGGCAAGAGCAGAAAATTGGTTTAATTTATGCGCAAGCTGCTGCTTCTTCCTAATGAATGTTTTTCATCTGGAAAGAAGCTCCCACCCAGGCCAAATGACCAGCAGAGGACACTCCCATTACAGCAAACTCTTTCCAAGGTTGTTCCAGCACATAAGACCAAATTTAACCTGCTGGTACTATTTTGATGACATTTAAGGCACAGTCATCTTCTTTGTCCTGTGACCTCTCCAGTTTCTTGAGTTTGTTGGGGGTTTTTTGGGGGGTGGGGATTGTTTGCTTGTTTGTCTAATAAGAAGGATTTCCTAATTCATTTAAGTCATCTTAGAAGCTGGACAAATATCCTGTATGGCTGTAACTATGCAAAATAGCATCCCTCTTCTGGAGGGCAACACTGAAATATTTTAACTCAACATGCAATCACTTTCGCCTCTTTTTCATATATGGTCCAGCCTTGAAATACAACTCTTATGGGGCTACCAGGAAACTCCTGTAAACGGAATGCATGAAGCCGTAAGGGAATACAGCATTTATCAGCTGAATTTATGCTTTTCTCAGTCTTGAGAAAAGAGCTTATAAGTCATATATCAGTTAAATACTTCACATAATTGAGCAGTTTTACATATATTTAGGCTAGAAAGTTGTTGAAATGCTTATGCAACCTTTTAAAGGATTTTTCTTTTTCACTGCCAGATAAAGGATTATCAGATGAATTATATATAACAATGATGGCACTGTAGGACAGGTTTTATCAAAGATCATTACAGTCACTAAAAATACCACAGAAATTCACATGCTCCATCCTTGTGTAAAGTTGTTAATCGAAACTAAAGATGTGAAGATGCATCAGTCTAATAAATATGAAATCTCAAATGTTTTTACACCCTCAGGATTGATTTCTCTTGATAACAACCTCCAGATAGGAATTATTATCTTACTGACACTACCTGCAATGCAAATTCTATGAATTCTGAAAAAAAAAAAAAAAAAAGTGTGACCTACTTACAACTATGGTGAAATACATCTTCACACTGAAATATAAAAGTTTGCTATATAGGAAATACATGCTCTGGCATATTTTTTCAGGATATTTTATTCTTATTTTTAATGCATTTTCAATAATTTTATTAGAATGAGTGATACACCTGTAGTTTGTGATAACATAGACATCATATCACAATTTCATGGAATTGGTGCCTTCATAGATGACAGGCCTAAATTTCAGAAATCATAATGCTTTGGATGGTTTATTAGTTTCTGCATATTTTTCATATAAACAGATTTATGAGCACGTTACATTTTAGCACTGCCATTAAGAAAATATGATTTTTATGGTTCTAGACACACTTGGAGTAACCCAACGTGCTTTACATATTTATGAGGGATTTTTAGTTACAGCATACTCATTAAAAACTAGCACCCAAACCCAGACATTAATAAATGTTTTAATTAAGATGGGAATATCATCTGGGATGAAAAATATATTCCCTATCCTTCTCCAAGAACTCCAGAAACATTAATATGATTATTATAACCAATGGTGCTGGTTATTTTTATGCCTGCAGCAACTACTGTTCCCAACAACAGAAGACAACCCTTTGCATCAGATGCTGTATAAACAGGTACCAATATGCAATAAAGATACAGTACTCGTCATGGGATGTTGTAATTAATAGGAGACAGATTCAACCAAGGCATGTAGCACATTTTCACCTTCAACTGCTACAGGAGCAGGAGGTTTCAGCTGGGTATCTCACTGGAAAAATAGAATCATAGAGTAGTAGAATGGATTAATTTGGAAAGGACCTTAATGATCCTGTAGTTCAAATGCCCCCACCATAGATAGGGACGCCTTCCACTAGACCAGGTTGCTCAAAGCTCCATCCAGCCCAGCCTTGAACACTTCCAGGGATGGGGGACCCACAATTTCTCCTCACCACTCTCACAGTAAAGAATTTCTTCCTTATATCTAATCTAAACATATTGCCTTTCAGTTTAAACCCATCATCCCTTGTCCTATCACTGCACACTCTTGTGAAGAGTTCCTCTCTACCTCTGTTGTAGCACCTTCAGGTAATGGAAGGTGCTCTAAGATCTCCCTGGAGTCTTTTCTTCTCCAGGCTGAACAAACCCGACTTTCTCAGCCTGTCTTCATAAAAAAAGGTAGTCCAGCCCTCTGATCATCTTCATGGCCTCCTCAAGACTTGCTCCAACAGGTCCACATCTTTCTTATGTTGGGGCCCCAGGGTGGAACACTGCACTCCAGGTGGGGTCTCATGAGAGCAGAGGGGGAGAATCAGCCCCCTCAACCTGCTGGCCACACTTCCTCTGACGTAGCCCAGTGTACAGCTGGCTTTATGGGCTGGGAGCATATATTGATGAGGCATATTGAGCTTTATGTTGTGTTTTAGAGTCCTTTACCACCACTCCCAGGGCTCTGTAACCCTTCTTGATACTCTTAGATGGCTCCTGACCTTTTCAATGGTGGTCCTTTCAATGGTGGAGTAGCTCCTCCACCTAAGCAGGTCTGATGCCTTTTCGTGCCACAGGAGAAAGGTCCAGGCACTTCCTGCAGTCAAGGCCTCTGCTGCATCCTGTCTCTTCAGCAGCTCCATCTGGGTGGAGGCACCAGCCACCGCTGGGGTGGATGGTGCAGACCCCTCAGACAGAGCTGCAGCCTTTGCTCTAGGAGGAAGGTCCATCATTCTGTGTGGGGAGGCAGGTGGGATGAGTGGCCGTGGCCTGTGCAAATGGTCACAGAGGGGTCCCAGTTGCTCAGTTATGTGGACTTCAAGTGTCCCCCTTTGGCCAGTAGAATGTCCCATTCTGCACACCCTCCCATGCAAACTGCTGTGCCATGACCTGTTTGCCTATCCTGGTTGCAGCGCTCCTGTTGTTGTATCCTACAACAACCTGTTGATGTATCCTACAGGGCCATTATCATCCTACAAGGTGCAGTATCCTACCGCATCATCGTCATCCAGAACTGCATTGGGGGGCATATACAATCAAACCTTGATGCAATACAGCACCTGAGCCTCCTGACCTAGAGAAATGAACAGATATTATCATAGTAATGACTAAAGGTTGGCTATAGCAGTTCATACTAAAAAACCATCATTTTGAGCAACAACTTTTACTGAAGACATAACTAAAATGAATTGCAAATGGTTGAGTGTCACTATCAAAGACTGGGTTACACAAAATCTGCAATGAAGGAAAAGAAAACTGCTAACATACAAAGGCAGAATGCCACTTTTAGATATTGAGAGATTTCAGTATCCTCTTGCTTTTTCTGTCCATATCCTGGCACTGGTTTCAGAGCTTTTCTTCTTCTATATCTCCTATATGTTCACATCAGTCTGTGAATACCATGGTAACATTTCCTCTGAATGCCACTGCATCACTGCCACCCCCAGAAAAATTCTCATTCACCATCCTTGACTGTTCAGCCTCCAGATTTCAACATATACTGATTCTGACTGCCTACTTCCAACACGGAAAGAAAAGCAATCTCACACCCAAATATCTGTCCCACCCACCAGCAGTTCCCTTAATTTCTGTATTTATGGATTCAGTTCTCCATTACTGACTTCCAAACTTAAACATTACTGATGTTATTTTTTAGTGTGTTTGTTGTGCAGAATATTGTATAACATTTAATATAAGACAGCTTCAGTAGGTGACAGAGGATTTTAGATAGGAAAGCCTGCATGTAAAAAATATCATTATTGTTGGTTACAATCCACTGACTTAAACAGGAACTCATCTGTCCCAAAAGATTTGCAAAATCAAGCATTTAATGGCCATCACATTATTTTCAGTGGCTGACAGCTCCCTGAAAGTATACATTCCATGTAAGAGCTTTCTCCTTTTCCACTGCCAACACAATAACCAGCTCAGTCAGCTGGGCTGTGTCCTTTACCTTTTTGGACAGGGAGAATGACTACTCCCAGCAACCAGAAGGAAGATACTGTGTAGGAGAGAACCAGCTTACTGATGTGAAATGAAGCTATTCCATTGATTTCAGTGAAACTTCTGCTTTTTACAGAAGCAGGAAATTCAGCCAAGACAGCCTTCAGCCCTCTGAAAAGCACTGCACAAGTCACAGTTGTCCTCTGGGAGGAAGATCCCCTGTCTTTCATGTCAGCCACTGCTTATTGAGTCAAACCAGCTTTCTGCCACACTTAACATTCAAAACATTACAGGCAAACTATCTTCTGCATCCACATCAGTGGCTGGTTGACAAAGTCTCTAACATTAATTTTCTTACCAAAAATTGAAAACCTGTCAGTCTGAACACTGACTCTCCCCTTGACTCCCAACACAGCTCCAAGTAAGCTAAGATGGAATCCACACAACTGCTAAAGGTGGTAGCAGAACATTCACTTTGTGTTTTCACAGAATCACAGAATGTTCTGAGTTGGAAGGGACCCACAAGGATCATCAAGTCCAACTCTTCAGTGAATGGTCCATACAGGGAATTGAACACAGCCTGGGTGTTATAAGCACCATGCTCTAACCAACGGAGCTCATCTCTGAAAGAGCTCTTCAGGGAAAATTACAATCCATTCTGCTGAGAAGGAAAGGATTTTCTTCTTAAACCTTTATTGATTCCAGCTTGAAAAACACTTAGATTCCATGTCGGGAAATTACACTGAAATGTTTACTATTGTAATGCACAAAAAGTTCTTTCAATATTTTAGGTTATCCATTGAAAAATTGAATGTGATCCTAATTTCATCTATTAAAGAGAAACAAAAATTCAAACTAAATAGACATAGGCTATTAAGGTTTTTGCTACTCTGGTAAAAAAATTCAACATCTGCATACTCGTACTGGTTTCGGCTGGCACAGAGTTAAATTTCTTCATAGTAGTTTTTATGGGGCTGTGTTTTGGATTTGTGCTGGAAACAGTGTTGATAACACAGGGATGTTTTAGTTACTGCTGAGCAGTGCTCACACAGAGCTGAGGCCTTTTCTGTTCCTCACCGACCCCACCAGCAAGGCACTCGGGGGTGCACAAGGAGTTGGGAGGGGACACAGCCAGGACAGCTGATCCCAACTGACCACAGGGATATTCCAGACCATATGACACCATGCTCAGCAATGGAAGCTCCAGGAAGAAGGAGGAAGTGGGAGATACTCGAAGTGATGGTGTTTGCCTTCCCAGGTCACCATTACACATGATGGGGCCCTGATCTCCTGGAGGTGGCTGAACAACTGCCTGCCCATGGGAAGTGGTGAATAAATTCCTTGTTCTGTTTTGCTTAAAAAGCACTTTTTGCTTTCCCTATTAAACTGTCTTTACTGCCACCCACGAGTTTGCTTTTGCTCTTCTGACTATTTCCCCCATCCAACTGGAGGAATAAGACCAAGCAGCTGTGGGGCTCACGTGCCCACTAGGATTATACCATGACAATATTAAATATGATCCAGAGAAACACAACTTTGTCTGGATCTGAGAATAAATCCATATGCAAATTGGGATGTCTCTTTGAGACTCTCCTTCCCATTTAAACCTTGTTCCCATCCTTTATTCTCCATCAGTCTGGTGGAAGTAGCAACACAGAAAGGGAAAACGTACACAAAACAACAAAGATTGGACTCCAGAGATTTAGTGGCCAATATTCCTCTGGTAAGTTTGAAAGCTTTAGTCATTGACTTATACTAAAAGAATTTTAAAAAAATGGTTTCAGACCACTGACATCCCTCCTGGTGGATCACAGATAGTAGCACAGATACGAGACCTGCGGTTTCTGCAGCATGGGTACAGGGTAATATCTCCTGTTTGAGGGATAGATGGGATTGTCTAAAACTTGTGAAAAAGGGAAGAACACTAGTGCAGGGAATGTCTATATGGGAATGACTCACAGTTTCCAGATCTAAACTACTTTATTCAGGCTATGCTTGTATCAAGAATTAAAATGGGGCTCATGTCCATACAAGTACATGCATACTGATCAAATATTAAATGACCCACTTGTTCTGACAAACCAGAATTCTCCCAGACACAGCCTGGGCATGGTCTGGGAGTTAGTATGGATCACAGACCACTTCCAGCTTGGGCTATCTGGACACAACTGCTGTCTCTGTGTCTCATGCTGGTGAGAGACCTTTGCTGCATGGATGCAAACCATGTTGTGGCAGGCTGGGTCAGGGCCAGAAAATAGTTGCTGGCCATTTTCAATTGTTTATTAGCATACTAACCTCTGAGTATCTGCTCATATCATGTGTATAGTGAAAAAGGAAATATTCCCTGATGTATATTCCAGCACACATGAAAACATTCACCCTCAAAAATTTCTCTTGGTGCCCAGTTGTACGGCAAAGCACACCAAGATCCCAGGTGGGATCACAGAGCCTCACAGCAGTGACAAAATAGAGTCCTCTCTTTCCTTGAAAGAGTAAGGAAATTCCTGGTTTTGTTTGTGAAGGAGAACATTAAGTTTTAAATCACATCCCTGTGACAACAAAGTCTTGAAAACTCAGCTTATTCTCCATCCTGTTAGAGACCCTTGAGAGTCCCTTATCTTCACCTCGCCAGAAAAATCCCTGCAAACCATTCCTACCTATATGGTTGGCACTGAGAGGGTTTGGGGTGTAATTAGTAACCCACGAGGATGCAGGAAAGTGCTATTCTGACAGGAACAGAAAGGCACAAAAGATTGCTAGACGCATCAAGACATCACACTGTATATTACAAACTTGTGCTGCAGACAGAGAGAAATAAAAAGAAAGAGAGAAAGCTGTATGGCAACAACAAGAGAAAATTCAGAGAAGATTCTGGGTCTCACAAGGATGCAGGCCAAACAAATCACGTCCAGACACTGGATGAACTACAGCATTTTCTGTCTCTTCTGAACAAGTAGGAAACACAGGACACAGTTTAGACACAAGTCTGAATTTTATTTAAAAACAGGAGTAAAGTTCAAGATTAAGATTCTGATCTTGATCCAGAGCCACATGAATCATTAAAAAACAAAAATCCCCAAGAGTAAGTGTATGAAAAACAATCACACAGCAGTACAAGATTCTGACACTAAACAGATACAAAGTTCTAAGATTATTCCCCACATCAATCTACCAGTGAGACCAGATCTGAAGTGCCTCAGTGCCAGGTCTTTGCAGCAATGCCAAGTTGTACAAAGAAATTCAGCAAAGGCAAGTAGTCCTGTTTCAGTTGCTGCAAGTTCCAAAGTTTAAGGACTCAGACGATAAATTGTCAAAATCAAGTTTGTTTGCTCAGCTTCATTTTGGCACTTCTATCTAAATACATAATAGGAATCTCTCTGGCACGGTTCTGCTCTATCTTTTCACAGTATCAGCTTTTAAAAAACTCAGAAATTTTAAATTGGAAAAGTGACATCACATGGTAACATACTGAACGTGCCCTCCCCGGTTCAGCACCATAGTTAGAGCTGTTAAAGCCCTACCAGTATCCCCTGACACATGGATGGTGTGTACCAGCTGTGAGAGTTATGTACTTTTCTACAAGTGTTCATCGCTACTTGCTGTATCAAATAATAATCAGGACTCTGCAGAGGAGTTTTTTCCCAGAGGATCTCATCTGAATTCCCAGACAGAGGTAGAATATTAGCTAGTAGTAATCTGAGAGATTTCTGATCCATGGAGTAATGAAAAGCTGTTTGGACTTGTGATCTTTGGACAACAAAAGCAACAGACAACTTCTTACATGTGGAGATAGCCTCCTGAAGAGACCAGAAAAGCAGCAGCTCCCACATAATTTGGGAAGGAGCTACTTGACCTAGAGAAAAATGACAGGTAATTCATCCCATTGTGACTTTTGTAAGAGGAAAAAGACCAACAACTACCAGTTTATTATACCTGAAGTGGCAACAAAAGAGTTCATCCTCACTGACTTAGCCAACACTCCCTACTATTTGTCTCTGGTTCCACTGAACTCATTCCTTAATATACAGAGCTTCCACAGGCTTTTCATTCCTACTTCTATGCCTTTGACCCTGCTTCTCATAAGCAAGTTTTTGACACACACATTGAAGCATGGCTTAATGATGAAACAGAGCTGTCAATTAACAGAAAGTTTTTGTCTTTGAAGTCTTGTCAACCCCTGAAGGACATGCTTTTACTTAGTGCTAAATGAACCTGTGGAACCATTTCATGGACGGCAAACAAAACAGAAAGTCTTTTAGGAAGCTGAAACCTTGCAGTCCCAGATAAATAAATCATGTGGACTCTATGAAGATTCAAAGACTGAAGAAAATATTCTTATTTACTGTGAGGGTTTGGATACTGAGTAGACATTTGCATGAAATTCATCCTTTGAAACCAAAGTTGGAGCTATTCTGGGAAGTACTCTCTCATGAATAAAAAACAACAGAGGAAGAGTATAAAATAGTCAGCTACATGCTCCCCCAAACCCCATCACAACGGTAGTTATTTTTCTCTAGGTTCCTTGATACAAAGAATCACACTGATGGGTAAAAGTTAAAATTAAGGAGACAGTAAAATTCTCAAAAAGTGTGTCTTCAAAAGACCACTGTGCCCAATATGCTCCGCAAAGATTCTGGTAGCCAAAGCAATGGGCAAAATGCTGTCTACAAATTCAGCACGGGAAGTATAGACAAGGTCACACAGGTGCAGTTGTGCTGGCAGTTCTGACTGGAAGTGTGGGGACAAGATTAACCGCCTTGATGGTTACTGTCTGAAAGATGGAGACAGCTTCATTCTCAGTTGGGCTTGCATTTGCTCTGAGCTGGCCCTAGTCCTGAGCTCTGAATACCCCAGGAGACCTTCTGAAAGGTGACTTGTCCAGCAGCACCACATAACAGAGCCACCACAAGGACACTAGTCCTCCTCCAATAAGATCAGCACTAACAGGCAAATGAAGAGTCCATCTGTTGTTTCTAAAGTAAAATAAAGTACTACTTTCCATACTCTTTCTGAATCAAACTTAAAACAGTCTTCTCTGACTGACCTTCTAGTGACAGTCACAATAATGCTCTTACTTTAACCTGTGTTCTGGGGAGCCCAGAACACAGCCTTCAAATGCTGCCATGACAGCCAGGGAAAAGATGTTACATGCTTTTGTGTGATTCTGATTTCAAAAGGACTTGCTCCACTGAGTTACTATGCTTTCTAACATTAACACAGCTTCAGGTGAGTAAGAAAAAACTATTATAGCACAACATTCTCGACTTAGACTAAAAGGGAGGTATGTTTTCCTTTCTCTCCAATTATAGCAGCTCTTTAGTCTCTTTCCCAATTGTCCTTTACTTCCATAACTATCTTCTTTCCCTCTATTTTCGTCCTTATCACCAAGTTTGTTTCCCTCATTTGAAGACATTCTGCCCAGATTAGAAGCTATTTTTCCTTGATGGCTAAAATTGTTTTTTTATCAAGATACAGATTTTCTGCCTCTTTTATGTTATTCTTCAGCCCTTTGACCTTAACAGTCCTTCATGTTCCACATCCACCTCCTTCCATGACAGCTGAACTGTTTGACTCAGGATTGACAAATGAGTTCTTGTTATTTTATTGTTCTGATTTATTATTCTTTTGTTCCATGTCATTTTGACTAACCTGTATTCAGAAGATAGCTAGTTACACAGCAGGGGTGTTTTTAAAGAGATAAGCAATGTTACTGTAAGCAATAAGGAAATTCAGCTTTCTGTCTCCTTTGTCAAGTAATACAAAAGTAAATTTTCTAATTACCTTATAGGTTAGGACAGTCATTATCCTAAGGCATTACTATCCTCTTAGATTATTAGGTGAGGACCATAAGATTTAAAGATATTGACCAGACCAAGGCTAGACTTAATGTTATTGTTTACTGTACATGCACATTCTCCCAGGAGCATCTGGAAGAATTACTTTTTCCAGTAGTAATAAAGAAGAGAAGATACGAGTAAATAATTAGAGCTCTTGAATGCAATGTATCAGCTTTCCAGTCCATAGCACATGATGGCTAATTATACCCGTGGCTGGAGCTGCAAACTGGAAACACTTTTCCTGTTCCGAGTACAGATGAGACTCCTACGAACGGAATGAAAAGATTTGCTTTTAGCTCAGACCTGGTACAATGACCTCCACATTTATGAATGACACAGGAGGGAGCTACTAACAATCCAAAACAGAGAGCTCAAAATACAGAACATTTTGCAGAAATATTGCTTTGGGCATTTATCTACCTTCAGCACTTGGTATGATACCAGGAACACAAAAAAGAGAACCGATGTGAGACAATGCAAGCAACATATCCAAAAGCCAGCATGGGAGGCATTATGACAGTTCTGTGCACCATGAGTGCTTTTTAGTTAATAATTTGTAGTTTTCCAGGGGATGGATGATGAAAAAGAAAAAGCTGATGAAAGAAAGAAAGTGTATTATTCTTGTAAAGCACAGACCAACTTCTAGACTTTTAAAAAACTTCTTCACATCTTTCCTGACAATTCATTAAAGCAAGATAAAAATTACAGCTTGATTGTAAGGAATTCACCAGAAGACCCTAGCCACAGAAAACGTTACTTCATACTTTAAAAGAAAAGAAAAAGAAAAAAATGTTTCCCAGTAATAATGGGGAAAATGTTCATTGCTTATGAGTATTTCCAACCCCTAAAAATCTTCTGGGCTGTAGAAGCTATAAAAAAAAAAAAAACCAAAAGGGTTAACCAGTGGTATCAGTTTTCTGAGTATTTAATTTAAAAGGTCAGCCCTTAGCAGGAAATACGCTGTAAAATTATCTATCTGTTCATAACAAAGATCTAACTACGCAGCCATAATCTCTGTGATATCTAAGCAGCTATTGAACCATGTAAATACAAAAAAATTGAAAATAAAAAAGTATTTTCTATTGTTCCTTGCTCTTTAATATCTGTCTAAGCTTCTTCTGTAAGGAGGGGAAAAAACCCTTCAAACCCCTCTTCTTTTCTAAGCAAAAGATCAGCAAATCTAAGTGAAGCAACAATATCTACCCTAATTCTCTTCTTTTCTTTGTGGAAGAGAAAAAGAAAAGAGATAAGAAGTGAAGGGCCATCTCATTGTAATGATGCTTACTTAGCTCTTTGTAAGTCAAATCAAATCCAAATACTAACACCACTTCAAAATCAGTTTGGATGAAAGTGCAGGAGAAACATTAAAGGTCTTATAGAGGAGTTTTTAAGTAGACAGAGGCATGTCGTGGGTTCCGACAAAGTGACTTTGATTTTCTTCCTTCCCAAGAGGATAGCCCTTCCAAACATGACAAGCTTCCTTATGTCTTTACTTCCTGTATAAGGTTGAGAGACTGAATAACTATATTTAATGAGTTTTGTAAATGTAAGGAAAATGTAGGTGGAAACTGTAAGAAAGGATGAACTCACAGAATCAGAGGAAGCAGTCAACATATTAAATAATACTTTTCATTCAATTTTTTCTAAATAGAATTCAGAGGCTTAATTACAGTCTGCAGAAAGATAATGAAGAAGCAATGGGAATGTTTTGTGCAAGTGACCTTTTCCCCTTTCTCATGATACAGCAGCAGCAACCCTGTTTTCGTTCATA
This sequence comes from Dicrurus megarhynchus, assembly GCA_013399195.1. Classification (NCBI taxonomy): domain Eukaryota; kingdom Metazoa; phylum Chordata; class Aves; order Passeriformes; family Dicruridae; genus Dicrurus; species Dicrurus megarhynchus. The sequence continues at coordinate 2,448,405 of VXAD01001742.1, forward strand.
TCCATCAAAACAGAACAAGTTCTTCCTAGAGTATGAAGTAAACAGAAGTTCACCATTCTAGGAAAACTCAGATGATCTCTGCTTGTGTCTCTTGGTGATTAGGTACAGGTTATTAGCTTAGTTATAGTTCAGACAAGCCCTGCAGTACATCACTTGGAAAAGTGCTCCAGGTGACTGGCAACCCATCTGTCATTCACTTGCTTCTTTCTCTGCTCCTGTTAATTTACTACTCCTGCTCTTCCCTTCCCACCTACATTGTCCCATCTATAATTCATTTACACAACCTATTCAAAAATAATGTCCTCAGAATTTAACATAATTTCTTTATTCCACTGCTAATAATTGTTTTACATGACAACTAAAAGTTATTTGAACCTCTGCACTGCCTGCTCTGTCCAGAGATTAACCTTCCAATAAGTTACAATAAGTAACAAAACAGAGTAGCTATCGCTTAAAAATTACTAAACACTCTTCATTTATGATGTAAATAACAAAGTAACTTATACTGTTAGAAAGAAAACAAGATGAACCAGTCAAAGTAACTGAGATTAATATTTATATCATTCATAATAGATGCATTTTTTTTCTTCAACCACCTTAGCCTAAGTGATATGCAGCACTTTCTCTTTGGCAAAGAAAGCAGGAGCTGTAACTACCATAAAACTAGTTCCATAGTTATAGAAATTCCAAAAGTATAATGGGAACAGATGAAAAGAGGCTAAGGAAAACATAACAAGAAAAAAAGTTGGTAACTAAACCCTTATAGTGATACTGCTTGCTGAGTTAACACGTTTTTGTCTTGCTGTGGAATACACTGTACAATTAAAGCCATTCTTGGGGTTTTTTTAGTGTTTTTATTTTTTATTACTTATTTTTTTTGTAATTAGTGTAAATTAAAAAGACTTGTAACCTCATAAATCACTGACTGTGATTTTCTTTTCCTGCAATACAGCTTGACAATCTGGTAGAGATAGTGCATTATGCCATCAACTCATCAGCTTTTCTCTTACTCTTGCCCAGGAACAGAACTAATAGAATCCTGAGAATCATAAAGAAAAGCTATGCTGGTACATTAGAAGTCACATTTTTGTGTTATTATAATTCTAAAGCTGAATACTAGGAAAACAGGCTCATAGTTCTTATGGGAAAACAAATAGCCTTATCTTTCCACATCTTAGGAATAAAATAGCAGTAGAGAGTTCCAGTTCAGATTATTTAACCAAAGCTCCATTTGAATCTCTGTATTTACTAAAATTACCCCTGAATATCCCTCAATCTTCCTCAGTCTCTGTAAACATCATTAGGTGCATTTCTTCTTCCATGTCTGCCCAAACTTACTTCATCTCAGTAGATAGATGTGATAATGGTAATCAGAAATCCAGACTCCAAATATTTTTCTGAATAATGCTGCAATACATAATCATAAAGATAATTTTCAAGTAAAAATTCTGGGACATACTATTTCATCATTTTAAAGAGAGCTTGTAATTCATCTTTCTTTGAAAGTCATTTTACCTGACTTCCTAGACTTACTGAAATTCACTGTCTTTACCTATTTTTAGTTAAATTTCTATGTGAACTCCTGACTGCTGCAGCATCCTCTTCTCTGACCCCATATTTTATCCGCCAGGTCTGAGAAATGCATCTGCTAGTAACACTTTTTTTCTTATTGCTTTAATTATGCCACTCATTCCCTCGAGTTTCCCCCTTAACTCATTACATTCGTCTCCTTCAAAGCCCTGTGGAGTTCTGTTCTTACTTATCTCCCCCCGGATGCCTTTGCTTTTCTTTCCATGCCAGTCTTGACCAGCCATTTTGCCAGCAGAGAATATAGAGACCTTTTGGCTTCCCAACTCACTATTTTGACTACAAATTCAGTCACAAGATTTGTGCCACCTCTTTGATTAAGATCTCCCTGAAGGCTCATTTCTGCTGTGCTGCCTGTGGGTAATCTCTACCTAATAGTGACATAAATGTTTAACTGTAGCCTTATTCCTAAAAGCAATTGTCCACACTGTTTGTATGCTCTTCGTACCTAATCTATTTTAATGTGCCGATTGTGAACTCCCCAGCAAATCACATGCCGGGAGTCTTATCAAGAAGGTGCACACATCACAGGAGGCATTTCATCCATCATCATATCCCCTAAAGGTAACCATTTCTACCCTAGTTTAATAGAATTTTGAGGATCTGAAGTGGAAAATGACTACCAAATTACTTACCTTGTCTCACAGAAGTGACTTGGTCAATCTCCTCAGGGTGCAACAAAATAGGATGTCCAATCTCTTGTTAAAACTATCCAGGGAAGTACCTTCTCTATTACCAGCTCCTTTATATTTCTTTTAGCTTGGGGATTGCCTTTCCCCAGGCTTCCTTTATTTATTGCAATTTTATGCATACTTACAGAGCACATTTTTTACAGTAAATAATGGAACTGCAATCCATTCATTCATAATTGATAGGTTTTGTACTCCTGCAGGCTGAGTACACTTTATGAAGGACCAATGATACATAGTTTCCTCTGGAATACAGTCCACGATCTGTATTTTCTCTCATTAGTCATTTCTGAAATCCCACAAAGTCATAATCAGAAGAGAGCTGTGCTGCCTTTACCAGAAGGTCCATCCAGCTCCAATCCTGCAAACTCACAGGCAGCAGGCCTGCAGCAGATATCCAAGGTAGAAAATACAAGCAGCAGGTGAGTGCGGGTACTATAACAATACTTAAATTTTCAGTTTAGCTATGGAACTCCATCCATTTCTCTCCAAAGCAGATGATTTTTACATTACTTCTTAATACACCTTATTTATCTAACGTGATTCTATGGCTTTCCAGTGCTTTTAATGACAACGTTTGTATTATACATCTTAGGGTGCTCTTCTACAGTACAGTTTTCCCTTTAATTTTTAGATGTCCTTTAGGAACAGATAGAATTTTTGTTTGCCTGTCTCTTTTTATGTATCCTTGGATTTTATCTAAATTTATCTCTGTTTCCTACTTGTGGTCAATGTCCTATCTTTTTAGGGTATGCCTGCCCCCAAATAGCCATCCTCCCTGCAAATGTATGATGATGAGGTCCCAAGCATGGGACATTTCCTTTTACTCTTTCTTGCAGAATCTTCCTATATTTATTTCTCTCCATCAGCACAAAGGCCATTCGGATGCAGCAGTCCAAGCACCAGGTGACCTATAAAAGTCTCATGGATGAACTTTTCTGCTTGACTGGGTTGCTGCAGGGAGCTGGGGAAGCTGCAGATAAGAAGCTCACCTGGGAGAGCCATAGATGCCCTATATGCCAAGAGGAGCCCAGAGGATAATTATATACTAAACTGGAAATTTCCACCTCTTCCCTCAGTCCTGCTGGATTCCTTTCTACATCGTGCTTTATTTCCAGACTTTTTGAGGGGATGGAAAGAAAAATATTTTGCTCAGCGTGGCAACTCAGTGCATCATTTCATTGGTTTTCCATTTACTGAATAATTTTTGTTCTCTTTTTGTCCTTTTTTTTTACAGTTTGAAAAAGAGATGAAGGATTTCTGCATCTTCCCACTGCCTCCCTCCACTTTCAGATTCTGCTCACTTGAGATTCCCAGCCAAGGAAGGCATTATGTTAAGTGCTGCACTATCAGCAACAGCCACAGACACTTTTTTAGTTTTTTTTTTTTTTTTTTCCTCTAGTGATACTGCAAAAAACCACAATTCCAGGAGATCCTGGGGAGGTCAGGTCTGTAATGGACAGTACCGAGATGCTGAGTTAGCAACCATTGAGCTAAATCAGAATGAGGAGTAATATAATTATGTCAGTGCAGAGTTCTCCAGAACAGAGCTGTGCTGGGGCAGTGCTGCCCCCTCTAACCCACTCCTCTGCCAGGCTATACCTCACCCAGCTACTTAGATTTGGGAGCCAAACCTCCCTTGTCTGCATGGCCAGTTTGCACTAGAAACTTCTCTGGGAAATCTGTGCCACTGTCCCACCACCTCAATAGTAAAGAATTTCTTCCTGATATCCAATCTAAACCTGCTCTCTGTCAGTTCAAAACCATTACTCATTATCCCATCGCTACATGGTCTCATCAAAAGTCCATCTCCTGCCCTCTTGTATCCTCTTTAGGTGCTGGAAGGTGCTCTAAGGTCTTCCTGGAGCCTTTTCTTCTCCAGACTGAAAAAACCCAACTCTCTCAGCCTGTCTTCACAGGACATGCCACCATGTACCCTGAATACAGATACTTCAGATAGTGTTTGGCTATTGTAAATATCCCAGAGCTATGAAAAGTGTTTTCCGTGATAAAATGAACAGCTTTAACTTTCCGTTGATTATTTTTTTGACATAACTTTTCTCCCACTGTACTGTATTTTTTGTGAGGTTATTCAGGAAGCTGGACATTATCTAAGAGGCTTTTTATTTAAAGAAATGATACATTTTGCAGATTATAATACTGTCCTAGGAATCCCAATTATTTTAAAAATCACAGAAGGAGAAGGCCAAAGCTTTGATCTGCTCTAGCTGTAGCACACTGTTATCCATTGATGCTGGGTGATTATTGAAAATCACTTCTCAACAGTGAAGACCAAACTGTGAATGGCAACCAGATTGTGGGATATTTCAAAAATGTATGTGAAGCTCAGAGAAAGGATAAAACAGAAACTAGTGTTAAAAAGCAGTACTGAGGTTTTTTCAATAATGCATAAGAATGGGACAGCTTGGCATATTCAGAGAAGACTTTTGCTTTAAAAAGTCTTAAAAGTATTCTCTCTGATCTCAAGAGGATCTGCCACACTATCATTTATTTTCTAGCTAATGGGCCAGGTTCACTCAGAAAATGGTTTGCATTCAGCAACACCAAATTAAGCTTCCTGGCGCACCCACCCACCCTGCTGTGCTTTCACAAGTGCTCATGTACCTGAGCAGCCAGGGGGGCTGGGCATGGATCTGGCTGGAAAGGAAAAAATAAAACCCAAAAAGGAAATTTTCCTCCCAGGTCAGTTCGCAAGGCTGATTCCCCGTGCAGCTGCACAACAGCAGGACCAGGTTAAGGGCTGGTGTAAGAGGGATGAAGGGGGTGTCAGTCCTCTGGCGTGACAACCACCAAGCTGCAGATCATTTCTACCATGGCTCAAACTGATTTAGGGGATTGGGAATGACACCTTCTAGGATTAGCTGATCTGAGTGCATGGGCCAGTTCTACTGGTGCTTCTGAGCCACTTGACTGTTTTCAGTAGTTTCTGGCAGCAGATCAAGCAGAGGGTGCTGCCTCTCTCTGATTACAGCCAACCTACTTTGCAGACACAGCCGACACGCTCAGTTGCTGCTGTGTGTTTCCCCCACCATACCTTCCCTGTGTCTTCACAGACAGCCTGGGCTGACTGTGATAGAGTATATTTTTAGCTGAAAGTGTGGTTCTCTGTAATCTCTCTTTCTGAGTTGAGGCAATATGATGCCCTCCCTAACCTAGAATTTCATCTATGGTTTGGGACACAGTAGACAAGAGGGACAGAGGGGGGCACACACTGGCCTTTAATCCTGCCCATAATGACTATTATCAGTAATGCTGCCAGTCCCTGACCCAGGATATGATGGGAATCCCCTCTGAGGCTGTGAACAGATCAAGGATAGCTGCTTTATTAAAGCTGTGAAAAATACACCTCTCTGCATGGTGTCAACAGCAAGGTTCAACCTACAAACACCAAGTAGTCGCACTGAGGCAGCTCAGCAGCAGCTGATGGTCACCAGTCCCACCACGCTGGCTCTGCTGGGCACAGCTGTGCAGGTAACACAGACCCCAGCAGCAAAGGAAGCGAGGCTGCATCTGCTGCTGGCACTGGCATCCCCCTAAAAGTAACTGCACACCTAGCCCAGCTTGTCTGAGCAGTGGAATGACAGGACACGTGGGTCCTGTAATCTTCCCTCTTTCCCACCCACCTTCTTCCTCCCAGAGCATTCAGTGCATCCTGTGACTCTTGTCCCTGTTAAAATTTGGCAGTCATTGTCAGTGATTTGAACATGGTGTTGGTCTCAATAAAAGACAGATCAAAATGAATTTAAAGTTAGAAGTGTGTTATTTCTTTTGGATAATAGCTAGATTTTCTAATGCAATTGACCTTTTTCCCCCCAGATGAAATGTCTTTGATCTTAACATTAAAAAACTGTAATTTCTAGGAATCGTGAAAATGTAGTTGCTCATAAAAATTTTGTAACACTGCATAAAGTTTAGAAGTGTCATGGGTTAGCATAGTTTGAGTTTTTGAGGAAGACTCCTTCAGCCTCGGAAGTGATTTTTTTGCACAGAGGTGCTTACAGTTTCCTCTAGACCTGACCTAACCAATCAACTGGCTAGTTGGAATATTGACAACTTCTTTAAGCCACTTAAGAAGCTTGGTACGCCTCTGTGATACACATTTAAGAACGAACAGAGCCCGGGAAGCTCTCTCTGACTTCCGGCCTTCGGACAGGTAACTGGGGGAGGCCCAGGGCACGGCCCAGCGGGGCCAGACCCTGCTCGGCCCGGCCGGGCCGGCCAGGAGCCCACCCTGGAGCGGCCCTGTTCCATCTGCGGCCCGGCCCGGCCCCCCCAGCCCTGCTCTGACCTCGGCTGCTCCGGCCCAGCCCCCCCAGCCCTGCTCTGACCTCGGCTGCTCCGGCCCAGCCCCCCCAGCCCTGCTCTGACCTCGGCTGCTCCGGCCCGGCCCCCCCAGCCCTGCTCCGGCCCCAGCCATGCTTCGGGCGGGCCAGGCCCCCTCAGCTGCTCCGGACGGGCCATGCCCCCCCTCACCCACTGCTGCTGCCCGGCAAGGAGAGATAAGCGAATTCCAGCTGCAAGGCCGGGTGAGATTAACTCTTTTAGTGCTGTAAGATTTCTCCAGAACAGATGAAGCTTCCAGACATTCAATCCTCTCCTGAGTCAGAGGAAAAGGACAGATGATGGCACGTGAAATAAACAGCACAGAGACACCAAAGTCAGCAAAGAAGGAGGAGCTGAAACCCTGAGAGAGGAGAAAGAGGAGATGCTTCTCCTGGAAGCTGAAATTCTCTTGTAAGGCTGTGGTGATGGACTATAATATATATCAGTGTACCCGTTGTAATTTCATGAAGCATGGTGGGGGGGGCAGAGCGTTCAAACCCGCAACCATGGGTAGAAGTACCTGTGCTGCATTAAGCAACTACTGAAGTAGCTGTGATTTATTGAGAAGTTTTAACAGAGAGAGTTGAAAGTGATGTAGACTCTCTCGCTCCCAGAGGAAGGCCTCTGTGCCTTTTCAGTTGAAGGTGATGAGGACCCTCTTGCTGCCAGAGAAGAAGGGGGCCTCTGTGCCTAGAGATAAAGATGCACCTACAGACAGGTGAAAAGAACTTTTGTTTTGAAGGAGATGAGGACCCTCTCACTACCGGAGAAAGGGAGGACCTCTGTTCCTAGAGATGAATATGCACCCACAGATGGGTAAAGAGAACTTTTGTTTCTGAACAGCTCATCCTTAAAATGGTACCCCATTAGCTAAAGATGAAACCCTCGAGCAGTTGTGGGGAAAGCTGCAAGTTGAGGGAAGGGACTTTCACAGGCAAGGAGAAACCATTCCGGGCGGATGCCTTGCCGTGACGCTGAAACCACAAGAGAACTGTTTAACTGTTTTCTTGTGGAGATGTCTCCATAGCATGAGCAAGAGAGACTCCTCTCCCTAAGTGGACTGAGAAAGTTCTTACAGAGATGGTAAACTGACTCTGGAAAACCTTGAGGGTTGTTTTCTCACGTTGTCGGTGGGAGGAGGGAAGAAGGTGGGGGGAGGAGAAGTGTTCTGAGGGTTTAGTCTAATTTTTTTTTCTGCCTTTTAGTTCTGTTAATAAACTTCTTTATGCTTTTAAGGTTTAAGTTTTGTGCCTGCTTTGCTTTTCTCCTGGTTCTTATCTCACAGAGGGAAAATAAGTAAGTAATGGGCTTTTTGAATCAAACCACTACAAGAAGGTAAACTATTTCTTGGTGTTAGTAATAAAGTTACAAGTAAAGAGCTAACATAAAATGTTCTGAATAATAGTATGCTGAAACTACTCGAAGAGCTGGAATGCAAACTAAGAGGGGATGTGTTTGAATCTAGTTGTGTGAGGTTTTATTCAAAGGACTTTGTTTAAGAGAATGCAGGAGAGGCCATCAGTTATCTGTCACTGGTAGACCAGTACTGTAGCTTACTGTAGTTCTAAGAAGATTAAGTTTCATCATTTCACAACATGAAACTGTAAGCATGGCAGAGAGATGCTGAATGCCATAGGTAATTTAGTCAAAATTAGGTTTATTGGTAAAATCTAAAGCAGTTAATGTTACACTCACTCTCCAGGAATGCCAGTCTCATAGACTTGGAGAACATGAATAACTATAATTTGTTTCTCAAAGAGATTTCAGCTCTTTTAGAAACCAAAGCAAGAAAACCACTAATATTACTGTTTGTCACTACCAGAATTTTCTAAATCATTGAGAAAAGGAAGGCAAACCCATAAAGGGATGGTGATTGTTTTGAAGACTGGAAGTCAAATAAAGAGCACCTTGTTGTTTTGCTGGCATGACAGCAAATCAGCAGAAACACAAAGATAACTTACCTGAAAAGCCTGAGACTTCAAAGAATGTAAATGACTCTCTTAAACACAAAATACAATAAATTACTCTAGTAGAAACCAAAATAGTGTAAATGACAAATGTATAGATATGTAATAAAATATTTATGAAACTGGTGGCTATGAATGCAAGGAGAAGAATTCCTAATCCTTCTTGTCAGTAACCAAAGTTATGGAGAATCACAAATGCCTCTTAAGGGTGGACCTGACTGACTTTTCAGAAAGATAGTTCAAAAGGGGTCTTGCTGCGTCTGCAGATGGAGAGCTCAGAGTGAACAACAGCCTCTGGGCAAAATGCTCCTCTTATTACTTTAACACTGTTAAAATATACTCTTAATCTCTTTGCAGCAAAGGCATGATTCTAGGAGGTAATTTAGGAGGAAACATTTGTGTTAAACAGTGCTAAGTCCTAGTATAGCTTAAGAGACTTCAGTAAGAAGAGAAAATCTACAGTGCAGCCGAAATTTCAGTCAGAAAGTTGGTGCAGGAGAAAGGGCAGGACCACATCAGACTCTTTGTTCTACGCTATTTGAGTTTTTACTCCAACACTTGAATTTAAAAAGCTCCAAGCAAAGAGTGACTTCAAAGTGAAGATGGTGCACCTACCCAGGAGATTGGTTTTTTCCCTGTTACACATTTGGATCTTGGTCCCTGACCATGGTCCAACACTACACCCAGGCTGCTGCACTGGCTCCCTTTCAGATGAGCCCACTTGATACCTTCAAAATTATATTTCTGAGAGCTGCTTATTGCACTGAAAAATCACATGAACTTAAGGTCAGAAAATGCCAGCAGCAGGTGTAGAAAGAGCACAAAGCTTTGCACAAAGGCTTAGCTCTCCCAAAAATGTCTGACAGAATCAAGAAAAAGAGGTTGGCACAGAGGGAAAGAATAAACATCGAGCCCTATATTTAACTTATTTGTGGTTTTTCTCTCAAATTTCCAGGCTTATAAATTAAGGCTGAGAAATGGGAAAAAAGTGGCAAATAAGTACAAGTTGATAGGTACTCTAGGTTTCATACTGCAAACTGCTTTGTACCTTCAGACCTTATTGAAGTGCTGAGAAGCAGAGTTTCTCACAATGAAGGGAGTGAGTATCTGGCAAGATCAGACTGTTGGCACTGCCTCCAGGGAGCATATTTTTCCAGAGCAAGAAGTAATCTCTCTTATCTCTCTTTTTATTCCCGGCTTCCATTTTGTTTAAGACTAGGCAGGTTCAAAAAAAAAACCTTACTCATTTCCATAGTACTATATAAAAATGAGGCAAATGAATAATGGAACCGCTCACCCATCTCTGCAAGGCTGTGATGGATAGCACATATCCATTTAGGAGATGGAAGCTGTCGAAGAAACAGACACCAGGAAAAACATGATAAAAAGATCGTTCAACTTTGAAATACACCTGCTGGTTTTGCCTGCAGATAAAGTAGAAAAATAAAGACTGTTTCACCCTTGTCTGTAAAAACAATGAGACACCAGGAATATTGAAACATTGCGGGTGATTCTCCCAGCTGCCACACTGGGACAGACAGAAATGGGCTGCTGCTGTATAGTTCACATGGATGGAATGAGTGTGCACTTAGAGCTCCGCCACCCATGGTCTGGCTCTCTTGCTCTGCAGAGGAGCAGTTCTCATGAACTTAGGTGGAGATTACTCAGCCTCTTGTATTTCTCTTCTGCAAACAGATCTTTTTTCCAAATTGTCCCACAATTAAGACCAGGTTTTCAAGAGTCTGCAGCACCCAGCAGCTCTTGCTGTATGATATATGGCTGGGTAGAAAGCTACACTAGAGAAGCTGAAGCTGCTTTTACAGGATCCAGTTTCAGGTCCTGATTTCATTTGCATACCAGGCTCCACATATACATATTAACAATTGTAAAATTAACCACACATGCCATGAAAAGGACAGTATAAAGCTGGTATATCAAGTCAATCCTATTAAAATCCCATTAGTTCTTGGGATGGTTCATTACATAGATATGTTTTTATCCACCATGAGCATGACTATTTATTATTTCCTCAAAGCATACTTCACAGTGGGACTTCTAGCACTGATTTCAGTGTGTTCCGGATACAGACCAATGTCTCTAAGACATGACAAATAAAACCCTAAATTTTGTGGTTCTGTTTAAATTAACAGTCTGCATCAATGAAAGGTGCAGCATTTTGTAGGTAAAAGAATGCAGTTAGAAATATTTTTTTTCTTTTACTTCAGATAAAGATTTTTTGAGATATAATAATCCATCTCCCCACTCCAGTGAAACACTATTTTGATAGAATTAATTTTAAATGAGCTCCCAGCCTGTCATAGTTCAGTGCACTAATTACATCCACACAACACAAACGCAAGATGACGCCTCTCATACATGGGGTTGTAGGGATGCTGGAGCCAGGGAAACGCAGGAAGCAGAGCTGAGACACAGTGTGTGATTTGTTCATCTTATTTTACACACAGAGGCACATTCCAGCTAAATGCTGAAATTCTACATAAGAATATAAAACTGCAGGAATGAGATGCAGAGAACTAAGGATTTTTTGTTCTTTTCATCTTAGAGCACAGAAGAATTGCAGAACTGCCTCATATTGTTAGCCAAGAATGTTATTAAGAGCTAGCAGTGGGCCAACACTGCTAAAATCATCTGAGATATATGCAGGTGATCTTTTTTCTGACTAACAATAAAGTGAATCAAGACAATATTTAAGGTTTGAGCTTTTTAAAAAAAACTTAGTTCATTATAAAAAAAAATTAATGTAAAAACCACTTAATAAAAAAACTATTTTTAAATAGATCATCTGTTCATTAGATATGAGAAACTATCAAAGCTTTCTTCATAATTTAACTTTCTACAATTCAATGTAAGACTTTTTAGAAGTAGTATTTAAATCTATTTCAATTCTGTACAAGCCACAGGCTGGAAATGACAGAACAAGGACAAATAATTTAAAAATATTTTTTAAATAAATATTTGGAGAAAATTCAATATTGGATCTTATATACATCCATATTTTTCTTCAATTTTTCTTCCCCCCTAGCCTCAGGGAAGGCAACAGCTGAGAAGGAGGGCTGCATCTCAGTCAGAAGGCTCTTGAATCATAGTGCTAAGATTTAAATGCTGCAGTGTTCTGTACGCTATGTTGGAAATGTTAGCTGGCAAATCCTCTACAAGCCCTTACTAACGCCTTATGTTAATTTCAACATTTTGCCTGATAAGCATCTATAAATCAGCTCCCAAATTCCCATCTCTAGTCATATAACAAGGCTATTTAATAGATTACTATGCTTAGTATACATACCAACTACTCAGAAGGCAGACTAAATCTGCTAACTTGATCTCCAGCCTTAACTTAAATTAATGTGCTACTTACTTGTCCTGCAACATGTTTCTCTGCTGCTTTCAAAGGTTTTACCACTCTTGGGAAAGCTTGTTTTGGTAGAGAACTCATTTAGATTTTCATATCTAAAAGTTAGCCCTCTCATTTAAAGTCAAGGCCCAGGCTTTCCCTATGGTAATAGAAAGAGGCTCCCTTGGTGGTAACTGGTTCTGTATGGGTTTTAACCATTCTTTGGAAGCAGTTTTCCCTTTGCACTAGCTTTTGAGGGAATCATAATTGTGGAATAAGTGACACTAAGATTGAAGGCAAAAGTCAGGTCAGCTGAATCTGGGTCACTGGCTCCATAATCGAGTACAAACTCCCTGTAATTACTTTACACATTTCAGAAAGGGACCAGGATTTACAGTCAGCTGGGTGGGACAGACCAAATGCCTTCAGGTGGTGGCAGCAGAGAAGGCAGGGCATGCTCTCTAGTCATATGAATTTTGAAAAATTGAAACTTTTACTAAAAGAAAGAGAAAGAAGGAAGATCCCCAAAATAACTGGTGAATAGGATACTCAGTCTGAGTGCTGCAGACCAGTGTTCACAGCTTGCTCTGCGTGATTTGGACCAACTAAAAAGAAATTTCTACCTTAATAGCATAGGTTTTTCTCTTCATCTTGGACTGCAAAATTAATCTTGGACTTGCATAATTTTTTTTCTTTTCTAACAGGTATATTTTACTTCAAAGAAAACTTTTCCAAAGTGCTATAGTCCTGAGAAATTCTCCTGAGGATACTCCTACTCCTGCTCTATGTGAGCTAATCCAAGCCAGAGCCTCATATTGAGCTCCTGCTGAGCTGTCCCGCACCAAAAATCATAGCTGGTCAACCAAATAATGGGATGTACACTTCAACTCTTTAAAGAGGGAAGACAGGGGCATTCCTCTGCAGAGCAGCACACAACTGTATGGATTCCCTGCAGGCTTTTCCACTCCCTTCTTGTTCTGAGCTAAATGCTATTAACACTCTCTCATGCTAAATAAATAAAAGCTTTTGCACTTTACACATAAGGATGTCCTGGCCTGAAGCATCTTTCACAATTTAGATATTGGACTCTAAGCAAATAACGCTACATCGAGATATGCTCTCAGAGATGAGCCAAAGGAATATTTCCCATGGACTAGTACAAAGCCTAAACCTGCTGCTGTCTCACATCTGAAAATTGCCCAGCAATGCACGTGCACATCTGACTGGTGGGAAGATTATCACACAAACAATCCCAAATCCGTGGATGATGGAAATGCCTTTAATATCCATGAAAGATATGCACATTGATTTCCATACAGTCACTTTTAGTTGTATGTTTGAGTAGGTACCTATACAAGTATGTGTAAGGAAAATAATTTGTGGCTACTAGGAAGGTAACTTCACAAATAAATGGGTACAATGCTGCCTTTATTTTCCTTCTCTGACCACAGAGACATTTAAGCTAAGCTTTCAATCTTCATCCTTTTCAGGATGTAATCCTTATGTTTTTGGTGCTTTAACAAAATAAAAATGTTTTATTAAATGTATTGACCTCATTCATGCTTTCAACAAAGAAAATGAACAAACAGTATGATTTTAAAAAGTGTAAAGGCATAATTTCAATTTCTTTTGACCTTTGGAAAAATATCAAAGCCTTCCTTATTATATTAATCTATATAATTGTATTACAAATGACAAAAAAAAAGTGCCTGGATGAAAGTTTCTTGTCATTTCCAGAACTGTATGCTGTGCAAAAACATTTCAGTGGGAAACTGCAAAATTTCGCATCTTCATTTGGTTGACACACGAGTGTCAGAGTTCCCCTGGAGCAAGAATTCTGGATGCCACCAAGCTGAACTGAGCAGTGCCACCCTTCTGCTAGGGCAGAGTCAGCACTCTATGGGCTCCACTATAGACTTCAGTGCACATAAATATTTTTGACCTGCGGTTTAGCCAAGGGGCTCTGCCCAGTCATTCCTACTAGCTCTGGCAGCTATGGGAAGCACTTTTAAATTGCTGTTAAAAATTACACAGCATACACTATAATAGGGAATAATGAGGGGGAGAAAAAATCCTTCCAAGAATGGGTGTTGCTGTGTCTGCTTTTCCTTGCCATCATGGAAGAGAACTGAAAATCACAGCATCCATTTCAATGAACAAATAACTGGAACTTTGGAGTTCCTCCTCAAATTGCAATATAAAAGCTTTCAGAGGTCTCAGCTAGGAATCCCACTAGAAACTGCATATATTAAATAGAAGACATATACAAAAATAAACAGGTTGTCAGAATGCCTCCAGAACAGAAAAATTATTAGTCTAAAAATCCAGAAATAACTGAAATTCTCACCCCATAAATCTTGAATTAGGTTCAATCATGGTGAATTGCATTGCCTACTGGCACTAAGCCCTGGTAATTACTTCAATCCTCACTCAGGGAGTGGTGAGATTTAATATTACCATCAAAGTACATCCAGTCAGTCCTGCATCAGCCATACAGAAGCCACAACTCAATTAGACACTGAAACTAAGCTCTTTGTTCCCTTTTATGCTGCTGGAGTCCTTGTCAACTTAAATTACATGTGAATCAACACAAAGTCTTAAAGACATAGCCACCAGTGAAAACTGTTCAGCATGAGAGGGATTAATCACAGATAGCAATTAACATTCTAAGAATTAAATGCAACTATAAAATTATATAAATGCTAATAAACAAACTCATTAGTACTTATTTTCTTTCTGCTACAAAGATTAATCAAGGGTCATAACACTACAGCTGACAAGATCCTTGTGATTAAAACTCTACTACACAGTTAACTTACCCTAACATTCACTCCCCTTTTCCTACAAACTGCCAGATGGCCCTTAAGGAAGAACGGACAATATAAAATGATTTTTTTTAACATCAGAGATATTTTTTAATATCAGAGATCAGATATTCAAGAGCAGAACTCTTCAAAATCTACATGAAATGAAATCGATCATTAAAGTGAAATCCCAAATTCTGTCAGATTTTTACTAAAAATAAAACAACAACAACACCAGCAACCCAAAAATCTTGTATTTTGAAATCACAGGATGGTTCAGGTTGGAAGGGGCGACAGTGGGTCATCAGGCTTAACCTCCCTGCTTAAGTAGAGGCATCCTAGAGCACATGGCACGGGATTGAATCCAGACTGGTTTTGAGTATCTCCAGTGAGAGAGACTCCACAGCCTCTCTCGGCAGAGAGGTACTTAATACTTAATGCAATCAGCTCTTGGTCACGGCTAGGTCTATTATCTGTACTAGGAGTGAGTGGAGATGTACCCAGTACAATTTCAATCTTCTGCCTTTATGACCTGTGAAATGCGGTGTGAAAATAGCTAAGCTGTTTCCAAGCAAGTGAGCTCAGTCCTTGACCTGTACAGGTGGCTCAGGTAGGATGCCACACAAAAAAATGTGAAATAGCTTCCACAGCCAAGCTGGTTATCTCCGTGCAGCACTGACCTGCACCTTCGCACCATCTGGACTGTCTGGTCAGGCCAGTGCTAACTCAGAGCTCTCTGTGCCCAGCAAGGTCACAGACCTTTCTTTCCTCCATGACCTCCTCCTGGCTGGCTCTGATAGCCTGTTTTGTCAGTGTCCTGCATGAGCTACGGTTTTGCTTTCTTTCAGGTGATTCTGTCCTCCCGTTTGGGCAGGAGGCACTACTTTCTTTCATTGATCCTAAATTAGGTTGTAAGTGGGATTACAGTCTCCCTGTGAAACTCACTGAGTTGTATTCCTACTGTGGTGGCACATGGAGTGCACCAGGAAGAAAGACAATACAGTAGTTGTTCCTGGTATAGGGAGCCCACACTGTGGTATCAGACAAATCATATGGAATTTACTCCTGGCTGAGGGCTAAATAGCATATCAAATCTTTTTCAGAAACCACTTATAAAGCTTCTGGGCATGCCACTGTCCCAATACAGCCAAACACTGATTCACCAGCAGCTTACAAATGTACAGCAGCATACACATAAGCATACAGATATGCCCTAATACCCACATTAACATCCCTTCCCTGCAATCTGGTGACAGAATGAATGAGATAAGCAACCAGTTGAAGGTGGAAAATGTCTCCACTTAATGACAGTGAAGAATGGTCTTTTCTTCCTGAAATCACTGTCTATACTGAAAGGTCTCTCTGACATGGTCTTGACATTTCTCTGCACTTGTAATGCCTGAAGCAAGATAGGGATTGAAAATCTGTATTTTTATCTTTCAAAGGATTTGTCTACCCATCTTCATCTGCTAACCTGAAGAGACTCAACGCCTAGTTTTCTCCTCCTGAAGATCCTACTCATTAAGAAAAAATTATTCAACTGCTTCCTTTACTGATGATAAATTATAAGAGAGCTGCCCTTGGCAACTGGGCTAGCAGAGATGGAGGAAAATTGCCCTCTTTTAGAAGGCAAAAGGAGATGACTCCTGAGGTTGTGGCCAAGTGAATAAAATCCTGAATTTTGTGTGGTATGGTTTCCCTATCAAATGCTGCATAATAAACAAAAGAAATGCAAAGAAAGAGAGAAATGGGAGAAGGTCAATTATACCCTTGGTGCATCAAAAGCAGTGTGACCAGCAAGTCAAGGGAGGGGATTCTCCCTCTCTACTCCCCTCTCATGAGACCCCCACCTAGATTACAGCATCCAGCTTTGGGGTCCTCATCACAGGAAAGACACGGACCTGTTAGGATTGGGTCCAGAGGGGGCCATGAAGACGGAGAGAGGGCTGGAGCACCTCTCCTATGAAGACAGGCTGAGAGAGTTGGGATTGTTCAGCCTGGAGAAGAGAAGACTCCAGTGAGACCTTCTTGTGGCATTTTAATATTTAAAGGGGGCTTAAAAGAAAGATGGGGACAAACTTTTTAACAGGGCCTGTTGCAAGACGACAAGAGGTAATAATTTTAAACTAAAAGAAAGTAGCTTTAGAAAAGTTATAAAGAAGACTTTATTTTTCTGATGAGGTTGGTGAAACACTGAAATAAGTTGCCCAGAGGTGGTAGATGCCCCAGCCCTGGAAATGTGCTTTCCATGGATTGTTATCATGATGTGCTGATGGAGCTCTGACTGACCTGTCCTGGTCAGTCACAGAGCAAAGAGCAATTCAAATGACCAGCCAGTGGGGTTTTCACTGTCCTCCCCAAGATGGAGAGGGATGCCCTAACGTCACTTGACTGATTTGTGGGGGCCACACTGGTCTCTTATAAGACCTACCAGAGATATTTCAGCTTTGTGCAGGTCACGAGCAGGCTGGAGCACGTCAGATTATACCGAGCGGTCACAGCTGTGCACCTGAGTCAAGCCTTAGGTTTCCTCTTCAGAGGTGGAAAGCATCATTGGTACTGACAAAGTTTCCATCAACAAGAGGAGTTTAGGCATCTACAGTGCATGAAGTCCTATAAAAAATAAATGTCCTCAATGCTTGTGGACCCAGCACATGAATCCAGGCATTCATTCGGAACTGAAACCCATTGTGATGCATTTTAATTGCTGCAGGCCAAGAAGAAATCTCAACAGCATAGAGGCACATGATTATAATGTTTCCCAGACTGGATTTCTAGGTCCAGGCATGGTAACTGTTTCATAACACAGAGTGGGTCAATTTTACCAGCCAGGAACCATCTATCCAAGCAAACTTATTGCCTAACAAGCAACTCCCAAACACCGACTCATGGTCACTGGAATCAGTAACATTTCCACACTGCTTCAGCTGTACTGTTGAAACTAGAAACATGGCTTACCTAACTCTGGGAAAATAGACATGAAGGTTTTTGTGTGAAGTCCTCCTCATTTAAAAATGCAGTCTGCACAAACAAATTCAGGATATTTACTCTGGAATTAAACTAGTGAATGGCAATTCTTGTATATCAACAAGGTAAAATCATAATGGATCTAAAAGTCTTTTGGAACTAGAAAAATTGGGATTTCTTACAATAAATTCAAAAATGTTTACAAGTCCAGTACAGAATTCTGAAGAATTATGAATAGCTAGACCACTAACTCTTAGCCTTACTATCTTCCGGTATCCAAGTGGAATCAAAGGGTCTCACCAACACAAAGTCACGGAGCAAGAAAAAGGCCACAAAACATACAAGAATGACACCCTGGGAAGCATCCTTCATGCAGGAAGCCTTTATCCCACCCCCAAATCATCTGGAACCTCCAGCAGATGGAAAAAGGCAGAGGTTTGAATGAACATCAGTGCCTCGGAAGTGAGAAGCTACTTACATAAAAATAGAACTCTGTCCTATGCAGCAGCCTGTGAGGATGTGCAAATTCTGCTGCTGCTGTAATTCTGAAGCCCTTGAAGCTCATTCCCACACATACATTCACATACATTCTTTATAACCCCTAAACAAGAAAGGGCACAGCTAGACACAGTAGATTGTTCATAAGCTGAAGATAACTCATTTTTATTAATATGTAAATTAGCAAGTCGCTATCTATGTTCATAATTTATTAGGCACAAACATATATGGAAAATTACATTTGGAGTCTCAAGGCTAAGTCTAAGCAGCATGTTTTCTAGTAGAACATCTACTTTTTTCACATGGCTGCTGAAAGGGGCCATGAAGCATGCAAAACAGGCACTTAATAAGGATCTAAGTCATTATTTCAGCTCTGAGTACTCAATTTATATGTCCTAGTTGGCAAATTGTTCTCCCAGTATGCTCCTCCTATTTAAAAGAGTATTTATCCCTAAACAAGGCATATTGTAATGTCTCCTAGTATGAGTGCTGGGAGTCAACACACCTTTGTTTAGCACCTTAACTGAGAGACTGCTCTGCTGTCCTGGTAATTGATGGAAAGAGGAAGAACTTCCACAGGTTGTGTCTCATTCCCTTTTTTTTGTATCTGAGGGATCTGTGCTTTCAACTTGACTTCAGTTCAGTGACCAAAGTCAACCAGGAGAAACCCAGATCCACGTCTTTTGGGAACAAGCTATATTTGGATAAATATTTATTGCTTCAGGAAGGCCTTTTAATCATAATGAAAATTAAGTCAGTCTCAATTTGTCAACAGATGTGTTTGATATTCAGTTTTAGTATTTTATAGTAGAAATGCCTCAGGCACATACCTGTCCTCACAACTCTGCCCAAGTGCCACAGATATTCCCGCATTCACACAGGCAGGGAGAATTTTCTATTATTTACCCCATATTCTATTCTTCTTTCTTGTACACTCCAGCTTTAGATATGATAATGAGTCACACAAGAAAGAAGCTAGAAAGATGTGTTATCAAACTGAAAGCATGTCACTGAATTTACTGCTTTCATTTTTTTTAACATAGAATTCATGTTAAAAATATTCCGCATAAAGAATGAGGGGTTTGGACTTTATAAATGCTGCCCTACTGACAACAAAATAAGTAGCTGCATGATATTCACAAAAGTATGTGTGTAAAGGTACCAGGAGAGACTTTGTAAATTACTTATTTTAATTCATAAGTATTGTTGTTGTATCTAACATCTTGTATAAAAATGAAAGGCAGTGGGTTCATCTCAGAACACTTGTCTCCTCTTGTGAAGTAGGCTATTGTACTATAAGGAAGCAACTTTTTAGACTTTTACTAGCTAAACCAGCAATATAAATTAGAAATAAAATTTTAGTTTTATGGTCATTTTCTTCCAATGATGCTGACAGTGTGCTGGTGTGCTTAAAAAAAAAATCATGATTTTGGACAAAGCTAACGTGGGTTGCACTCCCCCAGAAAGGTACAAAAAGAGATACAGGAGAAAGAAGGGAACTGAATTCATGATGAAATAGGGAGTACACGTATCTGAAAGGATTCCTACTGCTGACAGTACTAATGATACCATTTCCAAGGACTGAAGTGCTGCTGTCTTTTCATACTCAGCTGCTGTGAAAGGGAGATTGGACTAGATAATGCTCTGAACCATATCTGAAAACAATCACTTTTATCCCAAAGAAGGTGAAAAGAGGATAAGAGGAGAAAGGAGAGAAAGAGTATCTCGCAGTAAAGGAGATAAGGGAAACAATAACCAGATTTATATCATTTTTTCATAAAGAAAAGAAAACACACGGTGCTTCCCCAAGAAGTACTTGGAGATAGATCATGTTTAGACATTGACTGCAACTTCCTAAGGATAGTCATGGATATGTTTAAATTGAGCTGTGACCTTTTCTTGAAAATTCAGATTTCTGAGTGGTTTCAAGCTCTTCATCACCTCTGAACAATTAATTTTATAAAAGGTTAAAAAGAAACCCTTTTGACTTTGCCTGGAAATGGAGAGCAGGAGCAGGCATCAACCTTACACAGGGGGACCGGCAGCCACAGAGCTCAGACTGTGCATCAATGTGTGAGCCTTTTCCCACCAGCAGGGCAAGCTGCCTGCTTGGCTTTGCAATGGCAAGGAGGAGGAATGTAGAGGAATAGTCAGGAGAAACCGAGAGATGGTTTAACGAATTGCTCCTCAGTTCCCATCAGCCTGAGTTTCTTTATGACTCACTATAATTCCACCCCCTCAACAGCATATGGGAAGAAACTTAGGTTGATCCAAGAGGATTAGATATTCTTTTGACTTCAGCTCCAAATTATTTCAAGACCCAATACCTGGACTCACATAAACCTGGCTTTAAGTATAGAAGTGAAAGATACTAACTGATTCTTGGATAAAAACAGAACAGATCAGAGAGCAGGAGACTGGTCACCCAAGGTTATACCATGGTTTACAACTGCAGAATAGCAAAGAAGCCTATGCAATGTCTAGAATGAAAACATGCTCTTGGAGGTCTGAAACACTCTGTGTCAGCAGATATTTTGGGTAAATGGCATCAGGACTTTAGTGGACTGGTCTATCAGATGATCTCTGCATACACACTGCAGATGTTTGCACAGCACAGAGCATATGTAAGAAAGGCAAGACAAGCTTCATGCAATTCGAGAAAAAAATGCATGGATACATGGGCACATTCAATTCACACATTTGCTTTGTGAAGCCGTGTGACCTCATTCTGTTCTGTTTTGAGGGTTCAGCAAACCAGCACCATCTGAGACAGGGAGAGCAGACACTTGGCAAGTGTCACTAATACAAACAGAAATGGTGAACCCAAAAGTGAAAAGCTGTTGCAGTGTTAGTGGCATATGGCAGGCACACATGAGACCTGCCCTGCGTTTTCTTTTCAGCTATGATGTGTCACCAGCCAGCCTGGCACAGCTGCAGTACAGATGTGCTGTACGCCATGCTGATGGCATACACTTCCCCACTCTAAGATACTGTATTCTCTGTCACTCAGCTCAGATACCAGCAAGATATATGGCTGGGTAGAGGGGACAGATGCTATTTTTGTCCTGGTCAATGGAAAATAGAGTTGAAACTCTCCATCTTCTCTGGTGGCAGCACCTGACCTCTCCACCAGTGCATGGACACAAGCTGGCCATCAGCCTGTGAATACCTTCCATATTAATTGCAGCAGAAATGCTTTAGTGCCTGGCAGTAAAATCAAAACAACTCTTTCTCTGCTGCCACTCTCCAGAAAAAAAAAGAAACAGGTTTTATTAGAAGTGATGGTGACAGAACAAGCTATTTACTAAATAATTTGCTAATCATTTTGCATTCAGTTTACATAGAGAAATTTCACCTGGGTTGTGCACATACTTCTCAATTTAACTGCTCGTTGGGCACTTGCTATTCACAGCATGTAGCTGTTCACACAAGGCACAGGGTGTTCTTCCCCATTGCCTTGCAAGATTTCTGGAGCATTTCAGACAGATTTTGTAGATTTTTCTCAGACTAGAAGAGTGGCTTTATTTACCTTGACCTTAGGCATACCACTGTCCATAGCTGACAGAACGTCCACATTCAAACATGAGTATTCATATGAATACAAAAACACAGTGTGGACAAACCCCCTCTCGCCTTAAAAATATCAATGAAACAAATAAAATTGCATCAGGAAGCTGTTCATAGTCTGAATGAGCAGTGTTTGAGACATGCATTATTCAAGCTATTCTCTCTTCGACAGGATAGTTCACCCTTTCAATGCTCTGTTCCCAGATGCTAAATTCATCAGGCCATGGGTAGTCAGTTGAAAAATAAACTGGACCCTCCAAATACAACCCAAACAATGCACTTCTTGTGTGTCAATGTGGTTGCAGATGAGGGACCTAAGCATGTGGAGTCACATGGATGAAATAGAAGGCATTCAACACACGTCTGCATCTTCCTACAAGCAGAAATATATTTCAAAAGATTCAAAGAATCATCACATGGGCTGGTTTTGGCTGTCAGGGGAATATTTGTCATTTTGTGTAACTTATTTATACTCAAAATAATACTTGGGGACTAATGACTGCAAAATTATTCTTTCAGAACAAACACTTGGAACGAGATAGACGTATAACTGACTTGAAAATGTAAATATCCTGATCATCTTTTAACATGAAACCCAGGAAACAAAGTCTCCTTGAAATTCAGTTAAGACTTTGAGCTCTACATGCTTACAGACAGTGCTTCAGATAATTGTGCTGATAGAGAAAGAGATATTCACAAACATTAACTTGAGCCCAGGGAAACAAGCCATTGGAGTGCTGCCTACAGAAACATGTATTTTCCTGCTGATGATGGAGGGAGCCTGGGGATATTAGATTTAATAGATAACCAACCTCCACAGTGCCATTCAAGATATTTGACCTGGTTCACTGTTACCATTCAGATGTAATTTCATAATGAAACAATGATAACCAAAAAGGGTCTGTAACACTCCTTTGCAATGGCAAAATGAAACAGATGCACATCCTCTGCCAGGTGCTTGTTGGACCCTGTTGGAAGGGGTCCAAATAATTAGCTACTCACCAGATGGGTAGCAAAGCACAAACAATCTAATGTGTCTTTTGGGTACAGACAACTCTGACTTTCAGTGATGTAATAACATTAACATGTGACAGCATTAAGTTGTCAGCAATTTGAGAACTTAATTTTGTAGTTTGTAATCTGCAATGGTTTTATTTTCATTAACCAAACACCTACAGAAAGGAGACCAAAAATACAGCTGGTGACACTCTTTCCAGTGGGATGTAGAGATTTTGCTCCATTGCCAGTAAAGGACCTGAGACACCAAACAACAAACTGGAAAACATCACTAGAATGTATGAAAGCTATTTTTTGCATTTTTAGCAATTGGTAAGATTTTCAATGTCCATGACTAATCAAAAAAAACAAGACTGGGAAATTTTATACCCTCCACTCCAAACCAACATGTGAAATATACAGCACACTAGATGTGATGATTTGTTTATAGTGTTTGCAAGCAATTACTGAAATAACCTTCAAAACTCACCTCTGAGCTTCATTGGCACCCAAAGCATGACCTGACTGAGACAACTGAAGCTTTCCAGAGAAGAATTACTTCTGGGAGTTTATTTTTCAGCCTTAGGCCTCCCACATTTGCTAGAATGAAGAATTGAGAAGGCTTTTGGTCCAGTGTAAAAATGTATTTGACACGAGCAAAAGCAGCCTCCGTAGCTGCTTTTTCTTAAATAAATAATGTGAAGACTCCCGCCAGCTGTCTGTACATTCATGTGGAAGTGGCATATATTTTACTTAGAGCAAAAGTTGTTGAGTCTTGAGCTTTATGATTAACCTGAGCAATGTTGCTAAGTATAGCAATTTCCTCATGGTATTAGGTGTTTTTTCCCAGAACCCCAGACCTTAGAGTCATGGATTATATGAGAATTTCAACTTCCCTCTCAATGAATAAATAAAAGCAATTTTCCAGCTTTCCCAGTTATACACAAATATTTGGAAAACACAAATGTGGCAGCCCGAAAGGCTTCAAAATCAGAAGACAAACAAGGAATGTATCATCTCATAAAAAGCATAAGGAATATTAAGTCATTGCATTATTCCTGGAATCTAATACTTAGTTTGTGAGGACCTGCTGCTAGCAAAACTGTCTGTGTAAAATCAAAATCCCATCCAGATTAATCCCACTGCCTGCCCTCCCCAGTTGTCTCTGAAGTTTTAGGTCTCTGGAGTTTGCTGGCCCAACTGAATTCTCCATTTGAACAATCCCATTTATCGCCACGGAAATAGTTGTTGTTCCACAGTGGATTGTGATTGGAGACAAAGCCTCAGCAAAGATCATGATTCATTTATTTCACTAAGGTTTCTTTAGTAATAAACCAGTAAAACAAGGTCAGCACTAAGCACAACCAGATTTGTTCATTAATTTCTAAGCTCTGCTCCAAGCCCATCAAAGCTTCTGATCCCTGTCCATGAGTTTTGAAAAAGACCCTTTAAAGAATCGCCTTCATATCTGTCACAATATCTGTCTACTAAATAGAAAATCCTTAATATTTACCAAACAGATTTTTATAATTAATTCTTATTTTTGGTCAATAAACCAATAATGTTTAAATCACTCCAAAGAGAGATATAATGAAGGATTAGTTCCATTCTATTTAAAGAAAAACAGAATTTAAAAAAAAAGAACAAGTACTAATAAATTAAATATATGCCTTAAACTTCTGTCAATAAAGCAACCAAATCAGTATAAAACAACATATGAATCCATATATTGGGATAAATAATTTTGGCTAGTATTTCTTTGAGATTTCTTTTTTAGAAGATAAATTCCTTTAAAAATAGTTATTTATCTCTATTCATCCAAGAATTTCACTTTAGCATCACCCATGAAAATGGATGATAAGGGTTCAGATGAAATAAGATAACTTATAACAAATTTCCCCTGAAGCCTAAAGCATGCCATACTGGATATTTTCTATCTGCTGCTTTCCAGATCTTGGCTTAACCACTAACTACCATGTTTAGTTTAGTTTACTAGCTTTAGTTTACTAACTACTAACTTAACCATGTTTATCACATGACTGTGGATTAATATTAAACAGACATCAGATGTAAACATTAATACGTATTCATGGGTACGTGTGTATAAAATATACATATATTCAAACAATAGGAGTCTTACATTTTCAATTGCAGAAAAATTTGAAAAGTATGTAATTGAAGAGTTTACTGAAATTAATTTCAAATGGCGCAAAAATAAGTCCCAAGAACATCTGCTGGAACATACGGCACAACAGGATGTTCAGTATCATGCCATAATAGTATACCTTGGGTGCAGCATGAGGCATGAAGCCAAAAGGCACATTTAGAGGAAAAAAAATCTGGACAGGAACAAACTAAATACCTAGAATTTTATTTAATATATATATGATAGTGGTTTCCTGTTTAGTTTATCCTCTACATAAAATTAACAAGCCTCATCACAGAGTACTTCAAGAAATCCAGTGTCTTGTACAGAGACTGCCTTCTTAATGAAAATACATTTTTAACAGTGCCCATGCAACCAAGGAGCCATTGTTTTTAAATCACCTGGAAATCAAAGAAAATGTTTATCTGTGGCTCAAAGTTAGACCGAGACATCCAAGGAGCCATGAACCATGGAGAGATCAATTGCAGAGTGGAAGGGCTTCTTTCTACCTTGACTTTGTGGCATCAGGATGCTGTGGAAGGACTGTGTGTATAAAAGGGGGTGGCAAACTGCACATCAGACATCTCACTTAGCAAATTATGACATTTCCCATGGAGTGAGAACAATATAATTAAGCTCCTAGTCAAAAATGGGAGAAAACATTTTGTCATCATTCTAGCAGACTTCTATCTCTCCTACGTTTTTACATAAAGGTTTGTTTTGCATCCTAATTCTGTAATTTATAGCAAAATGCTCATTTAAAACAACAATTCAAGACTATTACCCCTTGAGAAGTCTCAGGAATTACAGCTGTCTTTTTTCTGTATCCCTCAGAGACAAGATAATTGCAAAATTCTTCCAAAACATGTGATTGCTCCCATGTTTTGTAAAAATAGAAACTTATGTGGTATTTAGGGATGAGGAGGGGGATGCAGGAAGCTTCTGAGCAATGGAAGACATTTTGGCAAACACCAAATTACTGAGTTTAAAATTATACTCTCAATACCAACTTCCAGACTGATCTCATTACATTTAATTAGTGACTCTTCCCACACCTACTTATTAATTGACTGCTGTCTGCCACATGGTCTGCAGGTTGGTAACTCCGCTGACCTAACTGGGGATCTAATGCAGTGACAGAGCAGTCACTACCAGCTGCTGGATCTAGTGTTAGAATGTCAGAGGCTGCCAGAGGGAAGAAGGGAATAATAAATTGCTCTCTGTGTTGACTGATTATAAGACACACGTGGGGTAACAGGGCAACAAGGGAGATTTATGATTAACATTAGATAATTATTCAGATAAGGACACAGAGTCTTGAAGTCTCAATCTTGTTATGCCAGGAATCTTACTAATAATGTCTGCATAAAAAAGACATTGAACTACTATTTCATTGAACCTAATTTTCTGCAGTGGGAAGGTCTGATGTGAGAAAGAGAGTCTGACTCTGAGTTTATGCTTCAGAAAGGAATTTTGTGTTAGCAATACATTGCATTTGTGAGTATGTGATGGTGTGTGCATGTGTGTGTGTTTAAGATGAAGGGGGTGAACCTGATAAGTGGGTGAACTGATAAAGAGAGACATAATAATAACATATGAAGACCATTGAATGTCTACTAAAATAAATGAACTCAAGGTAACATATCTGGAATCTGTTTTCACATTCAAATTAACTGAAGATGAGGACTGACCTTGATGTGTGAATTGCTAGGAATAGCTTCCTGAGGACAGTCTGAAGCCAAGCAATCATTAGAGGCACTCAGAGCACAAACACCCTGAATAACTAAGCAAGCATCTCTAGTATTTTGAACAAAATCTATTTAAAATAAGAGGCTATGTAAAATTACAGAAAAGGCGAATGACTGATCCAGCGAAATGTTTTCATGATTCATTTGTAATTTCATCTTTCTTTGCCAAAACCTAGAAACTTATACAGTTAGAAAGGTACTGGTTTCCAGCTCCAATAAAAGTGTTCTGGACTACGCACAGTGAATGAAGCGGCTAAAGGCCTGAAAGTCCCACCTTAATCAGTCATCAGGGATTACTAGGTGGGGGAGAAAAAGTGTGTTAGGATATATCCTTCCCTATCCTGCAGCAG
The DNA here is from genome assembly GCA_013399195.1 of Dicrurus megarhynchus. NCBI lineage: Eukaryota > Metazoa > Chordata > Aves > Passeriformes > Dicruridae > Dicrurus > Dicrurus megarhynchus. The sequence goes on from VXAD01001742.1 coordinate 2,475,420, forward strand.
CCCTCCTGGTTACATTCACATCTTCTTGTTCTCAGCAACATGCTGCAGCCATTCAATCCTGGCCATTATTGGGATGAATGCAACAGTGCAGCACAAAATACATGACACTCAGAAGGCATTCAACTGCTAAAGTAAAAACAGAGATTAGAGGATGTCAAGGTCAAACAACTGAACAACCTATTTTAATACGAAAGAAAAATTTCTATAAATAACAAAATTTTCTGTCCTGTCTTCCACCTTTTATAGATTAAAAAGTGGTTTCTAAGTCAAAAAGAAACATTTCTGGGGGGAAAAAAAAGTATACTGAGTTGATATTGATGAAAGAAATATGGCATGATATTCAGTGGAAAAATTTTCAAAACAAGAATAAAATCCTTGCTCTTGTGTTTTCCATTCATCACAATTGGGTCAGACAGCCCTTCCCTTTACAGGAACATGTGTAAATATAGGTTTGAAAGTGGTCAGTGCAAGGGATTTGGTCACAGTACAATCATCAAGCCATCTTGCCATCTGAGTTTTCTGCCAAAAAAAGGATGCCAGACGGCCACAACTCTCTTTTGTTGCCATGGTGGAAGAATGTGCACTCACATTTACTTTTTAAAATGTTTCTTGTTTGCAATAATCAATAATCTGAGGACCTGTAAATAAGCAGTGGCTGGGTATTTCTGTCAAACTTGACCAATGTCTTTGATAAAGTGCAGTTTATTTTGCTCCCTTTAACATACGACAAACACAGGCTGTAACTTCAAGATAAATCTGGGATTAAATACTATGATTGTGGTAAAGTTCCTAAGAAAGCAAGCGGTATAAATGTCTCAAAGATCAGCAGATTCCCTGGGAAAAATGAGCTTGAATTTAAAGTTCTAAAACCACTTGGTCTTGACTCAACTCACCAATGTTTTCCAGATGCAAACTATTTAGGCTCTAAATGAATATGTGGTCCCTAAAAAAATTAGTTGTATGCATCTCTCATGCTCAGCTGCAGTCTAGGTCTCTACAGAGGTTCCTCCAAAGAAAGTTTGGCACTGCACTACTCAGATCCTGATTTCAGCTGAAAACCTGGAAAAATTAAGTACCATTAAACTGGCTATGGAAACTTTCACCACATGTTTATCTACAGATAATGGGGGGTGGCTGTGATATCAGGTCTATCCCCCTGCTCTCATTCTCATCATGACTGGGGAAAAATTAAGACAAGTCACATTTTCTACCACACTAAAGAGATGATGTGTCAACAGTAAAATCAAGTGGATGGTGTAAAAATCAGATAGGAATTACAGAGTCAGGTCAAATGCCAGATCAGGTTACTTGTCTTAAGAAGTGGGAATGCACAAGCAAAGACACATTTTTATCCTTCTGTTGAAAGGTCTTGGCCTACATTTCCAGAGATGCAAAACAGAGATAACCTCTGGTATGCCCCTGGAAGGCCTGGCTGGAGAGTCTTGCCTGGTTGGGACTTTGAAAGAAACCACAGAAAGTAACACACTTTTGTTTTCCCAAATGCAGCCACTACCCAAAGGAAGCTTAAAACCAAACACACACAAACACACACATGTGCACACAAAGCCACCAAGAACTTGTTCTACCCCAAGTTTAAAATTGTAAGCAAACCCCCAAGCAGTTTGATTCAACCAACAACATGAACAAGCCCCAGATCACTGGTCCAGAGTCTCTCTCCCTTGGCAGGAGGAACAACTGGAAACCCTGCACTCTGTTTCAGCTTGACCTACTCCATCCTATTTACCAAGACTTCTGGGTCTGCAGAGCCAGACCTTACCCAGACCCTTTTCACTTCCCTGCAAGTTTTCAGCAGCTACAGGTAAAACACTGTATGATCTCTAGTGTGCCTTTCCCAAACCCATTTATTTCTCATCTGTCTGACGTGTAGCAATTCCATCATGCTACTCCAAAGGGAATGGGCCTGGCTGAATTGATGCTTATAAGACGCTCATGTGCTCTCACTGAAGGATCTGCAGGAGTTTTCATTAAAAAGAAAAGTTTTGTGAAAATACTCCTTTTATTCAAGTCATTCAGTAAAAGTCACTAACTTTCTTAATCTTAGAAAACAAAACCATTTTTCTTCAAGCTCTAAGCTTCTTGTTAAATGTTAAGACTGTGATTACATTTCCACCCTGTGAACAACTCAATTATTCCATGTAAGAAACTCCTATTTTCTTGCAGTTGTTTTCTTGTTGTTTTAACTCAATGTCTTTTCACCTGGTGGGCTTTTTTAAAGTTCTTTTTGTACGCATTGTATTCTAATCCACCGTCTAAGATATTTTAATATAATTTTGAAATTCTCTTCGCTGAAGAGAAGCTAAGCAGAGTTCTGTGTGTACTGTGTATCAACCAGATCTCAGACTCCAGAGAATTTTGTCATGGCTTGTTTTCTTTAATTCATTCAGTAACAACAATCTGACAAAGCAAACTCGCGAGATATGACCACTGAAGTGATCATTATAAAAGCTTATGGAAATTCAAACTATCCAGTCAGACCACTTACAGCTGCAGCTGAACCCACCAAGTGATGTCTTTGTTTAGGCAGCAATGCAGGATTCATTCTTACATTTATTAACATATTCTCAGGAAAGGCCAAGCAGGCACTGATTAGAAACCAAACTGTGAATCAGTAGGTGCCAGACCTAAACTGTCTGTAGCATTTAAACAAAACTATTCTTAATAAAAAGCCCACGTATTATAAATTGACCCTGTACTTCTAAGACAAGATGGGGCCTGCTCCTTGCAGGCTGCGCTTTGGTAGAGGGACGGGTAACAGTGTTTGGCACAGTGGGTGTCTTCTTTCTCTTGCTGTTGACAATAACAGTTCTTGATGTTCACAGGAGGCAGGTGTCAGAAGTCCTGCTCTATTTCCCTGGGCTTATCACTTCAAATGAGGTTTGATGAGGCAATTAATGTCTCATCACAAGGTCCAATATAATTATGAGAATTTGATCTTTGGAACAAATAATGTGATTTTTTTTGTGCTTAGGAACCCCAAGGGTTTGTATACAGACTACATTTATTTGAATGTTGCCATCAAGAAGACAGGGTGCCCTCTGCCTGTCAGATTTAATTCTGCTTAATGACTGCTTCAAACATTAGAACTGAACAAAAAAATGCAGCATTTCTTTTAGAAAACAAATAATTAATGTCCCGATTAAAGTACTATGAACAAGGGTTTGGATTTGTCTCACCCAAATGGGAGAGTGGATCACTGTCAGCTCCATTCATGGTCGGTAAAAGAAATGAGCATTTCTAGAACATATTTAATATGGTGTTTAGGCATAAATGGTGTCTGCTTCCCTACACTGCTTACAGTGGACTGTAAAGGATTCTAGATCACTAATTCAATGACAAATGTCCATGCTACTAAAAAAAAAGCAAAACAAAGCTAGACAAAATCCTGGAGCATAATTAAACGTGGTTAAGCATGGATGTTTTAAACTTTTTTTCCTCCTCAGATGCTCTGCTGTCTATTCAGCTTTTAACCCCACCTCAGCTGGTCCTGGGGCTTTCTTCGTACGTATACTAGAGATATTTGTAATCTTCCTTTGCCTTTAATCATTTATCCCACATGATTTCAGGATCAGCATTTAATCTAGGCATGCATGCGTTATCTTAGCATCATCCCCTTCTTTGCACCCTGGGCATTGAGGTCTGATGTACAAGTAGCTAAAGTCAGAGATTTCTTTGAATTTTCAATCATATTTCTAGCCCATAATTAACACTTTCCTTCTGGTTTCAGTGGCTTCTTTTGAAGTGATGACATTGTCATGACTGCTGCAATACTTGAAAATGGTGGATCATTGAAGCATCAACTGTACATCCCTCTCATTACATCTGTTAGTTCCAAACAACTGACAATTTTTCATAAAGGCTACATAAGACATGTTAATAATATAATTGACAGATTTGGCCTTTAGGAAGCTTTTCCTGGACTCCTCTCCTCAACTCCCACTTTTTATCAGTTTAGCCATCACAGTTTCCTTCCTTACAATGGTTTAACAAACAAAATTTAAAAAATAAAGCAAAAGCTAAGCCGAGTGTTCTTCCCTATTCAATGACTGTTCACAGCACACACCTGCTCTTCAAAAGGCTCTCCCACATCCCTTATGTCTGAGTTTGGTATTAAGCTACTCACTAAAGCAGGTTGGGATGTTGCAGGCAAACCACACCAGCTTGTTTCATACACACGGCAGCCAGAGACGAACAAGCATCACTTGGCACCATTTTTTGCAGGGAAGAAAGATGGAGAAGGAGGACACACAGCCAAACCCACCATGCCTCTTCTCATTTGTTCCCAAAGTGATGGCCATTCTCAAATGCCATACTAGTGTGCACATTGTAGAATTTCACAGTCCTCCTTTTCCCCCAGTCTTAGTCCCATTTGCATCACGCAACCAATAGTTGTGACATTTTGCAGCCTCCCTACTGCAGATCATGGGCCTCTGGGCACCTGACTTGTCCCTTCCTCATCTATTTCTTCCTTACCTTCTGAATTCTTGCCTGACTCCCACCATTAGCAATCAGTGTTTTATATCTATAAAAGTATATAATTTTTTTTTCAAGGGCAATTAATAACATTTATTTTTAAAAAGGCAGGGAACCTGAATCTATAGCCAGATTTACATCCAGACTTCAGAGCTCTTAGGCTTTTTCATTCCTTTGCCACAGCTTGAAAGTTGGAAATAGATGTAGGAGGCATATCAAAAGGGCATTAAGTGAAAGTGTGTTGCATATTTTCCCACCTGCCTACATACCCTTGCATCACAAAAGAACTATTTGACAGGACGGGCAAAAGATAAATCATTGATACTGGTGATTCTTCCTATAGACTTTAATGATTTTGATATGTCTGTAAGCTATAAGTGATTATTCATTTTGTAGCTACACATGAAATCTAACATATCTCCAAGATGCTAATTAAGGAAAGTGAAGTATATTCATATAATCATATACATTAGAGATCAATATGACAGGTTGCTTTCCCCATCTCTAGTAAGCACTTCAGAACAAAACAACAGAGCTATTTGTAAGAGAAATATATGCAACAAGAGATTTAGCACTGTCAATTAGCTTTTAAATGCAGTAGAAATCACTCTACAAGACTGATATTCGTTCATGGCAGTATGAGGCTGCAGGACTCTGACAACAAGTAACCCAGTAAAAAGAAACAAGATTTCTTTGCACTGTATGTGCATTGGAGAAGCACAGCGAAGTTTATATTAGCATATCACAAATGTGAAACTGGGACACACTCTCAATGCTAAATTAGAACAGCAGCTGGTATCCTGTTAGCAAGTAAAGTGTGTTTGCTTGGGGAAAAAAAAGAAAAGAGACCAATGCAAAATCAAGCCATGCAAATGCACAGAGAACAATCAGTCAGAAAAGGATCTGTGAACCACACTGCACATTTCAGCTCTGTACTGCGTGACACATCATTTCACCAAAAAAAAAAATATTTTTAGGGGGGGTCAGATCATATTCCCTCATCTGAATTAAGAAGAAAGTATTTTCCTTTATAGATAATCTAAAAATTATCAAAATTTAGACTCTGACAGGTTTGACCATGTTTTTCATTCTATTTTCTTTCCTGCACCATGCAGATCGAAGAAGTATGAGGCAAAATTTCATATTCTCCTATGTAACACAGAATAATGCAGTAAGCAGGCAGAATGCGCAAAATACTTTCAGTTATATTTCACTAAATGTTCACAAAAATGTTTTGTTTTGTGAAACAAAATTTTGTTTCACAAAAATGCTCACTATTTATTTATTCAAAAATAGCCTTTTAACAATGAACCAGAGAACAACAAACTTTTAAAGCTGTGCTTTCTTCTTTGACTTCCTCTCACACCATCCAATTTGCACAAAGTGAGTTGGCCACTTGAACTCCTGTTCAAGACAGGGACACATGAAAACACTCTTTCAGACCAGCTGGCTGAGGCCACTTACACAGTTATTGAACAACTCGTATTATGTTCTCTCTTTTCAGCTCTTTCTCCCTATTGCCATGAGTTTTCCAAGATTTAATAGTTTTTGGAGAAGGTTAACTCCTGAGGAGCTGCAGACACAGTTAAAGATACTTAACTTTAGCCCAGTGAAGCCCCAGGAATAACTGCTGGAGTTGGCAACCAAAGTAATGAGTACCTAAGATATCTCTTGTCTAGCAGTGTAATTTGCTTTGCCTACACTTCAATATTTGTAAAATATTCTGAGTTTAATTATTTTAGGAAGAATCCAAAATAATCTGAGATCCTTCAGAATACATGAGCAGACAATTTTAATTTAAATTTTAGATTTAACTTGCACAGGCAAAGCAGCTCCAAAATTAGAAGGAAATAGAGGAATGGGTACGCAATCCTTACATGCTCAATGACAAGGATCATAAAATTGTTCTCACATTCCTGGCACTGGATGGAAATGCAGCATTTACTCTCTTAACTCTTCCTTGCAGCACTGCTTGGCCTGTTCATAAATACCCACTTTAAAGGCTCTCGTTATGTTGCTGTAGTGTTATTGCAAACCTAGAAATCAGGTTCTAAATAAATCCATTTCCTGTGCAGTCTCAGCAGCTCCCAGTGGCTATTGGGCAGCAGATATCTCAGCTAGAGGGATGGGATGGCTCAGCTCTACTCCCAGCATGGTGTCACAAAACACTCCTCACTTGGCTAGGGAGGGTTTCATTTTCCCACGTCAAGGACTGCAACCCTTTCCTACTCTGTGTAAGAGCAAGATGGGCTGGATTGGCTGGAATGTGATCTTTGATGGCCATATTCAGATTGCTTACTTAGATGCTGTTGGGGCATCTAAGACCAAGAGACCTGTTTTCAAAGCCATGAAATGTGGCTTCTTGCACACTCGGTAAGCAGAAGCCGGGAGGCAGGGATGACATTTGAGATAAGTTTCTAAAGGAGAAGCTCTCAGAGGCAATTACATGCCTCCACTAACTCCAGTGACCTGCATAGCCAATGTCCTCCAGCACTCTATTAAATATAATGGTTACATCCCAGACTGCCACCATCCCTGCCTGAATACAGACCTGAGTGGATTTGCTTCTCTGGATTTACTGTGCAGCGCCAAAACGGTGTGTTGGTCTTTCATGGAAACTAAAACTAAGAAAACTTAATAGCACTCTGATTTGGTGATTTAATAACATGATGGTTTTAATGCAACTCTTCTAGTTCTGTAGAAGACTTTAAAATATTGTTACACATTGATAGACTAAGGCAGTGAAGCCAAAACACCTGTATAAAACCTTTGGTCTCAACAGCCTCATTAGCATCACAATGATTAAGCAATACAAGAACAGTGGGAATTTCCAATGTCATAAAGATGAAAAATTCATCATACTTTACAAAAGTTGAAAATATATCAAATTTTCAACATCCTTTCCTAATTTTTGCATGTGAACACAACTTCCACCCTGTCAATAATAACTAAATTGCATGCAAATAGAATATATTGACTACAACTCCACCAACACATTTTTTAATGTTTTCCATATGTGGTTAACTACTGCCTTTCTGGAATATGTTATAATTCCATGTAAAATGCATGGAGAATGGCTGGTTCATTTATCATAGAACAACCATGCCAGTATATCCTTCCAAGTACTTAGCCTCCTTTTCTCCAGAGATGATTTGGATGATGAGATTTTAAAATGTCAAACTGAAGGGTTGCTGCCTAGTTTGAAAGTCAGGAAGGGTGACTGCAGCTAAAGAGATCAGGACAGAGGTGAGAACATTTAAAATAACAGTAGGACATCAAATCTCATCTCAGAGAACAAACTGATCTACAAATAAGAATGAGGAAGAGTGATCTGCATGACTGACACATTGTGTTAGCTCAAGAAGAACAAATTTGGCATGCTTACTGCATGATTGAAGGTCAATATGCCTGAAAAACGATAAAAAGGCTCTGGACTCAGGAAAAAAAAGAGAGATATTAAGGCCAAGGATGCGTAACTAGCCCAGGTAACAATAAAGTATCTTTAGAATTAATGGTCGGTATCAGAGTGCCATCCTATAATGCCTACAGTCCATTTAGAAGAAACGTTTGGGCGAAAATCCTCAGTGACGCACAACAGGCTATTATGAAACAGCATTTGCCTGAATATATTTGCCTTAAAGTGCCTCGGATTGTTGTTGCAGTGACTTTATTCAATAAAATGTATTTAAACTTAGTACTGAGAGCTTTTGAAAGTAAAAATTGCTGCCAGGTACCCAATACTGCTTTTGCACAACTCCTCCAGTTTCTACATGAGCAAGCTGAGGCAGACCTAATTGTGCCAGTAGAACAGAATTCAAGTACAAACAGCTTAGCAGGGGCATACAAGGGTACTTGAATCACTCTCAGAGGCACCAGGTTGGGAGGGATTTTGAAAGAGCCACAATGATGTGACACACTGCTACAGGAAAACTGCTTAAAGCATTTGTGCTCCTATGCCCTTATCTTCATCCACATTAAGACTTAAGTTTAACATTAAAACTGTCCATAGCAAGAAGAAAAGTAATCAAATAAACCACTGGAGCACTTTGATGTGGAAGCAGGAGAGGGCCATCACAAAAAACAGTATAACTGGACCAAGATGCTTCCCTGTCACACAGCTCCCAAACATATTAACAGATGAACAAGTTTTATGTCTCCTCTACAGCCTTTTGATTTGCTTGATTTTCAGGTCTGGGCTTACAATAGAGATCAGACTGAGTACTTCAGGAATACATTAGCCCATGTAATACATGTACACATCATGAGCTAAAATGAGAAGTCCTAGAGCAAGGAAATGCTGCTGGAGGTCAAGGTTGGATCCTAAATCCAATCCTCTTTTTAAAGTGCTAGCTCTTCAGTACCTGAGTCCAGAATGACGTTTAAAAACTGTGTGGGAGACACTGGAAATGTCACGTTGAGCACTGGCCAGTGCTGGGTTGGAAGGAGTTGATATGCTCAAAACAGTGGCTTTAGAGTCTGAGACTGGCCCTCAAATTCCTCCTCAGTGTGGCCAGGTAGTGCTGGCATGTGCTCAGACAACAATGAGAGGTGTGGCAAATATCTGGGCAGCTGCACAGCACAATCTATTCCCCTAGCAGTTCAAATTAAAGCTTCTAACATATTTTCAACCTCCTTCAGCATTCAGTCTACTTCTTGAATTAAAAGTCATACAAAAGGTTAAGGAAAGATTAAGTTACAGCACAATGTCCATGTTTTCCCAATTAATTTAAGTACTAAATACGTATTTTTGCTGCATTTTTATATCCTCTCTTTTCCAGCCTCTTGATAGCACTTTGGATCAGAACATAGCCTGGAATACAAAATAACTTGTCTTCTGTAACATTAAGTTTCCTATGAGCTTTACTATTTTGGTGCCATTTGGATTCATTCCCTCTGGCAATCCTTTCTTAATGTAAATGGTCCAAACTGTTCTCGCTCTAACGTGCTGCACTACAGAAATACACTGTAGACAGAGTTCAAGAAATTCAAAAGGATAATTTATCAATAAAATTTAAGCTCACTTCAATAAACAAAAAGAAAGACCAGTATAACCCTGAAACAGTGTTTATTTCTATATTTTTACAGAAATTTTAAACCCACTGATAATAAATGAGTGTTCGTTTTCTTCCATTTTGTCCCACAAAACACTTTTCATACTTGGTATTCTGTCAATTCTTGTTTCACATCTTAAAAGATATCTAGTTAAGAACATGTAATGGCAACTGATACAAGTTACGTATATGCACTACCTATACAATATTACTCTGATTTGATTTTAAGTACCTTCACCATGTTGTCCTTTTTGTACCAATTAATAAAAGTCCTATGTTTCTGAAAGCCTGCAGAAAGCAGCAGCATTATAAAACAGTTGCTTATACATCTATTTCATCTTGAAACAGAGCTGCAAGAAATCATGCAAATAATTAAGAAAGGGATGGTTGACATATTTTTAACTGTACACAGATCCAGAAAAAAACAACAACACCACCACCACCAAAACCTCTTACTTGAAAAATCTAAGCAATAGAATTTAAGGCTATATTTGACTTGAGAACTGTCTGAGAAAATGAGCTGATGACCTGAATCATGAAATACCCATACTGAAATGCATTGTCTCATTTGTTGTCCTTAATGGAAATATGAACCTCCATGATCAAATGGCCAAATACAAAAACATTCAGTATTCAGAAGTAGTTAAATATATCTAATATGGAGACAATTTTCAGACCATTTTAATGTGTAATTGTGTAACAAATGGAAAATTTTGATGAGTGTTCTGACCTCACTGCACATACAGTTTCTCCCCTGTTCTGGCAGTAGATATTAACTCCATTTAAGTAAGGCCACATTGGGTAGCAAAACTCCTTTTGGAACTGCCATAGTTTTTCATATTTAATGTATTAATGTGACATAAGAAGAGCCCATTGCCACCTGAATTCCATAGAAGAAGAATTGCTGATAAAGGTATAAGCATTTCACTGAAGAATGGGTAAAGAATACAGCAAGGATTCACAGTCAAATCCTCAGATATTACATGACTACCAAATCCATGCTTCCATGCAAGCAACTGTTTCCATACAGGGCGTGTACTCATTTGCAAACTTCCTCTCAAGAAGAACAATACCTTCCTCTCCAGCACACTGGATAACATTGATACTTTATTTGAGGAATTCAGCATGGGAATTATTGGATTTATTAAAAACCAACCAAATCCACTGTCTTATAATGGGAAGACCATGAAAGAGCTTAAGATTAGAATTCATTCTGGACAATACTTTCATACTTCAAGGCTTCAAAATTAACTCCAAAATTAACTGCTATAATTTACAGGGCACTACTAAGGCTTGGGATTCGTAAGCAGTAAGGAGTAGAACCTTGGTATCCTTACTTGCACTTAGAAAACAACATTTTCATCCATATGTCTTCAACATTTTTTGCAGTGGAGCATTTGCAGAACATCAGTGACAGCAACTGCGATAGAAGTGTCAATTTGTAGAGATATAACAAGATGACAGATACTTCTTCCCAAGATATATCAGCTATTTATAGTAATGCCTTGTTCCCTGCCCCTCTAGCCTGTTTCTACCATTTCTTTTCTAATTTCCAGTCTTTTTTCTGCCCTTTCCATTCCCTTTCTTCACCTATTTCATTATGCTTTTTATGTCTTGTCCTTTTCTCCCAATTTTCATATTTAATTTTTTCATACTTCCATCATAGCCTAGGGCAGGAATGACTCATCCCTTCACTCTTAGTCCTGAACCAACCTGTTACACTTTTATATGACATCATTTACAATAATCATCTTTTTAATTGTGTTTTAAGGGGGAGCTTCTATTAAATACGTTACCAAGTGGCTTTAAATCTGCACAGGTCTAATAACAGGATTTCAAGAACAAAGTATAATCCCTAAATTAGCTGAACATACTAGATAAAAACCTGCCTTAAATTTCCATTTTAGAATTGAGTTAACCTTTGTAGGTTGCAGTGATTCGAGTGGGTTTACATGCCTGCTAGGTCACTTCACCATTGCTTTGCCTAATATATACTTTTCTACTTATATACCTATATACAAAATAATGACAACCACTCTGGCAGTCTGTGATGTTCTACTATGAAGATAAAAAGAAACCACATGTGTATCTTCTTACTCTTGCAACTTAGTGAGTCTGAAGATAGAAGGAAGAAGACTTTTCTACCTTTAGCAAGCCTATTTTACCCACAACAGATTTTTTCCATTTTTAAAAAGGAAACATTCAGCTTGTCAAAAGTCATGCAAGTCTGATTAAGAAAAGACAGTTTATTGTGCAAAAGTATTGCAGCCTCACCTTAGAATACTTTTCTATCTGTACAATTTCTTCTCCTGTACTAAATAAGTCAGGGTGCACTGCCCCATGGAAAATCACTGCCATTTTCTTGGTGCAGAGTGAACTGGCCCAGATGCCCTAAAGTAACTGTACTCTGAATGACCCTAAAAAGAAATGAAGCCAGAATGTAGCCTGATCTAAATGAAGACAAAGAAAATATTGCCTTTTATTTCATCCAGAAAAAGATTATCCATGACCATCTGCAATGCACTTTACACAGATATTCATCACCTTTTTCTCAGGGAAGAAGCTTCTTGAGTCTTCCCTACTCACCAGACAACATAGCAGAGTAAGGGTCTGTCAGCCTACAACATTGTCTTCAAACCTGAGCCCTTATGTAGCACCCTGGCTGGACAGTGAGACTAGACACTTCTAATATCACATAGCACTGTGTTGCAACTCATTTCACTCTATCACAGAGTGGGGCTATGCATAAGAACCTTCTACCTGGATCCCAGTCAACCCTTACAGTAACTGCTGATCTGCATTACGTACTGCTACAGGAACAAAAATAATGCCTGTCAAACACTGACATTTAATATCTTCTGTCTGGGAAATGGAAATAAAATGTAGTATCTGGAACGGAAGACAGCCCAGAGTCAACATCTAAGTGGTGGGTATTTTTGGCTCCTAAACTAATGAGTAAATGGCATTCCTCTTCATTAAAATTCAAGCATGGATAAATAATGTATGGATCTACTGATATACAGAACTATTTTGAGTTGTGTTGGGTTTTACTTTTGGCACTCTTCTATTATGTCTGCTCGTTTAGTAGGAGAAGCTCCATACAGGTACCTGTGGACAAGAAAGTGACTGGTGACACACACCATTACCACATCCATGGTGTCAGGCCACAGATTTCCCAGAACCAGACACTTAATCCACAAGCTGGGATCAGGACAAGTGAAGCAGCTGAGGTTAGGAATCACAGCAGCCAGTATGCTGAGCAAGAGAAAACCAAAATAGGCAATCTGTCCTATAAATTCTATATTCAAACTCTCACACTCTCTGAGATTTAGGCTTCTCCTATAAGTCCAGCTTAGACTGAGATTCTGACATCTCTCCTCCTGGAACTAGAGCCTAAATAATTCCCTTCTGTACACTCACCTCAACTGCCCCCTCATTTTCCCTTTTTAAACTGTCTAGAAGCAAACCCAGCAGGTTTTTCAAAAAACCCACTGAAGACATCTCTGTGAGGGGAGCACTGTAGTGAGAGAAACTCAAGATCACATGTGTTTGGATAGCAACTCATGCTATACATGGCTGCAGAGCAATGCAAGACTTCTGGGCTAATCAGAATGGAACAGGCATAAAAAGCTGTAACTAAGAACTTTTTCAACCCCTTGTTTTATAGTAAATATGATCAAAAATGCAGAGAAATGCATCGGTGCTAGCAAAGAGCTGAGACATGAAGGTCCTGAGTTTCCAACCCCACCTCTGAATGAGAACCTATGCTCCTAAGCAACTTACTGAAACTAATGGTATCTTCCTATGGGAAAAATAGGGCACATGCACTGCCTGCCTCCTATTGAGGAGAACAGCATTGTGTCTTCTGTCAAACAATTCTTCCTCCTCATGTGGCTGGGAGAATGTTCTGTCATCTTCTCTTGTTGACTAGACCAGACCAGAGAGCACTTCCCAGACCAGTAAGAGGCAAAACTTTTACACAGAGCAGTAATGACTATTCAGGAAATACAAATTAATATGGTCAACCACAGCTGGTTTACTATTCTATAATACTGTTTTGATAGTCTTTGGGAGAACAGGTAAAGAGCTTGAGGAAAGCTCTATTTTACTTCCAGTAACAAATGGATTTTGGCTTTCATTTTCTCTTTCCTGGCTAGTGATAAGTGAGCTCTCATCTTTCAATACCTTTGAACTCCCCACTTCGTTTTCCCTGGCAGAAGTTAGTGTTCTGTGATCCCTGGAGTGGTTTTGAAACCCAGAGTGGCTCTCTAATAAGTTAGGGAAGAGCATGTGTAGTTGGTTTGCTCTTCAAGGATCATGGTACATTAAGTGGCTAATCTAAAGTTTGAAAACTTCAATTACTTTACTTTCAAGAGAATGAGCAGAACTCCTGAAACTACTTCACCCACAGAGAGGTTAGGGAAGCTTGGAAAGGACTCCATAAGGTTTCAGCAGTCTGATATCCTTAAGCAAGAGTGGTTTCCAGTATTGAAGCACAGAAACGAGGCCCAGGAGCCAATAGGTCTAATCCTGCCTCTACCAACGTGTACGGGTTTCACTTAAATTCACCTTATCCTATATACATGTACCACATTTTTTACAAGAAGTATTTACAATGTCTCCTGAGTACTCTGCATGGAATGCGTAAAGGGTATTACTGTCATTCCAGGAAATGTGGATCAAATGACTCTGCTAACAATGAAAAGACCCTTTCTGTCTGTCAGATAAGTCTTGCTGTGTTTATCTAATCTGTTAGACTTCTTGGCACTTCTTCAAGACCTGTTGACTAGTGTTGGTTATGTGTCCATGCCAGCATACTCTCTGGTATCCATTCCAGGGCTTGACATTTGTTAGAAAACTGAGTAAAAGACTTAAAGAGAATTTCTGGTACATTTCCATACGTAACCTACACAAGGGATTACCTATTCAGTGGTTTAGCTATGCTGACCACCACAACGGTGCCATGTCCTTCTCTATAAAATGGATGGAATCTGACCATTAAGGCTCAAATGTGCTGCAATAATTTTTTTTTTTCAACATAGTATAAGTAATGATCTCATCTTTTGAGAAACATTTCAGATTCTTTCACAACACTGTTTACATATAAATGTCAATGTGAGACACTGATATAAAATAGAATACAGAATTTGGACTGAGCTCTCACAGTACACACTTTCTGGACTGTCACCAAAAAGTGGCTGACTTCTTCACAGGCAGCAGATTAGATTCAAGCATCCACAATTCCAAAAAGACATTACCAATTTTAGAAGAATTAAAAAACAAAGCACAAATTAACTAAATGGTCAATGTAATTCATCTCTGGAGAAATTCCACAGAAACAAATAAGTAAATTAATAGAAATATATTTATTTCTAAAGCATTCTCCTTCATGGAAAGTCATGAGGTAACTAATAGATATAACCCATTCTGTTATTAACAAATAACAGAATTACCTCCTATCTAAGTTCATTGCCCACCAGGAACACACAAGAACACACACAAAAAAAATCAACAAGGCAATTAAAAAAATAAATTAAAAAAAAAAAAAAGAGAGAGAGAATCCCATATTCACATACACATGTAGACTCATCTCTAAATAGCATTTAAAAAAGGTTTAACAGATATAATTATCAATTACCCGGTATGGAATGCATGGCAATGAAAAGATTATAAGTGGGGATTTGGGAACCAGGCAAGGAGAAATGTTGGCTGAGTAACTGGGGAGAACTGTCAGGCCTGTGATGTATATCAGAACCAGGAATGGATTCCAAAAGAAGTTGTACAAGACCCATCATTAGATAAATCTGAAATATTACTCTTACCTAAGTTTTCAATATTAGTAACAATATTGTGGAATCATGCAACCATGCACATTTCAGAAAGGAGAAAAACCCAAGAACTATTCATAGTTGGAAGTCACAAATTATTTTTGCAATTTTATCTAATGAACTTTTGAGTGGTAGTAGGATTTATTTTGGGACTACTCAATGACTTCAGCATTGATGCTTCCACTTGTTTCTCTTTTATTTGCCATCAAGAAGGTGTTCTCTGTAAATAAATGGGCCAGAAGTTGTTTCCTTTTTAATAAAAGCACACTTTTCCCAGTCTCACTCTATGATAGATCCAGTATTTGATCTCTGCTTCACTCTATCCAAATTTTCTATGATTTTTTTTATCGTAAATAAGTCCACATAGAGATTTACTTCTGTATAATGAGTCTAAAGGTATAAAAAAGCTCCAAAACTTTACTAATGCACCAATATTTCACATCTGTAAACAGCAACATTTCCTGTTGACATTCAATTTAGAGTTCAATCTATATTTAAAATACCAGTAACTCCAGAGTTACAATCTATTTTACACTTCAGCAGCTCAGTTGTCCATGTACAAGAGACCCATCAGAATGCTCTGCAATGGGCATGTTTAGCATTAATGGACCTGTTAGCAAGCACATCCTTTTCATCAAAGCATTGAAAACATCCATGAAAAAGGACCACAGCTATTTTTAATGACCTTTCCCAGATCAAGTTATGAAGCAATACATCCTGGTGTGGAAATGTCAGTGGGAGGCTAGCACAATAAAATCCAAGGTAAAATATAGTCTTTACGCAGTCATTAAACAAATACTTGTTAAGCTGTAGATGCAGTCAGCATCAAGTAACAGGAGCAGGATTACACTTCATACACTCATGTTTTTTTCTGCTTTCTTCCTCCCTATTATATTTTCTTCACCCCTGGAAGTGTTCACAAAACAAGCAGACATGGCACTTCATGATACAGCATCAGGCATGAGGGTATTTGGTCAAAGACTTAATGACTTTTGAGGCCTTTTCCAACCTTAAGGAATCTATGACTCTATCATCTTGCTATCTTTTCTCCTTTCAGTCTTCTGCAGGTTTTTTGCCTTAGGAATCCAGTGAATTCCTCCTGCAGTGAAGCGAAGCATCTTTGAAACAGTTCAGAGACCTTCAGAGTATCCTCAGCTCCCTTTTCATTAGGTCAGCCCAAGTGCAGGTTAACAGAGGAGTTCACACCTCCTCAACTTAAGGCATGGGACCACCTACGTAAATAGAAACAAAATACTTCTTCAATTAAAAGTTGGTCTACAACCTAAACAAACATAAGAGGCAGGAATGAAAGAGCTGAAGTTGGAGAGGTGCCTTTCCAGAGGGCCTGGACCATACCTGCATATACAGGAGAGGATCAATAAATGGGATCACAGCTTTACGTGTGCTCAGGCCTCAGTGAACACTCTGCAGCACTTCCAGACAGGGAGGGTTTCAAATTAATGACTGACAAAGCATCTGAGGAAAATGAGCCTCTCCTCCCAACAAAACACCAATTTGTGTAAGAGCACTGGGCTGGCAGCCAGAAAACCATGTGTTATCATAAAACCTGCTCTACCGAGGCCCTTTCTCTATACCTACAGGCAGAAACAGGCTTTATGCATTGATTTTAACCCTCTTTGTAAAAGTGACCACTTCAAAGAGGCTGATAGCCATAAACTAAAACACAAGAAGTTCCACCTCAGCACAAGGAAGAACTTCTTTACAGTGAGGATGGCAGAGCACTGGAAAAGGTGCCAAGGGAGGTTGTGGAGGTTGTCTCTTTAGAGATATTCAGGCCCTGCTGGACATATTCCTGTGTCACCTGCTCTAGGTGACCCTGCCTTGGCAGGGTGGCTGGACTGGATGACCCCCAGAGATCCCTTTTAACCCTAACAATCCCGTGATCCAGTGATTTCAAGAAAGATGTAACTTCAACATATTTTGGCATAACGCACATGTGCATTTTGCATCAAGTGCTCAGCACATGAATAGACAGAAGAAAATTATGCTGTCTTACAGGATGGACATAATTTGTATACATCAGAGCGGAGAGGTTGAAGGGGTTTTCAGGATCCCAAGAGTGTAAGAATAACTCAGTGAATGTCTGAATGTGCAAATTGCATCTGTAGCTCTCATGCTTCGAAGTGTTTTTCAATAAAAGGTACAATCACGGAAAGGAATAGAAAATCAAAGTTTCCTAGCATGGCAGAGCACTCACTAAAAAGCAACACTGCCATATAATTGTGCTTTCATCATCCTTGGGATATGGATATGTGCAATTAACTCTGGGAGACTGAACATGCACATTCACAGCAAACAATATAAGCACATATACTACAAATCTATTTTCTGTCATAACTTTACCCTCTCTTCTTTGATCTTCCACAGCCTTTAACTCCATGTGATGTCTGTTCACTACATCTTTATATATATATATATGCTCCAAGGATTATTCTGTCTTCACTTTTGTGCCTGCTTTTTCTGTTGCTCTTGGGGTTTGGTAGTTTTTTCCCTGGGTTTTTTTTTCATATTGGGCTTTATTCAGTAAGAAAATTGAAAACTATTTGACCTGTAATTATTACCAAAAAACCCCAACAAATCTCATAAGTGTTGAATATTGATTGCCTGTGATAAGGATTAATGGTTTTTCCAAAGCTCTTCACTACCCATTGCATATTTCTTTACAAATTAAGAAGAACTATCCTAAATTGAAGTGCTCTTAGTAAATATAAAATGCATAGTAGCAAGTCATGCTGGCCAAAAGTTCTGAAGGAACAAATATGACGGAGTAAAATATTAATCATCTAGGATCAACCCATCACTTAACTGATCCTTAGTGATAGGGGACTGCAAATGGTTAAATTGATGCCATGGCATCAACTCTTTACTAGGTTTCAGACTGATCTAAGGAATTACAAAGTATATAATCTGTGTTCTGCTCTGTAAAAAAAATGATAGGAACTATACAAATGAATAAATTAGCAGATGGAGTACAAAGATGTGGCAAAACAGGAAAAATCGAGCTGGATTTAACATATCCCAGACATTGTTCACGGACTTTTGAAGTGTCTCCATTCAAATGAGACAACAATCACACAGATGAGCTTGGTTATTCTGCTTGGATTTCCAAAAAAATGAAAACCATCCTTTACGGAAGTCTCTTAAATAAATTATGCTCTCAGGAGTTAAGAGGACAGATCCTCCAATGATTTAAAAGCTTGACAAGAACTGAAAATAAAGATTAGCAATAAAAGGCACTGTTTTGCTGTAGAAGAAAAATTTCAGTGAAGTCTGTTTAGAATCTCTATTGGCAGCTATGTAATTCAAAATACTTATAAATCACCTGAAAATGAGGACAACAGGGAGCTGACAGTGTTTGATGGGGATACTGAGTAATCCACAGTAACAAAATGAAAGACAACTGTGTAAAGCCACACGGTGATCTTGTGCTGCTGGCTAATTCTGAACTAACTCCTGCCAATAAAAGGTGGGATTCACCTGCATAATCCTGTGTGTCTTTAGACATTTCCATGTGTTCAGGTACCCTTCCTCAACCCAAGAACTTCTCTTGAAGACAGCTACATCCTATCTCCCCTGAGCCCTTCAGCAGCAATGTCTGAGACACACCAGGACCACTAAAAGGCATTCCATTCTAATTTCAGTGAAATTAAATATCAACTAACACAATCCTGACAACAATGGGCTTTAAGTGAACAATGACTACTCAAAAATAGCTCTATATATATATTTTTTTTTGAATTTATAAGAAACCCTGGTTTGTGCCCTGTATTTTAGGGGGTTTGTTGTTGTTTTGGTTTTTTTTTTACATAAACACAGGGTGAAAATATTTACTTATAATTTATCCTTTCAGGCCACTTTTCAAGCTAATTCATATTTTTCTGGATGACTTTGACTTAGGTTTACATTTTTTTATCTCAATGATTGGCTGCTGATAAACATCACCTTCAAAATTCAGCTCATTAAGAGGATGATACTGATAGAGAAGATTAGTTTCTTTTTACTCATTTAAAATAAAATTTTATTTTCCCCTCCCCCTGCATAGGCTCTTTAATTTTCCCTTGACTAAAAGCATGGAATAAAACATTGAACTCAATGTCTGAAGTTCATCCTTAAAGGTGGTTTCATGCTCTATTATTGTCTTTGTGGTATTACTCATGTTCCTACTGACCTCAATTCACACTGACTACATTAAGTTCATGATTTAATCCATTTTAATTCTACCAAAAGTAGGATCCTATAGAAGACACAGCCTAAGTATTTGGTGGGGGTGGTAATGGTGAGGAGGGTTACGTTGTTTTTTTTAATTAGCTCCTAGAGAACTGCCAAATTTGGTTTTTACAAGTATCTCCTTTTTTTTCCTTTAACTCCTGGGTGGTTGTCAAGCAGTAAAACCCAGTTCTTGATGCACTTCCACAGAAGCTTTTTCACTAGTCACTCATAGAACAGAGATTTGCCTCCTACCCCTGTCATTCAAGGGCTTCCTATTTTCTCCACCTCATTCCCTATGTTGCCACTGTAAGTATATCTGATTGATTGGTCCCAGTGCATTCCTATGTCCCTCTTCAACACATGTCCTGCTTCCCCGTAGAGTATCACAGAATCACCACCTTTCTATTTTCCTTTAATTTCTTTCCCAGTCTTGACCACTGGCTGTCAGAGGACATCTGTTTTGAATCAGATATTGCTAACTTCAGCCAAATTTGCTTCCTGCCATTTCCTTTAGCTGCACCATCTCCCTTCCTTCTAGATTTCTAGTAAAAATATCCACTATAATTCAACTTTTTTCCAGAGGAACAGATGCAATATATGCCACCTTCAGAGAGCTTCCAATTATACAGTGGCAGAAAAAGTGTCCATATTTAGTCCCAAGGAGTTCTGACAGGTGAGGTGATCTAACTGATTTGCATTTTTTTGTCCAAATTACTGACTTCTCTTCAATCTCCCAGTATAAAAGATCTGTTTTAGGAGGATGATGTGAATGCTGCTATTGTCTGTCTTTGATCTATCTGCATTAGTGACCTCCAAATTTGCTTCGGTCTACAGAGCAACTAGATGATTTGAAAGAATTCAGAAAACTACTCAGCATAATGGAATATTTTCAGAGCACCACTGTTTGTCAAGAGTTGTCCAATTTCTGTTCTTCACGTGGTATGTGGAATTTCCCACCAGAACTATTTAAGACCTGTTGTTCTCATGAAAAGTTCTACTTTAGGTTTTGGTTTTCAGGGGGATTGATGAGGTATTTCAGATGGGAATTTTGTTCTACAGGACCACATTATCATATTAATGTTCACGGCTTCCTGAATTTTTGGCCTTTACATTTCCCTGGCATGCTACTCTGAGCTGAACTTCTCAGTCATTAATGAAAATATAAAGCAAGTCTGCATATAATATTGGTGCTTGAAGCAGTGCCAGCATCCTTACACAAATTGCATATATCCATCTGGGCACAGTCACTCCCAGGGGTCTAAGAAGTCATGTAGCAAGACTAAACTCCAAGCCAATTAGCATGAACTTTTCTTTAAAACTTCAGGAGATAATGTAGCAAACCCTTAAAACAGCAAGAGTTGGGTACCTAACTGCTCTTGATGTTTTTGAAAGTCTATCTCTAAAAAATACAAGCAGCAGCTAATAATTTAGCAATTCTATCAAAACAAGCAATTAAGTGTGTCTTGTATGATTTGTTCTCTATAAAAATCATGCTGTTTGTTTACCCAAACTTCTATTATCCTCCAGACTTTACTGATTTCATCTCCGGGTATTTATTCAATTTTTTTAAAAGGAATTGAAATCTAATTCATGAGCTACTCACAATGACACCTAAATCTTTTCTCACAGCCAACCTGTCAAATGAAGATGATCAGTCAGTATAAAATAGACTATTTTTTGCCAATGCCAGTTAAATTTCATGTTAGGAGTTTGCTGAGCCTCCCAAATTATTTTAAATTACCTACCTTTCCTAACTTTCTGCCCTGTTTTGAATGAGCAATGTAGTTTGACTACTGTAGTTCTTGACTTTTTCTTCCACAAAATAGCATAGCCCATCTTCAAAGGCTTAGGCAAAGGTCCTGCAGCTTTGCACAAGGCATTAGGCTCCATCCCAGCTCAGATTCTTCCTGCTCACCCAGTTTGTCCTTGAAGGTGGAGTTTACACCTTTCTTTGTATGTAATGTATCTTAAGAAAAATCCTAGCAAATACACTCAGAAAAAAATAGGAACTTAAGTCCATGAGCATCACCTCTGCTTAACCTTTTATTGCACTTAGTACATTATATTACATTCTACAGTCAGGGGCTGCTTGGTGCCTGTAAGGTGGTGACACCAACATTGTCATATTGTCATCAACACTTGTGCCACACCTTGAGAAGAGCACAACGGAAATGGTTGCAGATCCATAAAGTGTGGTGATCCTAAGAGCTGCCTGATATGGCCCTTAGGTACTGGTTCCTGCAATGCGGCTCATGAAAATTACAAATAACAAAATTCAGAAAAAGCAGCATGTTGGCTAGAAGCAGGGGGAAATGCAATCAAGAAAGGAGATAAACAGCTATTTTTTAAATTCCCTGTATCCTACTGCAAGTGCCTGCCTGACCCGTGCTCCTAAAAGAAATCATGATACATTGCCAAAAGCTCTCAACCCTACTTCCAGGCCTAAACTGCCATTTTGGTCGGAAAGATTGCTTCATTCTTTTCCCTCAAAACACGGATGAAAGTTGGGATGCTCTCAGTATAACTGCATTCCTGTGAAGGGAAATTCAGAGCTCAGCACAAGCTTCACTCTGGAGAGTGCAATGACCAGCAGCAACAAATAACATTCAGCCAGAGGAAGTCTCCGTCCTGCCTGCAAAATGGGGCCAGTGGAGAGATGAAGGAAGCTTCACAAAGGATGGGAAATGTAATTCTGGAGAGTCTGGTGCCTGAAATCTTGGAGACATATAAACAGGGGGGAAGGGAGGGATGGGAATGGACATGGGCTTTATGAACTGCCTACTTGGAGTTGAAAACTTAAATTTTGTCCAAGATGCATTTCAGTCACTAAATTGCTTATGTGGATCCAGGACTTCATAGTCCCATGATGCACCCATGTCTGCTAGACTGGCAGTTTGAGAGGGTGTTTCATGGGAGCTCATTCTGGGCAGAGAATACAGGTGGGAATAAGTTGCTGTTGGTTATTCCCCAGCCTTTTCAATTTCATGGCACTTGGGGTCTTCTGGCTCCTGTTCAGAAAGCAAAAGAAACTTGAGGCTTCTGCATGTGTGACAGTATCTTTAGCCAGGGACGAATAAACAGAAAAAGTAAGTGAAGAAGATATAAAGACTGCAGTAGTAAGAACTGAATAAAAGACTTAAAAAAACAACTAGCATTTACTTTTCTATGCTTTTAAGACCATTTATTTTAAAGCAAAAAAGTTCAAACCACCTTGAACATTGATAGTTTCAACCTGCATCTATGATGCATAGATTTCTGAAGTTCTTCTTTTCTAAATTTCAATTATAAAGCATGCTATTATGCCAATGTTTTGGGTTTGCACCCAAAAACTGAACTACTGAACTCCCAAAATAATGACCTTTTTTCCCACCTCCTGTCTCGTCTCCCTTTTCCCCGACAAAAAAAAAAAAAAAAAAAATTAAAACATCAAGTGCTTTTTAATGCAATAGAAAATGTGGTTTTCAATAACTTTTGTTCCATTCTCTGTTTCAAGATAAAAAGTGTTTAATGCTGACCCTGGAAAATTAAATATGAAATTTGAAATCATACCACAGTTATGCTGTACTGTATGCACGAGTAGATCTCCAAGAAATTTGAGATCTCAAGGAAAGCAGCAAGTATTTGTCTATCTAGCTGGGTGTAAGCCAAGGGACAGACAGGGCAATTTTTCTTAGGGTCTGTTGAAAGCAAGCCAGAACTCAAAATTTCCTCTGGAATAATTCCTGGATGCTTTATCTCAATCCCACCCTGCCTCAGATCAACCATGATGCTCTGCATTTTATGCAAATTCACCAGCAACAAGGACTTAGAAATTAACTGACAATTCCGTTAAATACCTATGAACCAGAACACAAAACAACTCCCTCTCCCAACAAAGCTGTCCTGATTCAGTAGATTATCACTACTAACAAAGTAAAACAAAACAAAAAAAAAAAATAGTACTGAACCCCCACATCCAAAATACCATTTGGAAGTGGTAACATAATCAGACATGTATGAATAAAGATGTCAAGATTGGTTTGGTAAATAGACCATTTAATAATCTCCTTTTTTTTGGATTTTACTGCTTAACAGCAGTTAAGCACATCTAAGAACCCAATAAACATGCAACATGGTAAACTACTACTGCGAATGCTGTGAATTCAAATCTTTTCATTTTCAGAGTTGATAAACTGAGGACACCTTTCTACTTTCATTTCAAAATCAATTTTGTCACTGATTTTGCTGAAACAAAAGAAGGTCTTATCCAAAGACCTACTATTAAATGGAAAAGAAATGCTGTGAATAACTTTACAAGAGCTTCTAAATTTTGTAGTAGCCACAATGGAACAAATAATACTCAAAAAGCAATAGAAAATAAATTATAAAAATGGAAGGATCTGCTCAAAGACATTTTTGATTGTAGCGCATGCTGAGTTTCCATAGAACTGATGTTGCAGAAAGTTAGTGGCAATTTGAATTTAATGAAGGATAGCTGAAAAAAAATCATTATTCAGATCGCCCTCTTAAATCTCTAAAGGTACCCTTCATGCACATACCATGAGAGCAAGAAAAAGCATAGCTGAGCAGATATTATTAAAGTAGAATATATACTACACTAGAAAACTGATAAGTGTATACCTAATAAGTAAAACCCTCTTTACTATACTTAAGAACCGATAAAGTAAATGCCAAGATTTTGTTATCAAACCAGTTCTTTATTTAAAAAAAAGTACAGGAGAGGATCCAAACTTTAAAGATTTCATTACTTTTACTATCAAGGAAGAGAGGGAGAAACCAGACCCTGCCTCGTTCCACTGGTGCAAATCTAGATTTACTTATCTGATAGCAGAGTTTTGTTCCACTCATCCAATTCTTGTTTTAAGGATACTACCAGAAGTAGTGCCCATCTGTAACTTCAAACTTAAGAAGCCATTAAACTCCTGATTGCTGGAAGCAGGAAAGATACTCCAAGGGAAATATTACTCTGTAGTTGACATTTTACCACACAATCTCTAAGCGTCACAGTAGACTTCTACCATCTGCAGAGGTACAGAGGTCCTTTGGGACTTTTGTTCTCTCTCCTGTGGCCGGTCTCAAGTTTTATGAACCATTTAAAGTGACTGAGTCTGCTAATGCCAAATGTGACTAAACTGGCTTTTTAGCAGGCAGAGCTGGAGTGAGCTTACAATCAAAGGCTCCACTCTGCAGAGATGCAACAGATCAGCACATTCAGTTCTGTTTTACAGAAGCAGGGCAAATCCAGGTAGACCACAAATTCTCAGGTGAGTTATTCACCTGGCTTTTTTACTGAGACCAATCTTTGAATAGCACGGTATGTGCTTTATCTTACACATTCATGAAGTAGCAGAGACCAGCATAGGATGACAGCAGAAGTTAGAAGTGTCTGACAGCAAATAAGTTCCAAATTCTCAATTGAGGTTTTACATGATCGTGTTCCCTGTAACAGCAGATGACTGGGATCCCTCTCCTAAGGTTTATCCCCCATCCTTCAATCCAGTGTTGCCATTCTGCTACTGTCATGACATTTAAATATTTTTAGGTGGCTATCCAGTGCTAGAAATCACTGCTCTTCACTCATGACTTGCTTTTTCTGATTACCTATTCTGCAAGGGTAAGCAGTTTAAAAATAGTAAATGTTTATCCAAATAGGAATATCCTTAAGTACTTCAGAAATAAGGACATGGCAGGGAAGAAGAAAATGTGAGAGCTATTCTGTGAGTGAAAAGAGAGCACCAAAACATGGAAGAGCACTCTCTCACCCATCCTTCCAGTCCCAAAATATTTCAAGACCTAGGCTTCACTAAGGAACTCTGAGACTGGTGGCAGAAAAGGGAGTAACATGGCAGTCAGAGTGAGAGGCAGATGGCACAGCAAAAAAGAACGGGAGTGAGCACTTACAGGTTTAGATTAACAGGACACGGGCACAGAGAGTTATTTATGCAGCAGAGATCAGTACAACCGGGGTAAACTCAGGAGCTGACGCCAGAGGCACAAAAAAGGAGATTCTGAAATCTATGTATAAAAATACATGT
Source organism: Dicrurus megarhynchus (assembly GCA_013399195.1). Classification (NCBI taxonomy): domain Eukaryota; kingdom Metazoa; phylum Chordata; class Aves; order Passeriformes; family Dicruridae; genus Dicrurus; species Dicrurus megarhynchus. The sequence goes on from VXAD01001742.1 coordinate 2,501,055, forward strand.
ATATAGTATATACTTGTGGGAGGAAAAGCTTCAACTTTTCTGCAGTTTTGCTTTTTCTTTAATTCTACAGCACCCTATTTTAGATGTTTCCACCATACATTATAAGCAATTCAGAGGAATAGAGGATGCGTAGCCTCTAAATGAAGCAGCCCTGAAACTCAGCTCCGAGCAAAGACAGTGACAGTGGAGCAGGTTGCAGATCTGGCGGCTCCTGCACACTGTGGCTGTCCCCTTGCTCCACAACCAGAGCCCAGACCACAAAATAACCAAGCAAAGGGGTAGCCCAGGCCACCAAACTGATGCAGCAAAACCCTCTCCTGAAGTTATACCTGTGAGGTGAATATTTTTAAAAATGTCCCTTTCCTTTCCACAGGAGAATAATGTTCTCTTCTGCCATTCACTGCTTTGTTACAAAGTCCCAAGGTTGTTTCAAGAGCTGACCAGTTTCATGGCACAGTAAAGTACAAAGATGTGATATCATGCATAGACTATTAGCTTTATTATGGATTAATTGGGTTAATTACCCTCAGTGCAGCACTCGTTCCAGATCTGACATGCTCGGTGTGTCCTTACACACTGTAGTCATGTTCTCCACCTCTCTGCTTCTCACCCTTGTTCCTAAAATGGGGATAACAGCTTTTCCCAACTTCTTCACAAGGATTTTGGGAAAACAAATTAATATGCTGAGATGCTCAGACACTGAGGAAATCCAGTGAATCATCCAAGGTAGGAGAGAAGAGATGGCCCTACTGTGAATTACATGAATAAGTACTGTTAGAATGACTGACAGGACGCATCTGAATCCATAATTAAGGCTAAACACTTCAAGCAAATATTTATCCCTGTGACTTCACATAACACGGTGAGTCTTGATGCAAAACCAGCAGATGTCCACCCAGAAAAATTCATGCAGGGTTACTGACCCAGAGAGATGGATACACAATCTCCAAGAGTCATCAACAAACAGGGCTGAGCACCTTTGGGTTTTGGCAAGGCTCAAATCCCAGGAAGGGATGATAGAATTCAGGTCTGTTTGCATGGATAATTGAAGCTCTGGCTTTCAAATGCCTGAAAACATAGTACCTTTAGACCTATAATTCACAGTCTTCCTGTGACATGTAACAGCTTATCAATTATATGTTTTACAGGAAATTTATATTCCCTGCTTCCTTAGAGAGCCCAGAACAAACAAACAAAGCAAACAAATCAAACAAATCCTAATTTGCATTTGTTCACAACTGAAAAAAAAATGTTCCAAACAGCAGAGAAATGAGTATTCTGCAGGGAAGAGTAATTTCTATCAGCATTTAAAGAAGCTTTTTATATTCATTTCTTGTGAAATGCCTGTGCAACACCTCCCTGACATATAAGCTGTCCCAGTCCCAGGGCAGGATTCCCATGCTCATTTAGAGTGGCATATGAGTGATACCAACAGGGTCAAAGGGAGGACCCCCAAGCACTTCACAGGAGACATTCAGAACATTCCAGGAATAAATCTTTGGAGAACACATTTGCTAAGATGGTTGTTTAAAGCCATTTATGTGATAAAGAGAGACTTTTAGGTTCCCAGAGCCCTTTAAGTGCAAATGACATTATACAGTATGTATGTACTGAATGAAAAATGGGACTTGAACTCCAATAGTACCAATGAAAATGCCACTAAAACATATGGTCTATTACGGTTAAACAGATTTTTTTTCAAGGTATTAAGGAAAAAGGCATTAGGTATAATACCAGATACTGTGACATGTTGTAATACCTCTATACAACTTGGGCTGTGCCCAGATCCAATCCTGTTTTCATTTGCATTTTTCCTGGAAGTCAGTAGCAGCTCTATTGAGTTGAGGGTAGTAAAGGCTCTGCAGAGGGATCCAGACAGGCTGGATTGGTGGGCTGAGGCCAATTGTACAAGGTCCAACAAGGCCAAGTGCTGGGTCCTGCACCTGGGTCACAACAACCCCATGCAGGGCTAGAGGCTGGGGACATAATCACCAGAAAACTGCCCAGCAGAAAAGGACATGAGGTGTTGGTCAACAGCAGCTGACCCTGAGCCAGCGTGTGCCCAGGTGGCCAAGGAGGCCAATGGCATCCTGGCCTGTATCAGCAACAGTGTGGCCAGCAGGACCAGGGCAGTGATTGTCCCCCTGTACTGGGCACTGGTGAGGCCACACCTCGAATCCTGTGTTCAGTTCTGGGCCCATCACTACCAGAAGGACACTGAGGGGCTGGAGCGTGTCCAGAGAAGGGCAGCGGAGCTGGGGAAGGGTCTGGAGCACAAGTCTGGTGAGGAGTGGNGTTGTTTCAAGAGCTGACCAGTTTCATGGCACAGTAAAGTACAAAGATGTGATATCATGCATAGACTATTAGCTTTATTATGGGTTAATTGGGTTAATTACCCTCAGTGCAGCACTCGTTCCAGATCTGACATGCTCGGTGTGTCCTTACACACTGTAGTCATGTTCTCCACCTCTCTGCTTCTCACCCTTGTTCCTAAAATGGGGATAACAGCTTTTCCCAACTTCTTCACAAGGATTTTGGGAAAACAAATTAATATGCTGAGATGCTCAGACACTGAGGAAATCCAGTGAATCATCCAAGGTAGGAGAGAAGAGATGGCCCTACTGTGAATTACATGAATAAGTACTGTTAGAATGACTGACAGGACGCATCTGAATCCATAATTAAGGCTAAACACTTCAAGCAAATATTTATCCCTGTGACTTCACATAACACGGTGAGTCTTGATGCAAAACCAGCAGATGTCCACCCAGAAAAATTCATGCAGGGTTACTGACCCAGAGAGATGGATACACAATCTCCAAGAGTCATCAACAAACAGGGCTGAGCACCTTTGGGTTTTGGCAAGGCTCAAATCCCAGGAAGGGATGATAGAATTCAGGTCTGTTTGCATGGATAATTGAAGCTCTGGCTTTCAAATGCCTGAAAACATAGTACCTTTAGACCTATAATTCACAGTCTTCCTGTGACATGTAACAGCTTATCAATTATATGTTTTACAGGAAATTTATATTCCCTGCTTCCTTAGAGAGCCCAGAACAAACAAACAAAGCAAACAAATCAAACAAATCCTAATTTGCATTTGTTCACAACTGAAAAAAAAATGTTCCAAACAGCAGAGAAATGAGTATTCTGCAGGGAAGAGTAATTTCTATCAGCATTTAAAGAAGCTTTTTATATTCATTTCTTGTGAAATGCCTGTGCAACACCTCCCTGACATATAAGCTGTCCCAGTCCCAGGGCAGGATTCCCATGCTCATTTAGAGTGGCATATGAGTGATACCAACAGGGTCAAAGGGAGGACCCCCAAGCACTTCACAGGAGACATTCAGAACATTCCAGGAATAAATCTTTGGAGAACACATTTGCTAAGATGGTTGTTTAAAGCCATTTATGTGATAAAGAGAGACTTTTAGGTTCCCAGAGCCCTTTAAGTGCAAATGACATTATACAGTATGTATGTACTGAATGAAAAATGGGACTTGAACTCCAATAGTACCAATGAAAATGCCACTAAAACATATGGTCTATTACGGTTAAACAGATTTTTTTTCAAGGTATTAAGGAAAAAGGCATTAGGTATAATACCAGATACTGTGACATGTTGTAATACCTCTATACAACTTGGGCTGTGCCCAGATCCAATCCTGTTTTCATTTGCATTTTTCCTGGAAGTCAGTAGCAGCTCTATTGAGTTGAGGGTAGTAAAGGCTCTGCAGAGGGATCCAGACAGGCTGGATTGGTGGGCTGAGGCCAATTGTACAAGGTCCAACAAGGCCAAGTGCTGGGTCCTGCACCTGGGTCACAACAACCCCATGCAGGGCTAGAGGCTGGGGACATAATCACCAGAAAACTGCCCAGCAGAAAAGGACATGAGGTGTTGGTCAACAGCAGCTGACCCTGAGCCAGCGTGTGCCCAGGTGGCCAAGAAGGCCAATGGCATCCTGGCCTGTATCAGCAACAGNCTTTCGTCACTGAAAAGATGGTCAGTCATTGGAACAAGCTGCCCAGGGAAGTGGTGGGATCACCACTCTTGGAAGTGTTCAAAAGGCACGTGGATGTGGCACTTGGTGACTTGGTTTAGTGGTGAGCAGTGCTGGGTTAACAGTTGGACTCCATAATCTTAGAGGTCTTTTCCAAGCTTAATGGTTCTATGGTTCCAAAAGGATACCTAAAATGAACTGCGTGTTTGGAGTACCTAAAAGGAAAGCCTTGTACCTGTGTGTCTGTTGTACATCAACTCTTTGCCACAGACTCGGGCAACACTGAGAAAACCATGGGATATACCTTCAGTTCAGACACCTGTGTCAGAGCTGTCCAGGTGTCCTGTATCATTAGCCAAGAGAAACACAGCCTTCCATAGCCCAATCCATCCATACCGGTGTAAAGGTGAACTGTCCCTCAAAAGTGTTTATAGCTCTCCAATGACATAAACCTGGACAGATGAATTTCACTGTCAGCATCACTATCAAGTACTGCTGAACAAGGCACATTTTCTGTCTTTTTTTCTGCCACAACTGCTTCCCCCACAAGTTTCTTCTATAGATTTTTACTGCAGCATGAGGCAAAGTGAGGCTGCTTGCGAACATATAGTTTCCAGACACCATGACATGAGTTACTTACCTTTAACTCTGAGTCCTACTCTTCCACTTGAGCTCCTCTTCACCTGATGGCTACATACACATACACTTTTTTAAGTTATATGATGAACTTCTTTGTTTTCCTAAAAAAATATTAAATTATTGCCTCATTTCATACTGCAGCACATCTAAGAGAAAAATAATGAAAACAAATTTGCTGACTTTACTAGGATAAGAAACACATCTAAGCAGTCACAACAGCCATATTTTCTGGTTATTGCAGGTTGTAAATACTGAGTGGAGCTAACTTTGTTTTTGTGTATATCACCATAAACCCAGAATGTTTGAATCACTCACGTTTGACCTTAGCTTGGAATTTCCCATGTCAGGAGAGTGCGGCTTTTGAGTAGCGATATCCCTGGTATATAACCCTCAAGCTAAGTATAGCTTATATCACAGACTGTACTCCAACCGTGCTTTCCCTCTGGGAATAATAAATAATAAATAGTATAGAAATTGGATGTGCACATGGGTTTTAAACTTCAGTAACACTGTCAAAATGTTGCCTGGCTAAATGAGCACTTAAAACAGAATTTTAAAATAGTGTCCAGAAGATAATTAAGTGGTGTTTAAATTATTTTGCTCATAAACCTCATGAGTTGCAATGATTTTAAGTAGTTAAATCTATATTTGCTTTTCCATAAAAGTACCTTTAAACAATTGCTCTCATAAAGATCAATACTAAGTTTCAGCTTAAACAAAATTTCTATAACCAAGTTAGAAATATTTTGTTCTAAATTATGCACTGCTACACTTCTGTGACTGTGACTGCTGCAGAAACATCCTGGTGCTTTTCATAAAACAAACAAAGCAATGAAGACTGCAAATATCCTATACATAATGTGTGCTTAATGAGATTACTCATTGTAAATAACTCATGCAAAATGTTTCCTGATGATGATGTCAAGCAGCTATTTGGGTCAGTATGCAGATAATGGTTTTGAGCCAATTAATGTTTCTCATAGAAATTTTTTAAATGTATTATCAATTTATCTTCAGGGTTTCTGAGCTTGTTTTGCAATTCTGAAACCCTTCCCTGGTTTCACTAGGATCACAGGAATTGCAGTGGGAGGAAGGACCACATATGTTATAAATTAGGTATCTATATTTCTTTATCAAAAGGCTAATGCCATTTAAAAAAAATCTTCTATTCCCTTTCTTTCCTACTAAGTGATAAAATAGAGGAGTAAATGGCTTCTTTTGCCTTATATCTCTCAAAATTTGCTCCTAAGACTAATCCCTTCTGTTTACACATACTCTGCTAGCCTCTGCCTCTATCTACCCAAGCATGAAGCATTTGCTGCCCTGCTGGGATGTGCTGTGGTTTGCTGCTAATCCAACACTACCTTAGTCTAGCTGGAATTTTCCCCACTGAATCCGTAAATCAGATTACAGGAGAGACTCTTCAGCACCTCCAGCTACTGCCAACAACAATAGGAACAGCATGTTTTTCCCTAGGGAAGGCTGGGGAGGGTTGGTGAAAACAAGAAGGAAGCATCAGAGAGCTATCCAAGGGGAAGGGGGATTTAAGTGGCTATTTTAAAAAGCAGCTTCGTAGCTGGCAGTTGGAGACAGACTCAGCATTGCAGGGTACAGACAGACTTTTTTAACCACTTCTTTTAAAGAAGTGGACAATAAACTGCATTGAGCACTGGGCAAAGAGGGGTACAGGAGACTTAGGAATGAAGGAATATAGAGACCTAGCAGAAATATGCATGGCATTACTTTAATACCTCCTTTAAAAATAAAGATGGGTTTTAGCACTTAGAATTTTCCATTGCCATCACCACTGAGGTGAAAGATAGAAGAAGCACTGTATTAACAGCTCTGTTTTCAAATATTTCACTTTAGCCACAAAAAAACATTCACCACCACCCAGATTGTGAGTGAACTTTATTAGCCAACAGGAGTTTAATAGAAAAAGACTTAAAGCTTAGAGAGCCCCTGCAAAACGCTTTTTTTGGAGCGCAGAGCAATCTATTTATTTTATAGAGCACATCTACACAGGAGAGGATGGGACAGCGTTAGGAGGCACAATGCTAGTCCTGGGAGAGAGCTGACTCCTGCCAGAGACATTTATTTGTTTTGTGTTTAACAAAAGCAAGACTGATTTCAGAAACAATTCTTCCAGGTTCATAGCCCTAAACCAAATCAGAACATGCATGTTTCAATATGTTTCTGCTTGGCTCCGTATCATGTCAGAACATTCTGTACATAGAGCACAACCACCAGAACTAACTTGCATTCATCTTCCAAAAGTATGAATTTCTTTAAAACAACTCCTGTGAAGTGAATCCCAATACAAAAGACTTGATTTATTTAAACCAGGAATGTTTATGGATTAACTCTCAGATCAGGCAAGCTAAATTCAGAATTGTTCAGGGCATTAGTGCATTCCTGTCCCTCCAGTGTTCCCAATGAACTGGGAAAAGAAAAAGCAGGAGTAACAATATCCTCTGTGCACTGATTATTCCATGTAAATAGAGGAAGAACATCCCGCACGTGTATGCAGGATCAAAGAGGAATGGTATTTGCTCTCCTTGTGCTATGGATATAGGCAAATCAAGGGGCAGGAAGACTGAGAGTTCAGCTGCAGAGCAGCCTGGCACCCAAAACCTTCACTAAATTTCTGCAGAATGTAGCACCTATGTAAAGCTGCAGCCCATGAGCTGTGGCAGCAGGTACAGCTGCTGCATTTACCCTATGTGGGCCCTTCCTTAGGCTCACCTTCCCTTAAAGTCACTGTCCCCTTCTACACATTGAGGGCACAGCTGATGCTGAATGAAGTTCTGCTTAAGGCATGTGCCAGATCCTTTACCTTTTGTGCTCACACCCCTTTCACTGCTCCTTCCTGCTGCTTCTCCATGGCAGATGATGCCCAAAAGGGATTTTTTTCCATGGGCTAGAACAGTGGGCCAAAGAGCTGTGCTGAGAATGCAGCAGGGAAAAGCAGAGTGATCCTATTAATGCTTCAGGGTGATCTAAGGTGAATGCTTATGCCGAATGCCAAGCTCAAGAAAAGCTGTCAAGTGGGCTAGAAGGAAAGACAACCCCAAATGTTTTTGCAACACAGGTGCAGATTCTGACACTTCATTATCCTTACATAATAGATCTAGCTAGCGAGCAGCCACAGAGCTAGGGAGGTTTAGTATGATAGAGAGCAGTACAGTGAACTCCTTTTGGAATATTTTATAATCAAACACTACAGTCCTTTGGAAGACATGACTAAAAGTGCAAGTGCAGACAAAGCCACCCTTAGGTAATTCCCTTGGTTAAAACTCTCAGACTTAAAATGAATCTAATTAAGGACATTGCAAAGGCACAGAAAGGCAGCATTCACTTATGGCCTCTTTTGCAGATGGTGAGTTGCCAAACAGAATTGAGAATCTTAATTGCAAGAATCATCAACAAATTCAAACAAGATGGTAAATTAGGGATGGCAAAAGTCAGACTGTTACATAACAGCAACGCTGCTAGATCTCCTGGTTCTTGCATTAGATGCAAAAGGCACTCCCAAGAGAGGGCACAGTGCTTTTTATAAAAAATGCTGAAAAAGGAGAGCCCAGACACATGCCATCCTCAGTGACACAGACAGCACAACTGATGAAAGAGGATACCTTTTCTAGCAGTTTGTTTTTCCTTCATTGTTTGACACTGTTCCCTCTACCACTGTTGAGAAACATCCAAACACATGCTGTCATCATCTAATAGAGTTGTCAAAACTGGCCAGATATCTGCTTTTTCTTTTCCCTACAAGTCTTTTATAGGAGGCAATATGCTTTGATGTGTCACTAGAAGTTTTCATTTCATTAATCAGCTTTCTATCAAAATGCTGAAGTTTCATAGATACTTTTCTGTGATAAAGGCAAGTCAGTTCAAAAATGCTTCTGAAAAAAGATAGGGAAAAATATCGACCACTTAGAAGTTAATTTCTGTCTGATTTAATTTTCTCCAACTGTCTGCATTAGTCTCCCAGGAAAATAAGTCTACTGAAGTATAGTAAAATGTGCCTATAAATATCTGATACAGATAAGACAGACAGAAAATCTGCTTGGCTGCATAGAATATTGTTTGATAATGAAGAAGCAGAAGGTACTTGGGAATTACAACTTATTTGCCTTCACTCCATTCAGCTTCTATAATCAGGAAAAAATATAGATAATAACAAGTTTCAAGTCAGCAATTACCTCAAGGACCACATGCTGTACTTTAGAATCAAAAAAATAGCAACCAAGTGAACGGTTGAACTATATTCTAATAGAAAGTCGGGGTTTTTTTTCATAGACTCAGAATTGTCTGGGTTAGAAAAGACTTTAAAGGACCATCTAGTCCCACCCACCTCTGCCACAGGCAGGAGCACCTTTCACTACAGCAGGTTGCCCAAAGTCTCATCCAGCCTAATGCTCAACACTTCCAGGCATGGAGCATCCATAGCTTCTCTGGGCAACCCGTTTTAGTGCCTCACTACACTCATAGAAAAGAATTCCTTTTTTATGTTCAATCTAAATCTACGCTCTTTCATCTTAAAAACACAACCCCTTGTCCTGTCATAACAGCTCCTCTTAAAAAGTTTGTCTCCATCTTCCTTATAAGCCCCCTTTAAATGGGGAAAGCCACAATAGGGTCCCCTGAAGCCCTCTCTTCTCCAAGCTGAACAGACCCAGCTCTCTCAGCCTGTCTTCATTGGAGAGGTGCTCCAGCCCTCTGACCATTTCCGTGGCCTCCTCTAGACCTGTTCTAACAGGTCCACATCCTTCTTATGCTTGGATCCCAGAGCTGGATGCAGCATTCCAGGTGGGGTCTCATCACAGCAGAGCTGAGGGGCAGAATCCCCTCCCTCGCCCTGCTGGCCACATTGCTTTGGATACAGCCCAGGATATGACTGGCTTTCTGGGCTGGGAGTGCACATTGCCAGTTCATGCCCAGTTTTTCATCCACCAGTATGCCCAATTCCTTCTCCTCAGGGCTGCTCTCAATTCGTTTATCTCACATCTCACAGTATGTGCTGACACTGGTGATTATCTTGACCCAGGTGCAGCACCTTGCACTTGGCCTTGGTAAACTTAATGAGGTTCACATTGGCCCTTGTCTCCAGCCCGTGACAGTCCCTCTGGACGGCACCTCCTCCCTCCAGCATATCAACTGCACCATTCAGCTTGGTGTCATCTGCAAATTTGCTGGAGGTACACTCAATCCCACTGTCCATGTTGTTGATTAAGACATTAACTAGTATTGGTCCCAGAACAAGTTTCCACTCTGACAGCTTAAAAATAGTAACACTTGAAGTTACTCTGATCTTAGACAATTTCTCATGCTAACCAAGACAACGAAGTTCAATCCTCAGTTCACCATTTTTTTGTGACAATATATTAGCTAGGCATGCACAGATATCTAACAAAAGACAAGCAAAGAATACTCAAGATAAATGATTTTATTTTTTATGGTTTAAGAAACAAGTATCCTAAAAAATACCCAAGGCATTTAAAGCCACTATGTAAAAAGTCAGATCATGGAGTTGCATTGAGTGCAACTGCTCTTGGCTTGCTACAAATGTCCAGCACAATTCCAATTTTCAAAGTATCACACTACCATACTTGTGCTCATGCTGCAACTCTCTTAATATAAACACAAAACACCATAAACCACACCACAAAGTCAATCCAAAGTCTGTGTGAATGGAAACTAACAAGTGGAATGAGTTACTAATTAGTTACTGGCCTAGATCCTCATCTGGTAAAAAACTAGTTAGCTCAACTGTTCAATGAATATTTTTAAGTGGGTCTCATCATACAGATAAACAATAATATAAATAATTTTAATATAATATAATGACAACCAAAACCCCAGAGCTTACAACCAATTGCAAGATTAGTGAGAGACTGAGGGAGAATGACAACTTGAATTTATTTCTCATTCATCTACTCATAAAAGGTGACAAGTTGATAGCTGTGGACCAACATCATGCTATGGTCCAGAGCCAATGAAAATGTCAACAAAATCTTGCCAACTCCTTAGCTGCAATAAATCATCATAGCTCTATTAGTCAGCCCTCTACCTTCCAGCATCCAAAGATTTGGCTCTATCTACAATGCGTGCTCAGACAAGATATAAATCAATGCACTGTCAACTTGACCGCAATTGGGGTTTTTGCTTCTCAAATATTACTGTGTCTTTGATAGTTAAAAGCAAACCTCACTGAAGTCATCTAATTTGCAGGAGCAGGAAAGCATTTACAGCGGAAATTTCCTATAAACTCAGCAGACCAAGTTCCACTCGTTATCCATCATCCCAAAAGCTGTTGTTACCTATACTGGGCAAATTTCCCCACTTAATAGTCTGCAAAGCTTTTGGAGTCATCAGTCTTTCTTCCAGGAGAATGTGGAAAAGAAAAGATGCATCTCCCCTTCCCTGCATCACCACCCGCATCTGGATGGCTCCCAGTCATCACACCCAGCTGGGGCCCAGTTACAGAAATCAACAGTAACTCCACACTCCTTAAGCTGGACTCCATCATCACTCTTTACCATGCTTGTCACTGATCCCCGCTGCTCTAAGTCGAATGCATTAAATTCCTGAAGAGTCTGAACTTCTGGAGAAGCACTGATAAGCCATTATCCAGCACATCAAGAGTTTAAGCTTCCCAAGGAGCTTGGTCTAGACTTAGGACTTGTTTCTGTTCTTTCTCAAATGCATTAATTATGGAAACTTTCCCCGCCCAGGGCTGCTCCAAGCGCAGAGACTTACCATTCAGTCCCTGAAATCTTTGTATTAAAAGGCTCAAACTTACGGTAGAGTGCTGAATGGGTATCCAGGCAGGTGTTTCGACTGAGCATTTGTGAGATGGGCATCTGCCATGGCTCTGCTGCAAATAAGTGAAAAGGGCATTATACACAACACAGTACGTGCTGCAATCGCTAGGCGCAACGGACTCGATTCTATAGGGAGCATCTAGGAGTTTGCTCGGAGGCGTCACACCTCACAAAGTCATTTTCCACTGTCATGTAGGAAGAATAATCTGCAGTTTGCAGGACCAAAAAGGCCTCATGAGTTGTCCATTAATTTTCCACTGGAGTTCTCGGTTATGTGGATGAAAATACATCCACTCTCAACCCCAATCATGTGCCGTCTGCCTTCCCTCCACACTGGAGCATTCAGAGAAGAGCGGAGCATTAGTCAGCAGGTAGAAATTGGCTTTTTTCCCCCATTTCATGACAGGCTGCATTTTTCCACGATGTCCTCTCTGAACCAGTGATAGATGCAGCCTGAAACACCCATCAGGGCTATTTTCTAGGAAGAGTAAGTATGCCCCAAATTTGTAGGGCATGTTTCTTTTCTGAGCAGAAAGCTCTGCTTGCTCCCCAGATTGGTCCCTGGAGAACATGAGCAAGTACCCAAGACTCCTGCAGTTCCCTGAAACTTTGCAGAACAAAAAGAGTGAGGGGTTAATTTACAGTCTAAAGTTCCACATGGCAGTGCAAGATGCAACCATCAGGCCTTCAGGCTGATCTTCCTGTAATTTCCCATGCATTTGCTGTGATTCAATTACACTTCAGCCAAGGTTCGGAGCCCATCAGAATGAATTGCACAGCAGATTGGGTCAGAGTCCCTGAAGAAAAGTTCAGAATACATTCTGGTGTCTGCCACCATTACTCTCAGCATTTCACATAGGAGTCAAACTATTATTTAGCTCCCTGAATTGGAGGACTCTTGTAGCCATGTATTTTCCTGATGGTGGAAGTAGTACGGGAAAAAAAGCTTTCTTCTTTTTATTTTCATTTAAGCCAGATATATCACAAACAACTACATGAGACTTTTCTTTTCCCCATGCTGAGAGTAAAGGAGAATAATCTCTGCAACCACTAATGATTAGATTTCACATAATCTTCAGTTTTGAGCCTAATCTAAGAACTACTAGTGCTTTGTTCTTTATCTCCAAAAAGTTAACGTTTGTAAAGCAGTGCAGTACTACTTTTACAAGTCAAAAAAAAAAAAAAAAAGGAAAAAATAAGGATATCAGTTTAAGCTTTGTATTCTCCAAAACTTAAAACTGGTTATCTTTTACATTTTCAATTAGACAATTTTAAGAAATATTCAGAAAATTAGCTAGCAAGCAAGAAGCATTGTACCTTTAGATAAAAGTTTAGAAAGTTTAAAAGGATTTGAAAAAGTCACTGCTATCATGGCAGCAGTATCCTGCGGGCGAGTGTTATCTCCTGTAAGGAAGGGATGAATGCAACAGCAAACAATGTAATCCTATCAAAATAATAAAAGTATAAATGAATTCTGATTAAAAAGACTGCATGAAACACTAGTAATTATTTTTTCCTTTAACAACTGTACACTTCCACTCTTTATTCCAAGGCAAGTTAAAGGCAAGGAAATTAATAATGTGCTTTGGATTGAAAACATTTTCCTGATTGCAAAGCCTGATCTTAGAGAGGAAACTATGTATATAACTTTGTCAGGAGACTCCTCAAAAAGACTCCTCACATTTTTAAGAGGATACTTTAGCAAAATAAAAGCTCCAGACCTCATAGCAGGGGGGGCTAATTCTCTTCAAGTACTCTTGTCTTTGAGATTCCTACCTAAATTGTCCCAAGGCCCAGAATCTCCCGGCACTTGTGCATATTCAAAGGTCAAAGAGACAGCAGTAACTGGGAATTGCTCAGAGGCAGCAGTTCTACAGAGTTCCCAAATTTTCAGGGCAAGAGTTGGTCTGGTTGTTCCTCTGGGATGTAGGGTGACCTGCAGAGTTTGGCCTTTCACAGCTGGATATTTGAACTACTGTGCTGGTAACATGAGGTTGCACAGGTAGTGTCAGAAATGCACGTAGTTCAAGGGCAAGGACTGAACACTTTTCTTCTACAGCTTTTTGGGGACTTGGAGTTGGATTCTTTTTGAAAATTACAGCTGATTTCTTATTTGAATGATCACTTCTTTTTGTATTGTGTAAAAACCAATACCTTTCATACCTTTCCTATCTTAGACCCTCACCTAGTTGAAACAGGTCTTAGATGTAAGGTTGTATATCAGCTGCTGGTAACACTTTTCTTCCTGAGTGCTCAGGTTTTTTTTAATAGCCGAAAGCTCCAACATGTCACATCTAGAGAAAGCAAATTTAAAAAAAATATCCAAAAAGTCAACACTACATAAAGTATTCTGCAGGCATAGGCAATACAAATAAGCGTAGGAATAAATACATTGGCAGATATTTACAGGCTGTAGAAGGAATTAATTCAATTTGATTATTACTGCTAACATTTTCCTCAGCTTAGGAGTTTGGTAAGCAAAAAAAACTATAGACCTTGGTCCACCATTACACTGAAAAGGCAAAAATCTCAAAAGTAATGAAAATCCATCGTTTAAAATCGTCTTTCTTCAGACAGCCTTCAAGGGAGGACAGAAGCACCTCTAGTTTGTTTTTCAAGTTTGCTAGTAGTGGTATGCAAATATACCTCGTCCTGCTGTTTGGGAGAATATGTTCCAATAAAAGTTTTCTGCATCTTAAATGGAAAGAGAGGGGCTGTTTCTCTGTAGCTTATGAATGAGTGATTTCCACAGTCTTGGTTTACTCCCTTTCTTTGAGGATACTCGGCCTCCTGCACTAAGCTTCACTCTTGAGACAGCTGCAACGCAGTGACAGCCAGCCATCCAGGCAGAGACTTTATCACAGCTTAATGAAATCAAAGCCTTCAAAATACACAATAAGATCTTCAGCTTGTGTAATTTTTGTATAAAGAGACCTTGGGAAACAAAAGAATAATTCCATTCTCTTTGCTGAATTCAGCATCATTCACAGCTTTTTTTCTGGGTTGATGCTTCAAATGCTTGATAAATTGCATAGCAATTATACAGTCAGGAAGCAATGAAGCATTGACCAAAGTCAGATAGAGATGCTACCCCCACATTCAGCTAGACACAGTGCATTTTCTTCTCTAGAGGCACTGATGCATGTAATTCCCAAACCTATAGGTTTATCAAACCTCCAGAAATGCAGACCCCATGGGTAACCAGGGGACAGAAAGGCACCAATCTCAGGGGAAAAGAAAACAAGGCTGGAGGCCTTCAGAGTCCATGCACAACACCTGCCTTCCTAGCAAGCAACCCTTAAGCAAGCTTCTTTCTTACATGCTTTTCTCAGTCAGGTGTTAAAATAACTGCTAGCAGCACTATTTACAAACATCACTATAATGTATTTGGAAATGCATTAACACAATGCAGAGTGGTAGTGCATCAGTGCCTGCTGCAATATTGCAGAGGGAAACAACTGCATGTTGAATATTGAAGTGGAAGGTGAGAGCTTTGTAGCACTGCACAAGAGAGGTTTCAGGTGACAGAGATGCAGTTGCAGCTCAGCAAGCTCTGGGTAAGATTTCAAGGAAGAATCCTTCTTTTGTGTTGAATGACTTTAGGAACAAGCACCTATAGCTTATTGCCACTTTCTCATAAGCAGGGAGAGATTTTGTATACAAAAAAGATCAATATCAATACCAAATTCAGATGGCCAAATATTACTTAATGTAATTGTGTCTGGAGACACATTCAGAGGCAGATCTAAGCTCTGCAGGAAAATGGAACAAAATCCAGAGAGGATATTTAGGAACATAAAGGTTCAGGGCTCATTGAACTGCAGCACTCTCTAAAATCTGACTTAATATTCTTTCTCAGAGAAGGTACTGCTGATCAGAGTCAAAAGAAGTCACAGGTTAGATTACATTTGTATCCACTGAAATGGCCAGGAATACAAGTACAAGAAATTGTCTACAAGTCCTTGAGTGAGGTCTCTAGTTGCAAAGCATTAACTGAAGTCAATCCCTGTGGAACATTCTCAGCTACTCCTACACATCCTTGAAAATTATCTTCTCTGAAGAAATGAAAATTGTAGATCTTCACTAGAGGTCTCAGACTGAGCAAAATATAATAATATACCAGGCCATACCCCTAGCCTAATGATTCACCCATAAATAACCATTCCGTTCTCCTTGACTGCACATATCTTCTCATTTTCCAGAAGTCTTGCATCAGGTGAATGGATATAGAAGGAAATTTGCACAGCAGTATCAAACAGATTAACACAGAAAAGAAATACATGTTTATGTTGAGAATTAGAGCCACAAGACAGATCTTTTCTGCTTTTCCAGCTATGTGAAATGCATAAAAATGCAGCTCACCCTGGCACTGGGAAATTATCTTCCCACCTCCACCCAGGTCCTCCAAATATCAGGAAAAGGACCTACTAAGGATGTATAGCTCTGCTATCATTAAGCAGCACTATTATTAATTGAGGCAGCATCAAGCTCTATTGTTTCCTTTTTCTTGCTCAGTGTCTTCCACCTTGCCTCACCTCTGCAGCTCTCCACTGCTGTGCAGTATTGAGCCCCAGCCATATCTGCCTGAGCTGTTAATTGAACAATTTCTGCTCTCAGTTTATAGAGCTCTTCAGAGATTTATGGGAAAAAAAATCACCCTTCTCCTTTCATAGCTCATAACCAGTCTCAATAAAGACATCTCTCTAAAATCACCAAATTATAATCTAATGAAATCTATTGAAAATTTCAGTTGCACTAAACAAGGTCAGTGCTTGGAAGAAATGAAACGTCACCCAGAAATGGAGATCAAAGTAACTCCCTTCCATTCCTGCTGCTGCCATAGAGACCAAGGGAGGGGGAAGAGGGGAAGAAGAAATTTAACAGACTTAATTCTTACTGAAATTTATAATTAACTACAAGGGAAAAGGGACTATTATCACATTTCTAAAGAATAAAGGAGAAAAAAGTTGAGCTTTTGACAAGATATAATTACCAAACATTACATATGCAGTGCACATTGGTTTGTTCTGTGTAATTTTCTTGAGATTCCCCCCCCAAATGATTTTATTTTTCTAGAAAAGACAACATGTGTCTCATCAGTTTGCATTCATAATGTCTAAAATCCAAATGCTAGAGGCTCACAGTAATTGTTCCAAAATCTAACATTGGTAAATAAAGATTTGAAATAAATACTCAGATACACTCCCCATCTGTCAAACATCCCTGAGTACGTCCTCTAGCTAAGATAAATGGTAATCAATGAAAAGGATCTTCCTACTCTTCTAAGCCTATGCAGTTTAGCCAGCAGCCAACCCATAGTCATCAAAGCTGTCCTCAAGTACCACTTCAGAATAGACTTTACTAAATTACATGTAAATTTCATGGATTCAGCACTATTACACTTTTAGGGTCTGGCAGGAAGACACCACAGTTTGAAGTGCTCATCAGCACCTAATAATGACTATAGAAAAAGATCTTGATTTTTGCTAAATGTGAATCTCTGGGGGGAAAATCATTATGTTTCCTTTGTTGTCAGTTTGTTATAGCCAGGAAATTCAGCGCAAAAAAACTTAGCTACCCAGTTTATGATTCCAAACTGCAATGTTTCAAAGCCTGGAGTCTTGGAAAGAAAAAACAACAAATGTTGCCCAGATCTATTAACAATATGCAGGCACACAAAAATGTGGGGGTTTTTTGTTTGTTTCATATCCAGCTAAATTTAAATCAAATCCTCATGCAGTATAGCTCTCTACAGCTCTGTTAATTTTGGTAAGATTATACTAGTCGGTAACACCTGAGGCACTGCTTAACCTCAGTATCTATATGGAGCTTTATAATTTCCTAATTTTGGGACTGGCTCTACAGCCTCTCAGACACATACATCTTATCTTGTAGGAAGTCCCACAAAACAAATTGAACCTCATTTACTAAGTACATGCCTTTTTAAATCTCTATATTGAGTTTTTTTCCAGATTAACATAATCGAACAGGGGAGAAGGGATGGGACAATAGGCCTATGACAAAGTCACCTCAGCATAAATAAATATTCTAACTATTAGCTATCTGCATTAGTATCAGGCCCAAATAATCAATAATTCAACTGAAATCATCTAGTGGATTCATCTGCAAAGTGGGCCCAGCAGCTGGCACACAGTGTGTGGCCCTGCTCCTCACCTCCAGCAGATGACCTGGTCTCATGTACCATTCTGCCCTTCTCAGAGCATCCTAGAACTGCTTTTGCTGCCACTCTAAATTAGAGAGGCTGGAACAGCAAGGTCACTCCAGTGGTGCCATATCCACACTTTTCCATTCTTCAGCCACGTTCTAAAAACACCCTCCGAATCAACTGAGTTGGTTTTGGGAGTCAGCTTTGTGGGCTAAATCCTGAATGGTGTTTTCCTTCTCACTTGGAAAATCCACAGTATCATACTGGGACACAAGACCTGCTCCTGCATTTCCCTAGTACAACACACTATCAACAGGGATTTATAAGGATATACTTAATGTAGTTTCAAAGTGAACTAGCCAGACAAGTTTTATAGCTCTCCTCTGCTTTACTCTTAACTTCATGCTACAAAGTGGGGTGATGAGTGTGTGGAGTGGGAGACACCTATAGAAAAGTCATACCATACCCAGGGTATAAGCCAGATGTTTGTCCTGTCCCTGACCAATGCAACTTCCTATTTTCCATGACCATCATGCATATTGTGAGTTCTGATCACACATCCGTTCAGAATTTTGCCTAAAGTGCACACAGTGGTGTCCCCTGTTCCACATATATGGCTGGATGAGCAGAAGAAAATAGGACAGACAGATGTTGCTGGCTCCTGGCAACCTTGTCATTCAGAATTGTACACATGAAGCTTTAGGATGGGTTAACAACATAAACAAGCTTACTGCTTTTCTCCCCAGTACCAATACAAAATAGGGGGTTTTCCTTCCTTCTTTATTTCATTCTTTTAAACATGTGAATTAAATTCTTAGAAAAGGTGCTGGAGGGACAGGCATGAAAGAAGAGAGATTGATAATTTTTCAAACTAGACTAATACAGAATTTTAAAAAACACTACAAAAATAAAAACAAAATGCTGAACTTCTTCCTAGTGGAATGAACTGAGCCTTTTATTAACTCTAAAAAAAACCCAAACCCCAATTTTTTTTTCTAGTTTTCCAGTCATGTGAACAATCACATTTTCAATTCATTGCTCCACGGGGGTCAGTGAGACTCAAATTAAATGTAGGACCTGTGTAGCGAGTGATCTGGTGTAAATCTCTACTTAATTGGAAGCTAACAACAAAAATCTCTAAAAAGGAGGAAATGGTGAAGAATTTTCAATATTTTGATGACAGAAATTTATTTTTGTAGCTGAAAAGCCAAGATCAAGCTGAGTGTTCTCCGTGGTTCTAAAGGCCAGTTCCCTGGTTTACAGGCTGGAGGGGACAGTTCTGGGACACAGGAGCCCTGCTGCTGCCAGTGCTCAGTGCTGAGAACTTAGGAGTCAGGCACAAACGGCAAGTGTTTTAGGATTCTTGAATAAATTTGGATTATTTAAGTGGTGCCTCTTCTTTGTGTACATCTTCTCAAAACACAGAAGCATTCAGGAGATGAAATCTCAGCTCTTAAGCAAACCTCAAAATACAACTCCCAAACAAAACAAGTGGCAACCAACATTCCTAGTTCTTAGGGACATTACTAATGTTAAGGATACTAAAACACCAGCCTAGACTGCCAAGGAAGTTTTAAAATCTCTATCCTGAGAAAAGGTCTTTAGCTAGCCCTGGCATTGGCCTTCTGGGTTTTAAGCCTGCAGAGTTGCCACCTCTGAGCTCTCCTTTCTAGCAACTAGGGCCAGAAAGCTTTTGGGGTTTTTTTCCAGTGAAAGCTGATCATCTTTTCTAGGCAACCTAACACCAAGAACTGGGGGTTGCAGGGAAGCAGCCCCTGTTACAGTGAGTAACACAGAGCTATTTATGTTTTTTTCCACCAGTGGCAGCTCCCGTTGTATTCATAAGTCTGTAAAAGGCAGAAGGATGGAAGGAGAGCTGGTACCTGGAAGAGAGGACAGCACTTTGCCTTTGACTGTTGGGAGGCACAGTGGGAATGTTCTTCCTTTTCAAAAACTCCTGGTGCTCCCACTGGGATGGAGGCTCAGCCTAAGCTTTAACCCATACCGAATTCTTCCTAATGATAAAATAATGCCACAAATTAACTTGCTTTATGTGACAGTAAAAGAAGGATGCTGTGCTGGGAACATGATCAATTAAAATGAACCAGGACAACCATAAGAAGCTGTCCTTGACTGATTCAGCATTTCCGTAGTCCTGTGTTCAGAAATGCATGGAAAAATGAAGGAAATAAAAAGAAGAGGAAGAATTTGTATAAATCCATATCTTACATCTACCTTAAACATACTTTACACTTTGGCTGAAAAAACATCAGTAGGATTTAAGATTTGGCAAGGTATATCAGAAATTAATTTTATTAGATGCCATCTTTTATCACGCAGAGTTCAAAGAAGGATCTGTAGATCCAATGAGCATAATCTACAAGGGCACATTCACTCCACCATAGCATTTATGTCCTTTTCTATAATGTGAAAATATCAAAAATTCCAGACTAAATTTAATGACCGAGTGTTAAAAATGTCAACTCTTTGAACAGTGTTCATCTTTTGCAGTTTAAAAAGCATTTATCGTTTACTCCCTTTTTATTACTTAAGATCTGAAGAATAAACCTGATGTATTTACTCCCTCTGACATCAAGATCCACTTCTTCAAGACAAAGAATGGCAATTATTTGCATAAACCAGACAAATGGCTATTCAAATAAGGACAATTAACAGATCTGAGGTCAAAAATGACCACACTGTTGCTCTGTAGAATTCATGCTTATCAGAATGATTTTTTAAAAAATAACAATTGCTCTGAAAAATGTCTGCTATTATTATACTGGTGAATATTGGCCTAAACAGGTAAAAACTTTTGGTGGTTTAAAGGAAGGAGAGTTACTCCAATGCAGACAAAGATGAGATTATGGACCAATACAACACTATTCCAGCTATTTAAATATGGCACCAAGTAAGATGAGCAAATCACTGCAACTTCTTTGGTTTCAAGCCGTTGCAATATGAAAGATTTCTGAAACTAGACTTTTGCTATTATTCAGCTCAATTACATATGATATTATGTTGTTCCCACATGCATGCAAATAGCAGGCCACGTACAATTCACATTGTATCTCATTCCAACACCAACGTTGGCAGCAAAGACTGAATATCTGGAGTTGAATATTTGAGGCTCACTCACGTGCTTCGCTTTCAGATCATTTCAAACACTCAGCGTTGGATTCAAGAAACAGAAAAGCTGAAAGGAAAAATGTGTGTAGATGGAGTTGGGAACTCTGCTCAAGGCAGCAGCAGTAGTGATCTGGCAGTGAATCCATGTTTGTTATTTCCCAGAAGGCCATGGGAAAATATTCAGTGGAAAACTTTCAGCACCAATTCGTAAAATAAGTAAGTGATGTCTCCTGACACGTAAAAAAGAAAGGTACTGGGACATGTACTTTTCCAATTACACCATCCTAAAACTTGACTTATTCCCCTGTCCCAAATCCAATTCCTACACATCTCCATCCCAAACTCTCTAGGCCAAGGATGTATGCAACTGCAGGTCCCCACTGCACAACAAGACACCCAGAAGTAGGGCTAATCACAGCTCTTCTTTTCAACCTTTTGAACTGGAAAGCAACACTTGGGAGTGTAAATTGGATGTTTAGTGTGATCCTGCATCCCAGCTTTGTTCAGCAGTGCTACACCTCCACTGCTGAGTGCTTTTCACTGCTATTGCATCAACAGGTACCCACAGTTGCCCCTGCTCTGCTCTAGGGCTGGTTGAGGATATAGTCTCGGATCCAGCAAGGCTTGTGGGAGCCAGGAGGACCTGGAAAGAACAGGAGGTGAATGAGGCCACAGCCTCCTCCAATTTATCCTCCTTCTGTGGCCTCATTCACCTCTTGTTCTCTTCCCATATGGATTTCTCCACCAGCAAGATGGGAATGACAGCTGGCATCTGTTTCCATGGCTCCACTGTGCTCCCTGCTCTCTGCAGTGGCCCCCCACCACACCTCTCTGCTGCCCATGGGTGCCCACCCAGGGTGTATCTTGCTGCTCTTCTCCATGTTACAGATGGGTGTCCCCATTCCACATTGCTATGACGCAAAAAATGACAGCAGTGATGACAGCAGTGCTAACCCCTGCTCTGCCTTATCATTTGTGCAGCCTTCAGGTGTTCTGGCCACCCCAGGCATTTTGTAAGTCCTGTGGAAATGATGCAATTCACTAAAAGTAAGGCAGAATAGGGAGCACTGTGCTGAACCCCAAAGCTGGACATCCCCTGCCAACTCCTCTTTATAAGCCCCACCACCGCCACGTGCAAAGGCGTTTGCAAACTCGCGCTGAGCTCCCTGCCCTGTAGCAACAGAAAGGGAGTTCCCTTATCATTGCCCTGACATTTAACATTAAGTTAGTTTGCTAAGTTTGAGGATGTCTCAAGGAATCACTCAGCTTATCCCTACACCAGATCTTTAGGTTGGGAGGTGTCCTTAACCCTGAGGTCCTTAGCCTGACGCCGCTGTTGTGGAAAAGAAATTGTCTATATTCAAGTTTGGAAGGAATTATTTAGAAAGACTGTTTCCAAACAGCCCAGTTAGATCTAAAATCACTATAAGAGTGCTGAATTGGGACCTAGGCATTTTTATTTTTCAGGCCTAGAGAGGCAAAGTAATCTATGTTTTTTCCCCAAAAAAGCCACAATAAGCCACAAGAAACTTGCATCTCTCCAATCAGAAACACCATGACTATCTAAACTACATCTGATTGGCCTCCTTAAAATCCTAGGACCCATATAATGCCCCCTTTCTTTATTATTCTTTAGTTTACAGAATAAACTGATAAGCTGAGAAAATATGTGCAGTATACCATGTATTCTGAAAGTGCTCTAGTTGCTAGAGATATTAATAGACACAAGCATAGGCTTAGATAGAATATGAAATCCTTTTCCTTTTGCTAGTAAAATATAAATAAAAAACATATCATTTAGGAAGTGATATAGAAACAAACTGCATAATCTACAGATAAAGAGAACAAAATGCTCATGGAAGCAAAGCTTATTCATCACTTTATCTTGCAACCTGACACAGTACATGCTCAATCTATTTAATTACAGGAACAGAAAAATAGCAGAGAAATATGTACACAGAACAGCAATGTTTCCAGTCCTACCTTGGTCGTGACAATGCACAGACAATCCATTCTGTAAATCTCCACAGGAGTATATGTAAATAATAAAAATTAATCAGCAAGGGTGAGGAAAGGCTTTTGAATAGCATGAACAGAACCGGAGGCTTGAATCTGCACAGCCGGCTTTTCCAAGTGGGGCCCTCATAAGAAACTCGAGTCCTCCTCCACAATGCTAAAGGCAGTCATGATGCTCACAGGGATCAGTAAACCCACTAGAAATCGTCTCAAGCAAAACTTCCAGGTGGCTTATCAGGCTTGATTGCTGCATTGTTCAATCTGAGATCAAAATATGCTGTTGAATGGTATGCAGCCCTCTAAATGGGAAGATGAGAACCACAACAAGCACAAAAGAGGAAAAGCATCACATTTCAGCCCTAGCTCTGGTTTCACAATTCTGATCTGCTGTTTCAGTATACCCATAAGATTTCCCTTGCCAAGTCTCTCTCTCCCAGCCTCTCTCTCGCTCTCTCTCTCTCTCTCTCAATCTCTCTCCCTCTCGCTCTCTCCTTCCCTGTCTTTTTTTTTCCTCCCCCCTTTCACTCGCTCTCTCCCTCCTCTTCCCTACTAACTCAGAGCAAGCATAAAACACACAAGTATCGGGCCCATCTATCACAGTGCTGTCACTTCTCTGCCAAAACAACTGCTTTGGGTTGTAAGGGGTTTTATTAAGAGCATGATTCCTACAAACACACATTGCTGGAAGTGCATGATTGAAACATGAAGGTGTGTGCGAGAACTCGTGCGTCACAGCTACAATTGCTCAAAATTACTGGGTCAGATTTGGATTTGGGAAGTGAATATAAATAACAGCTGGATAAGGCGAACTTTAGCTATAGCAGAAAATAATCAGTCAGGGGAAAGAACCGGGATTTGCATACTTACACATGCACGTGGATCTGTCAAGCACAACAGTGATATAATTATAGTTTACCACCAGTGAAAAAAAACCCCTACATTATATACATTACTCAAAGCTGTGCAGGGGAACCTTTTTTTTTCCCCACCTATGAAAAATACATCAAACTTTTAATTAAAAGAAAGCACCTTGAACAACAGAGCTCAAACACTCCTTAAATTCTCTCCCAAACTTTTCTTGCATCATTGACAGATCCACAGACTTAATCTATTTCTTTCGTGTTCTCTATGTTTTGCTCGGAGTTTTACAGACTGTTTAAGCCCCCACAGCCCTACCTTTCTTGCAGTGATGCTGGTGCAGAGCTTGCCTTTCAGGTGTTTTACATGATTCATTCTGAGTTAGAAAGCTTGCTGTCAGCTCTTATGGGCTTCCCTCTCTTCCAGATAGAGGAAGAGAGAGAGAGAAGAAAGAGGGAGGGAGAGAGAAAGAGACTCAGAAGGGGAAAGATATGTAAAATGAAAGCTCTGGCCAAAGAGAGAGGAAAATCAATGCTCCTATTCACTGGGAAAAAAAAAAAAAAATACAGCCAACTGGACTGTTGACAGCAACAAGAGGAAATGTCTAGACACCCATACATTACAATTCACCTTTTCAACACACTGGACAGCACAATCTCCCCTGGGTGCTTTGCTGAGGATCTCTCCTTCTCACTCAGAGCTAAAATATGTTTTTAATAAAATAAGCCGTTCCAAGAAAATAAAAGATTATTTAAGAGTCGTCTCTCTTCCATAAATTACTCAGGTTATAACCCCAATATTCCCGTGATTGTTGGAGCAATGAGACGCTCAGTAAATGACACATATTATTTTGCCAAAATGAGGTCACTGCTACCAAAGTTACAAAATCCATAGTGAATCAGATATGTGGTCAGAGAGCAATCAACCCTCCCCCAACTATTAAAGTCTTGGTGGATAGAACATCTTAAAGAGAAAGTCTCCAGAGCACTTAGAACTGTGTCTAAGTCTTTAACTCACTCTGAGCAAACACATGTGCACAAAACAAACTTGATTTGCGTTTACAGGCTGTGCTAGAACCTGCAGGTTTTCTCCCTACTGAGGTTTAGTCCAGTAGCCAAAGAGTCAGACAAGTTTATTAAAATATAGATTACATGAAACAGGGAACTTTCAAACATCCTTGAAGTAAGACACAATTAAATATCTTCTTAAGAAGAAATTAACCCATTAATATGGTCTAGTGTAAGCCACCCCTGTGCTCTAAGGATTATTGGGTAAAAGTGAATTCAGTCGACTCTAAAATCAGGAGATATTTTAACACTTGGGTGTAAAGCACCCAACAGTTTGTTCTCTTCTAATTGATAGATTCAAGCTGATCTAGTAAGGTGTGAAATATTTCATACATAGAATTACCTAATGACTTGGCTGTAAAATTTCATCTCAGACTTGAAACTGGCATATGGAGATGAATTTTGAAATTGGTCTCTAAGTGAATGATCTGCAAATGCTTCTACTTGCAACTCTACTCCTGTGAGATGATCCCAGTGAATTCATGATCCTATTTACACTTTATTTGAAAAACAGAGGGTTTCAACCCTTTGGGGATGCTTACATGAACCTCACATGATCATTACAGCTCCCTCAGTGTACCAAAAAGCTTCCTCCTGCACTCCTCCAATTTTTGACTGTCACCTCCTTCCACTAAATATGACAATGAGCATTCAACAGGGCAGGATTTGCACATGTGCTCCTCAAGCTTAACACATAATTGAGCAGTTTGCTCCCTAAAATACTGCCACCTACTTTTTATCTGCATAATCTCTCATAGCCCCACGCAGAAGGAAGCCATGCTTCTGGGGACACAGACCCCAGCTTCAAACTTCCACAGGCTGATTTTAGTTGCCAGGGCTCCCAGCCATAGCTTTTAACATACATCTATCAATAACTGGCAACAGATGACCATCAATGAGTCTCCAATGTTTCTTCAAAGATACAGTCCCTCATTTCCAGTAACTACCCATCCCACACCCCAAAAAAGAGGCTGAGCTGCTTAATTTTGTTTCTCCAACTAGATACTTTTTCCATTCATTTTTCTCCCCAAGAATAAGATTTGAAAAATCCTTAGCACTGCTTCACCCTTCATTAGCAACACCTCCTTCTGCTCTAATTTCTGGAGGTCATATCCCCGCTTAGTTCTATTTTTTCCCCTCTGTTCTTCCAGCCTTCTTATTGTATGTACATATGATCCTGACTGAAATCTACTACAGAAAGTCTTGACCCAAAAACTAAAAAAATTGAGGAGCAGCCATCTGGGGTGAAAAGACGTGGTTTATAGTTGCTCATAGTCAATTTAGATGGTAAAAAATAACCTCTGTGATAAGCTCTGTCTCTTGGGAAGCCTTAATATAGGAAGAATAACAACTATTTCCCACTGTGACACCAGTAGCTCTGTGGATCACCATGTGAAAACCATCTGCCCAGTTGACTGCTTCTTTCTCCTCTAATTTTACCAACCTATCTGTTTTTAAGTCATACAAAAACCAACAATATGAGGTGAGTGAGTGAAATGTGATGGTCCTTTAATGCAGTTTACACTGGACAATTTAATGCTCCTTTCTAGCATTAAAGTCTTCATTGTATCCAGGTACTTCCACTTGGATAACCAAAGCATAGGGTTTAATTAGGCCACTATATTTAGAACCAGAGCCTGCAACATCCTGCTGAATTCAATATTTGTAAAAGCAAGCTTCTGTAAAAGCTAAAATCATTATAAAAAATTCTGATTTTTTTTTAAGCTTTCATGATGCACCTTCTTAAAACACTTCTTAAATTCTTTTGAAGTGCAAATATTATAGAGTAAAAACTGTAAAGAAAAATAGATTGCTAGGAAAAAAATTTAAAAGCAAAACTGGTTTATTTTCTTGTATTCAAAGAGCAGAGATTAAGAAAAACAAGAGCACTAGGTCTCCAAGTTTTGGAGTGGACACTAAGAAAGGAGGCATCTAACCAGACTGTTAATATTGCATTAGTAATTTCAGCATCTTAAAAAATTTAGCCAATGAATATTTAGAGCTCTTTTCACCTACACAGAGAACACATGAACACACACATGCTCTTACAAATATAGAGAAAGATTTATTTACTCCTAATATATCTTAAATTGTGTACTATGGAGTACTTGTCAATGGTATTACATTCCCAGGTTATATTCCCTTTCTTCTTTCCAGGTTCTATATTGCATCCAAACAAGCTCCAGATAAACACTTCCCTGATTACGTCTTCCAAGAGGGCAATTGATGTAGTTGTCAAATTACGTCTTTACAGCCAGAGCTCACTTATACCACTTGAACCCAGTTCCTGTGGATCCCAGCTGGTTACTTAGTAGGTTAACACCAGGATTCAAGTGATCTGAGTAAGTATATGCTACAAGGGAAAACCTCATGAGACAGTTTTTTTATGAAGGCTGCTTTGTGTTACACTAAAAAAAAATTTAAAAAAAGAAGAGAGACAGAAAAACTACTAATCTTGTAGATCCTGGATATATAGTTAAAAGCTGTATTACAGATGAAATGTCAGAATAAATCCTTCTTCATCCAGAAAGAGAAGTTAACACAAATTTCAGATTTTCATGTTCTGTATACCTTAGTCACTAAGAATTTTAATGTAGTTCCCAGGCTGAATCAGAAGCCCAGGAGTACTGGTGTTAATTTAAAGATCACCAAATTAGCAATTCTTCCCCTCCTAACTGCAGCAGCCCTAAGAGCAGCAGCTCTGTAACTGGCCTGAGGCCCAGGAGAGTCTCAGACAGAAGCTATAACACGAATCATTCCCTTCGCCCGTGCATGGCAAATTTCACTGCTATTTAGCACAGTCAGTGTTGGAGTCCTGACCAATTTCTCCAGCTGGTAGCTTTTCCAATGAGAAGAAATAGACAATTTTCTTTTTTGTAGGGAAGCACAGACCTTGCCTCTCAAAGCCCTGAAAGTAGATGGTAAACTGGGAGAAGGGAAAGGCGGACAGGCGGCTCCACTCCTTCACCGCAAGGTCTGTGCATCCAGGTGGCCACAGGCTCAACAGCCACAGAAAAAAGTTTCTGCTTCACAGCTGTGGAGGGGCTTCCCTCTCTTCTTACCCCAAGTACATTCCCACCTTACCACCCCTTTATGTAGTATGTGGGGGTTCACAGCACTTTAGCCAAGCAACTGTCCCAGCAGAGGAAGAAAAAAAGCTGCTTCTGAGACAGTGCAACCTCTCCAGCAGTCTCATTGCCACAAGCTCACCAGTCTGGGGTCCTATGAGAAGGCAGTAAGGCAAGCTGGGAATACAATATGACTCGTCGGGTTGTAGCACATGCACTTTCATCATCACAGGGTATGGGGAAGAGGTCCTTGACCCATTCTACAGCTCTGAAGATCCTTGGACAAGCTAGCCTTTTGAAAGCAACCTTCGTTAGTTTAAACCTTACGCATAATGTTTTTTCTATCTATTATTTCCTATACAAAGCCATAATTGTTTCTTGTTTCCCACAAATGCCTTACTCAGAGTGAAACAAAAGTGCTTCAATTACAAATGCTCTGCTGGCTTTATGCAGGCTGGAATGTTCTGCAACAGAATCACATGGTACTCAAGGGCGGTACGTCCTGAAGTGGTTCTCAACTCTCAAGATCAATGGTGAATGAAGAGTTCATTTTCATTCTTGAGCATTCTGCCTGGGGAAGTAAATCTACCAACCAATTGATCATCAGCAACTGAAAAGCTCTGGCACATATGTTCAAACACGTAGCCACTCTTAAATAGCTATGTGTCACTGTCGTAGAAGCCACTAACACTCAAGCACGCTCACTCGTAAAAGAAATCAGACAAAATGACCCTTTCAAGTGAACTGACACACTAAACCACAAGCTCCTGGAAATGAAAACAAAACATCTGCTATCTACTATCCCGTGATACTGAGAACTGAAGAAAACACCACTCACAGCTCTGAATGTCTTACAGTTTGGCAATGGAGTTGCCAATTTTCGGAGTTTCCTCTCAGGTACACTTTGTACATGAACAGCATGAAAATGTAGTACATAGAATTGCTGATGGAGAAACATTCAGTCCGGAGTTTGCAGTGACTTTAAGTTGGAGGATAGTGCATTGTTCAGCTGGGCATTCATAACAAAAATCATGTTGTGAAATGGGGATGAGATCAACTACATCCCATGATTTTCTCAACATCCTCATCGACACGATGTATTTAGGGTGTATATCAAACTTTTGATAATTCCTTGCTTTGGAGAAAGAGTATCTCCCATACATATAAAGACAAATTTCAGGGAGTTTATATGTTCTTGGGTTTCAACTATCAAGTACCACCATGGTCCCATATGGTACAAAAGTTTTTCTGATTGAGAAATTTGGAACACAGAAACACAAGAAACTCAGAAAATCATGTTAGAAAATTAGATCTTTAGATTTTTTAAATTTAATGAACAGAGAAATTGATCTAGAAATGGAAACAAAGCCCATTGAAAAGTCTTAGACAATAGGAATAATCTGCGAGCTTCCACCATTAGGAACAACTTTTTCTGAAGTCTACAAGGTACCACACAAGCACACCAGCTCAGTTAATGTCTCTTTGCTTTTCATAATGTTTCCAGCTTGTTTACTTTAAAAGAAAACTTAGTAAGTTTCTTTCACTTCAAAAAGAAAAAATACACAATGATGCCAAGGCTAAAAGTCTACATAATAATATCTATGCCCAAGGGAATAATGAAACACTTGTAACTTCACTGTTGCAAGCAGCAAGACAGGGAAGTGTAACACACCCCCTTACCACAGCCATGAAGTAACACTATTCAGCAGAGTTTTATGATAGGTATCATAAGGCTGCCCAGACAAAAATCATCACTTTTCTGACATTCATATTCTTCCATACTGACTCCAGACCAAAAAGAAACTACAACACACACTGAGAGACTGAAAACACCTGGAATAAAACTTACTGTGCAACAACTTGTACTTCAAAAACAGACTGAAATGAAACCACCTTGAGATCAGCAAATCTGTAGAACCATCACCAATGTGAACAAGATTTGTACATAAAAACAAAAATTAAATCCTGCCTAGGTCAGCAGAAAATACCCAGAGCTAGTAACATACAACAATAAATTGCAGCTGTAAGCCTCATTCAAATGTGATAATGTGCATGCAGTCATTAAGCAGAAAAAAAAATAATCCAGGAGCTCAAATTCAATATGCCCTACACAATTCACTAAGGATTTCATTCTCCATCAAAAAAAAGAGTGGACAATACCTTTGTCTTCATGTCTACCACATAGTTTTCAAAAGTCAAGTTCTCCTTGTTGTGTTCACCATGTTGTCCAGGTCCTTCTGATCCATTGGAAGCTGCAGGCTAAAGAGGAAGGTAAAAAAACCACAAATAAAGTAGCTGAGATGTGTGCTTTAATTCAATTACATTTAAACATACAGATTAGCATGCACACACAAAAGGGTAGCCTGAATTCAGATAAGTATCAGGTGGCTTCTATAGAAGATTTTCACCTCAGTGTTTTGTCATGCAAAACTTTCTGGGTTTAATCCTACAGGCACTCTCATGGAAGTCTGTGAAAGTCTTAATAGGCTAAATCTGCAAGATGATGCTTATCATAATTCTGTGACTTCAGAAAGTATTCAAGGTGCTCTGCAGCTCTCGGCAACATAACATAAAGATAAGGAAGGAAATCAGCACCCTGACAAGAAGACCTGCTGACCATGATGGGGTTCTCATCTGGAGTAGCTGCAGGAATATATAATATACCTCCTTACAGCAACAAACAAATTATCTGGTTTGTTTTCTTATTTCTAATTCATGACATTCTCCTAAGTAAAACATTTTTTAAAAGGTGTCATGCTTGACTAGGAACCATATGTGCAAATCTTTTAAATTAAAATGCATTTTTTTGTCACTTTTCCTTCATTTACACAGATTTCAACCTTACGTTGCTTACACAAAACCCTCATAAAACACATAGTATTTCTTCAACTAATATCTTTGGCAGAAGACATAGTAAATGGCTATATTTGTTTTTTCAATTTTCCTGCTGGAAATCTAATACGTTACTGTAGATTTTACATTAAGACAGTAAATATTACAAATGACATCTCTGTTCACAATGCTCTGCCCTGCAAAAATGTGCTTGAAGAGTCAGCCTTTGAATGAAACAGGATGACTGCCTCTAACTCGGATCTCAGAAAATTTCTGGGCACTTTGCAAGAGCACAAACAGGAAAGCGGGGAGGATTCAAACAGAATTGTATCTGTGGGTGCTGAGCATCACAAGCACCCTGAGTGATTTAGACCCATCCTGTTTTAGCCTGGGCAACAGGAGTGCAGTCAATTTTAACACAACAGGCAAGAAACTGTTAGCATTTTAAGCAGAGCAACCACTGCCAGCACAACTTAGAAAACAACAAGCCAGTGCCACAGAAACAGCCAAATCACACTCGCACGTGCAAACGTACTCCCCTCTGATGCTAGGTTGTTTATTTAGGGCTCTGTCCAGCAAAAGACTGAGTGCTGGCCCCAGTCCAGGCAACTACTTAGACACGTGTTTTTAGCTTCACTGGAACCAATGGATGAGTCTTGTGCTCCAGTAAAGGCTGTATTTAAAGGCTGGAACAGGCCCAGCAGCTCAGCATTACACGGGGCTAAGTACACAGGACTCCAGGAGTGTCCTGGCTGAGGTTACAGCTTCCCTCACACGGAGAACCACGCATTCCCTTGGCTGGTTTCTAGTCACCAAAGGGTCGTGATTATCTCCCATTTGTAATCTGGAAGGGAGGAAGGGACGGAAAGACAATGAGGCTAAAATTTTCAAGGACAGCAGGAAACTTAACCCAGGTCTTGCCCCAGAGCTTCCAGAAAATCCAAGCAACTCCCTAAATGTTTCTTTCAGTAAGAGAAAATTGGTTTTGCAAGGAGCTAAAAAGCATTCACAAAATTTTCATTTCATCTTTGCTTTCTTCAAATACCTGACATAAATGTTTTTCATTGTTATTATTTACAGGCAAAAGAAACTCTGCAAATCAATACATTATTTATTTGCTCCAATCATCAAGACCTAAAGGATCCTGATCCTAAAGGAGCTCAGCTTCTGCAACTTCTCAAAAGGGGTTTGACAAGCTTCAGCAGAAACTTCTATGGTAACATTTATCAAATGAGTGCAGCTGCAAAATTGGATAAGAAACTTACTTTGTTTACATTTTACATATTTTTCCCCTCAAATTTTTCACCATTACTTGGCTCCAATATTTTGAAAGAACATAAAACAATATCATAAGATGCTATGAAATGTTTCCATTGTTTTCCTTAGGGAAATGGGTCACAAATTCATTGTAAATAGCAGGAAATCAAGGACATTAGGGGGGTTCAAACAGCTCAAGCAACAGTAATTGTAATAAATCTGGAACATCTCTCTGTTCCAGTGTATTAAGGTTCAATAATCATTAGCAAAATAATATATGGTTTCCCAACTTAAACAAAGCATATGTTAACAATCCCTGTGAACACCAAGAGATATTTAATTCTGTGTTATGAAATAAATGGGACTGTATAATCCAAGAGGCAGAAAGAATACTTGCTGCGCATTGTGATAGATTTATTAAAAACTAACAATCTTGGATTTGAGTCTTATTCTTGATTACATACAACCCTCCCTTTGGCAGCCAACAAAAAGTCTATCCTGCTTAAATTTATTTGTATACTTTATAACCAAAAGCTGCCTGCTCGTGCAAAGGAAGTGTTTCAGCAACACCTCGTTATTCCTGAACCATGACCAGGAGATGCAGAACTGGCAGCCCCAGCATGACGCACTGCAAATGCAGTGGACAACGTGCACCATGCTCACACATCCTTGCAGGAGGTTCTGGAAATAATGACTTCAAGCTTGAACTAAAACTACTGCCAAAACGATAGACTTTTTATCACACCCCTGCATCCAGAGGGCTGGTAGTTGGAAAAACTCTATCTTCCGCTTCACAGAAGAAAGCATTATCTTATTCTCTTCAAATTGGTCAGAGAAACAAAAGAGATTTCACAAGCAAATGTTGCAAGGGCAGATCAAAACCTCACTTGGTAACTTTACCCACATGGTTAGTAACCATGAGCCTCATAGATCACTCCTAAAGCAGCCTTCTAATTTTGTGCATAATTCACACTAATGTATTTAGATTATAATTAACAGGTACTATTTAGACCATAATCTCTTCAGCACAGTCTTTTTCATTGTGCAAACTTACAGCATTATTTAAATATTTGTTAATAAAATTATAACCACATTACCTACCTTGTTAATTTTGTCTAATTTTAACAGTGCACTGTGAAGTTTTTCTGTGCTTATAACACATCTTGCTGGTAGCTTTTTAGGACATGCACAATTGACACAATCAACTGACAACAAAACTCTGGCTGATTATTTTTTGCCAAAGTACATAGATACGAGTTATGAAAGACTTGTCACTGGTTCCACTTTCAGCAGGCAGCATGTTCCAGTTCATGTCTGAGCCAGCAACCAGACAGAAGGAGCATCTGCCCTCATAGGCAATTATGGCATATGGGGTTTCCATGAGTTTCTATGGGAGGTCCTCCTATAGCAGCCAAGACATGTAATGAGATGAATTCTCCAGTCTGTTGTAAGAATTTATAGAATTTCCAGAATTTATACCGGATATATCAGTTGAAGGAACTTGTAACCATCCCCAATAGTTACCACATGTTTATTTCTTGGGGTGAAGCCCAACACTGAGAATATAAAAAATATTAAAAAAAAAAAAAACAAAAACAAAAAAACAAAAAAAAAATAAAAAAAACCAAAAA